>AWOL01S0005002.1:17387-60171 GCA_000715115.1 Nicotiana otophora | reverse complement strand
TCCTCCTCCTCCTCCTCCTCAACTATTGCACTGCAATCCATATCCTCTTCGTCTAGAAACAACTTCCTCATGCCCGCTAAAACTTCATCTTCCTCGGATCCCCACGTCATGTCAGCTTGATGGAATGTTTGGTGCAAAGGTGGTACTGGTTATTCCAGTGTATAATAAGGACCACGCCATGGTGGTGACCAAACCTGGTACTCCCGCCATGTGTATTCATATCCGAGTCCAAAAGTCGTGCCATGACACTGTGGTTGTACGGGTTTAGTGATCCCTTGGAGATTTTTGCCGAGACCCTTGCCGGGTTCATACCCTATCCATAGCAGTATGCTTTCTATCTTTTTGCTCCACCATCGGTCATTTTCAATTGTGTTGACTCACTCAATGCGATGGTATGTTTCTCCACCAGCTTCTTTCTGTTTTCGATGATTGGAACAGTCTGATTGGTGTAGATGGGGTTACTTCCATCTCCATGAATGATTACCTCCTGATGATTCCACTAAAATTTCACAGCCTGATGCAGGGTTGAAGCCACTGCACTAGGATCATGTATCCATGGTCGTCCCAATAATAGGTTGTAAGTAGCATATATATCCAGCACCTGAAACTCGACATCAAACCAGGTCGGGCCCATCTGTAGACTGGGGTTGATCTCTCCAATGGTAGCTTTCTGAGATCCATCAAATGCTTTCACATTCATGCTTCCCATCCATATCTCATGCAGGCATTTACCTAATCTCTTCAGATAGTCAGTGGGCATATGTTGAGACTTGAACCCCCATCTATCAGGACCCACTGTCGATGAACTTATCCTCAACTCGCACTGTGATGTATAGTGCCCTGTTGTGACTCAATCCTTCTGGTGGTAATTCATCTTCGTGAAAGGTGATTCTATGACTCTCCAATACTTGTCCGACCATGTTAGCTATCTCCCCACTAGTGATGTTGGTGGGTACATAAGCTTCACTCAACACCTTCATCAAAGCATTCTAGTGTGTGTCTGAGTTTTGCAGCAGTGACAATATGGATATCTGAGCGGGACTTTTGTTCAAGTGGTCAACAACAGAGTACTCTCTTACTTGCACCTTCCTCCAAAGATCATCATTGCCAGTCTCGACAATAGGTGGCTTAGATGTGACTTCCTTGCTTGTTCCTCCCAGGTCCTCAGGGGTGTAAACTCGGCCAGTTCTAGTCATACCTTGTGCTACCCAAGTTTTCTCTATTTTTTCTTTTCCTTTTCTCCTTGCTTCCGCAACATAATCCCATGAGATGGCATCAGACTGGTAGGATGGCGTGGGAGCTACCATCACGGTGAAGGGTGTAGATACCTCAACTTCAACCGGCACCTGGGTTTGGTCCACAACTGGCGTGAGGGTGACTGGAGATGTTTTAGGAGCATCTCCCTCTCGAATGAGTCCTATTGACCCCTTCGAGTCCTATTCTTCATCTGTCTCTATCATATTTACTCCCTCACCTCTATGATCTGGGAGAGGATTGTTACGAATATTTGGTGCAACTTCCTTTGCCTGTATGACCTTAGTGTCGATCAATGTCTGAATTTTATCTTTCAATGTGCGGAACTCATCAATGGTATGACCCTTCATGCCTGAATGATAGGCACATGTATTGTTGGGGTTGATCCACTGGGAAGAACTATCCATAGCAACGGTAGGAATGGGAGTGACGTAACTAACAACCTTCAGCCTCTCGTGCAATTGGTCTATGGGTTCGGCAATTGAGGTGTATTGTCTAGGTGGCCTTCGATCAAAATTTGGTCGTGATTTTTGGTAGTTTTGGCAGGCGGGTGGTGGAGAATGGCAATATGCGGGTTGAGTATTATAGGCATGATAGGTGGTATCAAGTTGTTGGTATCTGGGGGGTGAGGGTTGGTATATGGGTGGAGGTGTTTGGTATGTTAGAGGAGACTTGGGACCCTGGGCTACCATTACGGTACCTACTTCTTTCTTTTTCGAAATACCTCCCGATTGCAAAGCTTTGTTCGTGGCCTGCAGCGCCTCGAAGTTGGTTACCATCCCACTCTTAATCCCTTCTTCTATTCTTTCTCCTAGCTTGATGATGTCGGAGAATTTGTGATTTTCAATAACCATCAACCTTTCATAATACTGTGGGTCTTGGGCTCTGACGAAAAACTTATTCATTTGTTCTTATTCAAATACTGGCCTTACTTTCGCAGCTTCTGATCTCCAATGAGTAGCATACTCGCGGAAGGTTTCTGTTGGCTTCTTCTTGAGGTTTTGAATATAGAAAATGTTTGGCGCATTTTTCGTGTTAAATCTAAATCTGTCCATGAAGTCTGATTCCATGCTTACCCAACTAACCCACTTCTTCGGGTCTTGACTGATGTACCAAGACAAAGCATCTCCTGTGAGGCTTCACATGAACAACTTCATACGGATTTGTTCATTTTTGCCTACTCCTATAAGTTTTATCACAGTATGTTCTCGGATGCACTTTCAGATCACCAGTCCCGTCGAACATTTCAAACTTGGGAGGTTTGTAACCCTTCGGCAGTTCCACATCCGACTGAATACATAGGTCTTCATAGTTTAGACCTTCAATGCCTTTACCGACTTCAACATTCTGAACTCTACCAGTGAGCTTCTTGATTTTCTCCGCCATATTTTTAATGAGTAGGTCCTTCTCAGTCGATTCGGGTATGTATAGGGTTTGCTGCGGGGTGTGGGGTAAAGTTTCCACATATATCGAATTGCTTTGATGGATTCCCGGCACTTGGGTATAAGGGTGGATATTAGTTGAGTTTTGGGGATCGGGAGTAGGTTGTGGCACATTCTGGGGAGTGTGATAAGTAGTGGTTTGTGGGTATTGAGTTGGATTATGGTGGTGGTGTTGAGGGGTTGGTACTGGTGGCGGGTTAAGGTTCTGGAGAGGTGCGGGATACTGGTGTGGCATAGGAGGATTGGGTGGTAGGTTTTGGTTTTGTGTGTTTTGCGGTGGTGTTTGGTTCTAGGTAGTCGGATTGTGCTGATTGATGTCAGGGACACTGAGAGTGAGGGAGAGGTTTGCCAAATTTTGGACCTGCTCAAGCTCGCCTTGTAGTTCCAGGATTTTCTGTTCCAGATATAAGACCAACTTATTCTGTGCCGGAGTACTTCGGCCATCTGAAGTTTCAACGTTTTCTGCCATGGCGGCGTTGTCTTTTCTGATACCACTCAAATCATCCATTTTCCCTTTTCCTTTGTTTTTGCCTTTAGGATCGCTTGGTGGAGGACCTCTGGATCTAGTGTGATATGCTGATGATACTAGTATACATGAACCAACCTTGGGGAATGGGAATAATCAAAAGAAAGAAAAAGCAAAAAGGTAACCAAGTTAGTAAGGGATATTGAAAGAATGCTTGCGGTATTAAACATGTTTCACAAAGTCAGGCAATAATTTGCATCCTAATTTGGGGACCTCATTATGCCCGAGGTAGGCCTAAGCGACACGTAGACTTGGAGAAAAATTGATGCCAACATTTGCGTCATTTTTTAATGCCAAAAATGAGTCAAACCTTTACTAAATCGACAATAATAAAAATTACTAATGGCATTTAGCCTTATTACAATCGAAATCTAAAGCTAAGCTAGAAAGCTGTAAAGAACATCATTTCCTAGTCAACTTGGTCCCTGAAGGACCTTCTCCGTGCTTAGCTCTTTTGACCCCATCAATCAGGTTTCCCAAATCGCGCATATCCAACAGTAAGTAGGCTTTTGCAAGATGTCCTCCTTCACTGCCATCCGTGCCTTGACAATCTGAGAGTCTCTTTCTCATCTTTCCCTCGAGCTCCATCAATCCTTGTTCCAAGTATTCCAATATTTTCGTTGACTTAGTAGCAATACCCTTCCATTCCTCTATCGCTTTCATGTTCACTTTGTGCTGCTCCAGATGTTTAGCTTTAGACTCGAACATCCTTTTGCGTAGCCTTCTATACTTAACCTGTGCTCCAGCTACTTCATCTATGACCCTATCCGTCAAATTGACTCCCGGCTGGACGTCTCCTGCTACATCATCCTCCAACCATAATAGATAGTAGTATATATGACCGACGTGAAACATGGCTGGCTCAATGGTTTCTTTTTCCACAATGACTTTTTGGTTCCACATATGTTATTCCTCGAACTTGAATGGAATGACGTCTCCTTTGAAATCTGCCTTGTTATCACGACCCAAAATCTAACCATGGTCATGATGGTACCTGTCGTGTTACAAGGCAAGCCTACTTCCCAAAATATTACTACTAAACCGATTATAAGAATTTAAATAAAACAATACCAACATTTAAATTTCTCATAAACTAAATAACCACTAAATATAATATAGAAAATACAGAAACGAGCCCCAAACATCGGGGTGTCACTAAGTCATGAACATCTAAAACTATGAATTAAGATATATAAGTTGTCTAACTATCCAAAAGAAGAAATGACAAAAGGAGTAACAAGGTCCTGCGGACGATAGCAGCTACCTTGCAATCTCCACAGATAGCTGGCCTGAACTCAACGATTGCCACGCTCTAACTCACCTGGATCTGCACATAAAGTGCAGGGTGTAGTATGAGTACAACCGACTCAGTAGTAACAGAAATAACTAAGGAACTGAGCAGTAGTGACGAGCTAAGTAAAACAGTTCAATTATTTATTTTCATAATTTAAAAATAAACAGAAATAAACAGGTAAATTCCATAACTCAATAAATGCCACAAAGAAGTTTAACAGATAAATGCAGCAACAGCACAAATAAATACAACCTCACAGCAATGTCACTCCATCACTCATCACTCGCACTCAACACTCAAAACACCCAACACTCTGCGCTCACTAGGGGTGTGCACAGACTCCGGAGGGGCTCCCAAAGCCCAAGCGCTAAGCACGGATAACTCACCTGCCATCATATCAATACCTGGATCTGCACGGTCAACTCACGTGCTACGCGGACAACTCACGCACTATGGTATCAATACTTAGACCCGCACGGTCAACTCACGTGCTACGCGGACAACTCACGCGCTATGGTATTAATATCCTCACAACCAGGCCCTCGGCCTCACTTAATCATGTACCTCACTAGTCTCACCATAATCAACAAATAAGGGAACACATCCCACATCAAGTATCACAACATATTAGCAAATAATTGAGACTAGGGTAAACATGTACAATAATTTCTATGACTGAGTACAAATAATGTGAGCATGAATAAAGCCTAAGCATGATCTCTAACATGAAGGCAGACAAGTTCAACAACAAGTAACTACGTAAACACAGATGATGGCCATGAGGCCTGACGGGATGGACCAAGTTTCAATCCCTCAAGGTATACACCCACACGCCCGTCACCTAGCATAGGTATCACCTCCAAACAGTCACATGATATCAAATACTCCGGGTTTATACCCTCAAAGTCAGAGTTAAAATTGTTACTTACCTTAACAGCGTAAAATTCTATTCCGGGATGCCCTCGTCTCTGGACTCGATCTCCAAAACCTCCAAATCTAACCATAATCCGATTAATACCATCAACATAGGCTAACGAATCGAATTCCACAATAAAAACTACAAAATGTGCCAAAAATTCGAAATCAGCCAAAACCTGGCCCCCGACCCCACGTCTCGAAATCAGTCAAAAATGGCAGAATAATAAACCTTGTCCTCTCTCGAGTCTAACCATATAAAATTCATTAAAATCGAACTCCGTTTGGTCCCTCAAATCCTCACTTAAACTCTCCAAAACTCAAACCCTAACTCCCTCAATTTCACTTTGAAATCATAAATCAAATCCCAAAAATGAAGATAGATTCATGAAATATAACCAAAAATGAGTATAAAACACTTACTCCAATCCTTATGGTAAATATCGCCCCCAAAATCGCCCAAATACGAGCTCCCCAACTCAAAATATGATCGAATGAACAAACCCTCGTTATATATATTTTTCTGCCAGCTATTCTGCCTCGTTTCTCATGCCAAATGATCCCAAAACTCACTTTTTATGTCTCCAATGGATTCCTTGTGAAACTTTAGTCAAGTTAGACTTTTGAATCACTCAATTTGACCTTATAATGAAGGAGATATGTAGGTTTTAATATTTACAAATCGTGCAGATTTTTAAATACACCGTCAGTGGCAATTTTGTAATTAATCTACAAAATTTGGCAACCTAATTCTTAGTAAAATGACCATAAAATCCTCATACTATGTCCAAATTCGACGATTCTTTTTGCTACGGGTCCGTAATTATGATACGGATCTAATGCTTCGATAAGAAATTGGAGCTTATTTGTTCAATATGATATCATTTATGCTTGAAGAAACGGCGTCGAAACATAAGAAAAACGAGCGCAACACAACCCAAACGTATCTGAAACTCACCGAGGCCCTCGGGACCTCGATCAATAATTCCAACAAGTCATATATCACTACCCTAACTTAGTCGAACCTTCGGAACACCCAAAACAACAACAAAATACCAAATCAACCTCGGATTCAAGCCTAAGAACTTCTAAACTTCCAACTTTCGCTAATTCAAGCCTAATTCTACCACGGACCTCCAAATTATATTCCTGACACACTCCTAAGTCTAAAATCACCCAATGAAGCTAATCGAATCATAAAAATTCACATCCGAATTCGTTTACTCATAAGTCAACTTCTGGTTGACTTTTCTAACTTAACTTTCTAACTAAGAGACTAAGTGTTCATTTCACTCCAAAACTACTCCGGACCCAAACCTACCAATTCGATACAACTCAACACTGCTGAACAACATATAAAGAAGCAGGAATAGGGAAACAGGGCTATAACTCTCGGAATGACTGGTCGGGTCGTTACATCCTCCCCCTCTTAAACAAACGTTCGTCCTCGAACGTGCCAAGAGTTGTTCTCAAAACCATCAAGAACTCTCTCAGAACCCCAATGGCACAAAACCAATACGTCAGGGCTGAATCCTTCTAACTCAACCAAGCTTCGCAGACCACCAAAAACCCAAGGACATTGCCACAAAACACCTGTAGAACTCATTACCTCATATACACCGAAAGAACTAATCATACCCATTACCATGCCGATCCAACCTACTACCAAGATGTCCTATCTGTCTGAGTTCCTTCTGAATTACCTTCAAATTGATACTTTGCCCCGCCATAACACCACAATCCTCAACCCAGTCTCAGCACACGAGGCCAAAGAATAAAACCACAACGCCCTAAGGCTCATAAGATGCTGAATACTATCTTAAATATCCCTAAAAGTACCACAAGCACACGCTCACACAATCAACACCTCATTGCTCAAGCTACAGTCAAAAC
Source organism: Nicotiana otophora (assembly GCA_000715115.1). Taxonomy (NCBI): domain Eukaryota; kingdom Viridiplantae; phylum Streptophyta; class Magnoliopsida; order Solanales; family Solanaceae; genus Nicotiana; species Nicotiana otophora. Next base: position 52,847 of record AWOL01S0005002.1, on the reverse strand, counting down.
CCAGCCTCATGTCCTCTAGACTGGCCCGACAGCAACACACAGAAATCACATCTCGTACCTCATCCAGGGAATCATAAGCCGTCGATGCACAACTGATACCGAGCGCCCATGTGCGCATACAAATGCGTGGAAGGAATTCAAAGAGTTACACTTCAAGCTGAATCAATACCGCACGAAAAGAATTCAAGAATGTGAAATTTTCCTAAAGGTTCTGCAGCCTCTCGAAGATAAGTACAGACATCTCCGTACCGATACGCAAGACTACTAAACCTGCTCATGACTCGTGAGACCTATGTAACCTAGGCTCTGATACCAACTTATCCCGACCCAAAATCTAACCATGGTCGTGATGGCGCATGTCGTGTTACAAGGCAAGCCTACTTCCCAAAATATTACTACTAAACCGATTATAAGAATTTAAATAAAACAATACCAATATTTAAATTTCTCATAAACTAAATCAACTCTAAATATAATATAGAAAATACGAAAACGAGCCCCAAACATCGGGGTGTCACTAAGTCATGAGCATCTAAAACTATGAACTAAGATATATAAGCTGTCTAACTATCCAAAAGAAGAAATGACAAAAGGATAAACAATGTCCTGCGGACGCTAGCAGCTACCTTACAATCTCCACAGATAGCCGGCCCGAACTCAATGATCGCCGCGCTTTAACTCACCTGGATCTGCACATAAAGTGCAGGGTGTAGTATGAGTACAACCGACTCAGTAGTAACAGAAATAACTAAGGAACTGAGCAGTAGTGACGAGCTAAGTAAAATAATCCAATTATTTATTTTCATAATTTAAAAATAAACAGAAATAAACAGGTAAATTCCATAACTCAGTAAATGCCATAAAGAAGTTTAACAGATAAATGCAGCAATAGCACAAATAAATACAACCTCAAAGCAGTGTCATTCCATCACTCATCACTCGCACTCAACACTCAACACTCAAAACACTCAACACTCTGCGCTCACTGGGGGTGTGCACAGACTCCGGAGGGGCTCCCAAAGCCCAAGCGCTAAGCACAGATAACTCACGTGCCATCATATTAATACCTGGATCCGCACGGTTAACTCACGTGCTACGCAGACAACTCACGCACTATGGTATCAATACCTGGACCCGCACGGTCAACTCACGTGCTATGGTATTAATATCCTCACAACCAGGCCCCAGGCCTCACCCAATCATGTACCTCATTAGCCTCACAATCATCAACAAATAAGGGAACACAACCCACATCAAGTATCACACCATATTAGCAAATAATTGAAACTAGGGTAAACATGTACAATAATTTCTATGACTGAGTACAAATAATGTGAGCATGAATAAAGCCTAAGCATGATCTCTAACATGAAGGCAGACAAGTTCAACAACAAGTAACTACGTAAACACAGATGATGGCCATGAGGCCTGACGGGACGGACCAAGTTTCAATCCCTCGAGGTATACACCCACACGCCCGTCACCTAGCATGGGTATCACCTCCAAACAGTCACATGATATCAAATACTCCGGGTTTATACCCTCAAAGCCAGAGTTAAAATTGTTACTTACCTTAACAGCGTAAAATTCTATTCCGGGATGCCCTCGTCTCTGGACTCGGTCTCCAAAAGCTCCAAATCTAACCATAATCCGATTAATACCATCAACATAGGCTAACGAATCGAATTCCACAATAAAAACTACAAAATATGCCAAAAAATCCGAAATCGGCCAAAACCCGGGCCCCGGCCTCATGTCTCAAAATAAGTCAAAAATGGTAGAATAATGAACCTCATTCTCTCCCGAGTCTAACCATATAAAATTCATCAAAATCGGACTCTGTTTGGTCCCTCAAATCCTCACTTAAACTCTCCAAAACTCAAACCCTAACTCCCTCAATTTCACTTTGAAATCATAAATCAAATCCCAAAAATGAAGATGGATTCATGAAATATAACCAAAACTGAGTAGAGAACACTTACTCCAATCCTTATGGTGAAAATCGCCCCCAAAATCGCCCAAATCCGAGTTCTCCAACTTAAAATATGACCGAATGAACAAATCCTCGTTTTATATATTTTTCTGCTAGATATTCTGCCTCGTTTCGCATGCTAAATGATCCTGAAACTCACTTTTTATGTGTCCAATGGATTCCTTGTGAAATTGTAGTCAAGTTAGACTTTTGAATCACTTAATTTGACCTTATAATGAAGGATATATATAGGTTTTAATATTTGCAAATCGTGCAGATTTTTAAATACACCGTCAGTGACAATTTCGTAATTAATCTGAAAAATCTGGCAACCTAATTCTTAGTAAAATGACCATAAAATCCTCATACGATGTCCAAATTAGATGATTCTTTTTGTTACGGGTCCGTAATTACGATACGGATCTAATGCTTCAATCAAAAAAGAAATCGGAGCTTACTTGTTCAATATGATATCATTTATGCTTGAAGAAACGGCATTGAAACATAAGAAAAACGAGCGCAACACAATCCAAACCTTTCTGAAACTCTCCCGGGGCCCTCGGGACCTCAACCAATAATTCCAACAAGTCATATATCACTACCCGAACTTAGTCGAACCTTCGGAACACCCCAAACAACACCAAAACACCAAATCAACCTCAGATTCAAGCCTAAGAACTTCTAAACTTCCAACATTCGTCAATTCAAGCCTAATTCTACCACGGACCTCCAAATTACATTCCGGACATACTCCTAAGTCTAAAATCACCCAACGAAGCTAATCGAATCATAAAAATTCACATCCGAATTCATTTACTCATAAGTCAGCTTTCGGTTGTCTTTTCTAACTTAACTTTCTAACTAAGAGACTAAATGTTCATTTCACTCCAAAACTACTCCAGACCCAAACCTACCAATTCGATACAACTCAACACCACTAAACAACGCATAAAGAAGAAGGAATGGGGAAACAGGGCTATAACTCTCAGAACGACTGGCCGGATCGTTACACTTGTACTGGACCATGTTGGAAACCTGAGGTATGACTTGTTTTCTCCCTGCTTGCCTCATTACCCTTATGGAAGCATAAGGATAGATGCCTCACAACCCAATCAGTACCAGATGAGTAGTCCCTCTTGACTTGATGATGAACTCACTGCTAGAAAATTATTCAAACATCCAATGTACATGTTCATCCGTGAGATTGCTGAAGAAACGTACCCAACTTACAGCATTTCCAGGTTGTGAAAACCTGTCTGGGATAAACGTCATTTTCTTTGGGTGGTGGTAAGCTATGTAGTCATTCATCGGCCGTCGCAGAAGTTCTTGACGATACTCTCCTCTTTGAAAGTGTTCCAGCAGCCAAACTTGTAGTAGCAACTTACAACCCTCAAAGTATCCAAATCCCTTCTTGCACCGATCTAGAGCACGGTACATCTCAGCTAAGATCATAGGGATGATGGTATAAGTTTGTCCTTTGATGCCCTCCATCAAAGTCCTGGCGACCATGACTAAGCGAGTATAAATCCTTTCCCCTTTCGTTGGGAATATCAACAACCCCAAGAAGCAGACGATGAACACATAAACTCGGCGGTGCGTCCAACCCAAGAAAGTAATGGCAAGTTCCTCATGATGAAGACGATATGACTTGCTATGCCCATAACGCTCATAAAGAAATTGAAAAGGGATGTATGACTTCTTTAAACAGAGCAGCTCGTCATTTTTCTTAAAACCCAACATCTTTAGAAAACCGCAAGGAGTGCGATTCTCTGGTATAAGTAATCCCGGACTATCCCATGGTAACTTAGCGAAGCCTCCTATTTCCTCTAGTAGGGGAGTCATTTCTATATTGCCAAATCGAAAAATGACTATTTTCTCGTCCCAGAACATGGTAGCGGCCTCAATCAATGCCTTATTTGGTCCAATGTTCAGCAAGGATGACAGGCCACCCAATACCCTTCTCACATGATTCTTGTCGCAAGGTGAAAGGTCTTTCCACCAGTCAAGTAGCAATGGTGGGATGTTTTGGACCATACCGAACCTGGGGACTTCATGCTTCATTTTTCTGCAAGCAAACAAAGGTTATCCCCTTTCCCCCCAGATTTGACTACTTATGCAATAATGATCAATACATTGGCGTATTTTCTCCAAGTAATGCACATAATATGATAGTATCCATTGGGATTGTGGAAATCTTGCCTGACTTTGGACAAGGTTCATCTTAGCGGGTTGTTACGTTAATAACGTTTCAACCCGTACTAGGTTTAGCATGATACATGTACATTTCAAGTTGGAGTGGGTTTTCTAGAATGATCTAGACTGGTACTCCCAAGTGGACAACTTGAGAGGGAAAGGCTCGGGACTGTCGATTGCACCATTGATCGATTAGTCTATCGCAAATAAGCCTTTTCGATTTAAAAGGGTAATTTTTGGAAGAGTGCGGACACTCATCAAGTGACGCTATGTTGATAGTTGGCACGAGTGGAGTATGATGTGGAGCATGCTTTATGTAGAAATAATAACACGTTGTCAAGTATTCGCATGATATGTAAAAGCAGTAAATAATATAGCAAAGGTAAACATGGAAAGAATATAGAAGAAAGACAAAAGGAAGGAGTTAGTTTAGTTCGTAAAAATATATGCGGGAATGTAATAAAGCAGGTAAGGAAGTAGGAATGGAAAAGGCGTGATATAGCAGTCTTAGACAAGATGAAAAGAGATGAAGGGCGGTCATAGTACACAAAAGTGAATGGGGAAAGAGACGTGCATGTCATAGCAGATTTAAAATAAAAGTGAATAGGGGAAGGGATGTGCATGTCATAGCAAATTTTAAAAAATAAAGGTGAAGAAGGGAAGGGATGTGCACGCAATAAAGAAAGTAATCCACATAAGCCAAGTTCATTATGGTATGAGCCTAAGTATAGTACCCAGCAGAGTCGCCATGTTGTTGTGCCCCTTTTCTTTTCGCGAGAGCGCTCTTTGACGTGGGATAACTCTTTTAAAGGGGAGGGTATTAAAAGAGGAGAGTCGCCACCTAACAATTTTAAGGTGCATTAGGGAACCTATTATGCAAATAACTCTGTTTTACTAGTCAACACCACCAAAGATCGGGTGAGAGCTCAAATAACCTCAAAGAGAATGTGTTAGGCACTCTTCGAGGTCCACAACTGTGGGTCCCAACCGAACTTAAGACTATGTGGATTACGTAATTAGGCTAGGTGATCACATAAATATGAAATATAAAAGTCTAAGAAGTTTCATTATAACACAATGAGAATTGGTACAAATCTTAAAGACTACAAGGATACGACTACAATGATCTATATTAAATGACTAAGTGTGAATAGCAAGTATATAAAAGAGGGGAGTCCAAAGTTTTTTAGCCTAAAGGATCACCCAGTGTAACATAAATAATACTTCGCAACTCCATTTAAATAGGAGTTGCTCATATTATTCAGCAGGCACAGACTATCATCTCCTGCTACCCGATTACTATGTTGAAGTTGTTTACCTAAAGCGTTCTAATTCAATTCTAAGTCTCAGCTTATGCGTGCACTACCCGTCCCATGCCTATGGTCCAGGATGCTTTGGACCTCTATTTGGAAGGTTCTAGACTTACTTAGGCTGCTCAAAAACGATAAAACTAATCGCGCATTCAAGAACAAAGAGGACTGCACATAATAGCAGAGAGTGGCTCATGTTAGCCTCCACACATAAACGGAGAAGCACACAGATTGATTTTCAGATTAAGCAATTGAACGTTTCAAACTTGAGACTCAGAATCTTTTGGTTCTATATGCATGATCTTTATATGATTCCAGTATCAAATAGGCAATGCTGCATTTTAGGCTAACATACAGATTAAATCATTATAAGTCCTATAGACATGGTTTCTAAGTGATTCTGATTTTAGCAATACGCAGGCAACAGATTTGCAGGGTACAAACCTATAAGCATGATTTCTAGATTGTTTGCGCAAAAGGCAGGGAAAGACCCCAGAATCATGAATTACCAGCTCGCTGATTTTATAGACGAGTTTCTTAGACAAGTGACAATGTCCTAGGAGAATGATATCTATAGTTCGCAATTGACTCTATACAGTTTTATCCCTATAAGCATGCTATCTAAATGAGGCAATACAAATGATATGGGCAGCTAATTGATTATTAAACCTATAGGCATGGTATCTAGATGAGCAGTACAATGATAATTGAGGCAATTGATAGACTAGTCATTCGAAGTCCTATAATCATGGCACCTAAATAAGTAGAATATTTCATTGCTACGCCCTATAGACATGCTATCTAAGAAAGCACAATAGAAGAAATAGATACGGGAAATACTTGAAATAGCATGCGTTGGCAAGTTAAGTGATGTGTGCGCATGTGACTCCTACAGGAAGGCTTTCTACACATAAAACTAAGGCATGTAATAGCGAATAGACCACATAAATCCTATAGGCACGTTTTTTATCCATTTATATGAGAATTGAAGTACTCTATCCCTCGTTTTACTAATTTCCCCATCTGTTTTGTTCTTACAAATTATTACAGACCCATATAGAATAATTACAAGCACAAGTAGAATAATTACGTACCCAATAGAACAATTACATGCCCAACATAAATACAAAATAACCCAGTGATGGTTCTGGGCCTTCACCAGCCCCAATCTTCGTATAAACCATCAGGCCTAAATTCCAGTACTTAGGGATAATTAAAGCACGGTTGAATTTAGTGTTCAGGTCCAACAACAGCATGGCCCAACAAACCAGGCCCAAATATGGAGACAATTGTCTCGCTTACCCATTAACAACCAGCATGAACATAGGAACATAAGTTTGACCAGTCATTCAGGTGACATAGAGTCTGGGCAAGGATACATACCCATGGATTCTTAGTAGCAAGATTTCTAAGTAACCATACTAAAGGTGATTTCTAATAGGTGGAAGAACACACAAGCACATACAAAGGGCTTTAGCAAACACATAGTATGAGTAGTAACGAACAGATTCAAAGTGATAGCATCACAGAGATAGACTTTCAGAATAAGTAAAGTTTAATTGCAAAAATCTGTCAAACAAGAGTTCTTATAGCAATGGAATTAACCATGAGAGTTTAAGTTAGGCAAGGTCATGAATTAACTCTAAGAATATTAGCAATTTATACATGAATTATTAAAACATCAATTTCCCTAAGAAGGTTTAGTACAAAAAAAAAATCCAAAGCAGGGCATAAAGATCAACTCATAACAGGCAACAAATACAGCAATCAAGTTTAACATAAACATAATGAACCCAAGGAGCTCAGGGATCAAACCAGTTAACCACGCGTAGTGAACATATTCTGAAATTTTAAGACTTAAACATATTTTGATGCTAGAGAACACTAGAATTGCATAATAACATTAAGACGAATAGAATTGCATACAAAGGTAGCACAATATCCAAATCATGTTGGCTAACAGAGGTTCAAATAATATTAGTATACAGAACATGAACATAAGTAGAAAAAGGGAATAGGATTGCTACAGTCAAAAGCACTAACCAGTTGCAAATTCAACAAATAAAATGAGAGAAAGGCTAGGTGTCAGAAATAGCTCGAATATCACTAGCAAAGATAACAACCAAAAGACCCAAATCCTAGTGCATCAGAGTTCACAAGAGCCTCAAATGAACCCCGAGCAGTGCTCGCACCAGGGAGGTTGTTAGAGAGGATTCTGATGGCCTTGGCTTTCAGCCGGCCAAGAGAAGTAGATTCAGAATAGTATCGAGCGAGTGAGAGTATGAGAGAATAACAGTGGTTCTTCAGTGATTTTTTGTCCGTTCTAAAGGGAATTGGGGAGGGGTTTATATCGCATCAGAATTAAGTACCCAACAAGGAAAGACAGTAGATTAAACACAAATAAGGAAAATATAGCATGCAAAATCAATTAGAATTATTTTATGGAGAAAATTCGGTAAACCCTAGTTCAAAAGGAAAGCACATATGGTCAAAAATCTCCCTGAATCAGACCATATAGCCTGGTAGTTAGTGTATATAGACGAAATAACGTCTAAATCTCAAAGGTTGAAGGCAGTGGCACCCGATTTGGGATTGGTACTTGCCAAGATTAAGGCAAGTACTATGTAACACCATAATTTTGTAAGAAATGATGAGATGATCCATAAAAGGTAAGAGAATCGTAGGAAGAATCCATAATTGATCGTATTTGGGAGAAGATTGAGGAAGGCGACCGCTAGGGTTTGTGAGGAGGAAGGTTCGAGAGGTTCTGGGGGCAGTAAAATGAGAGAGTGGTCTTTATAGTTAGGGGTTTGGTGGATAAAAAGAAGGGGATGGTTTGTGGGCCGTTGATCTCTGAGATCAACGGCCAAGATTAAAAGGGAGATAGGGCGGGTTATAAGATGGGTCACGATCGAGTTAGGCTAAAAGGGTCATCTGGTATTGGGCTGGAGGGTTATTGGGGTGTTGGGCTAATGGCTTGGGCCAAATTTGATCCGAAAATTAGCCTATTTTGGGTCAGCTCTTGAAACCCCTTTAAAATTAATAAAATAAATTATTAAAACATTTAATAAAGGGCAAAAACAAATTATGCTGTGAAACTATTAAAATAATAACTCAATATTATAAAAGTATAAAAATGCTATTTTGGCATAAATAATATAGTAAATGCTATTATTTATAGAATATAGGTCATTTTTGCATAATTATGTAAATAGCTCAAAACAAAAATACAAATGTAGTTATACGAAATGAAGTAAAATATTATGAAACATATATGTGGATGCAAAATAGTAATTTAGATGATTAAGTCATCATAAAATAATTTAAGGTATAATTAATAAATATTTAAATAATTTAAATACAAGAAAATTAATTTTAAAGCCCTAAGAATCATGAAACAATTATAAAAAATATCTTTATAAATCTTGTAAATTGAGTAATGATGCAAAATGACATTTTGAGAATATATATATACTATTTGAAAAAAATATGAGAGCAAAATTGAGTATCAACAGATTTATCAAAAAGCCTTAATGCTTTATCCTGATTTCTGAACATTGTCTTCATCATGAGAATGGGTTGAGTTATTTGACAATGTTGAACTGTCATTCATAACTTTGTTTGATCTCTTTGAACCTAGCTCTTGGGATCTCCAGTCTGCTAGGTAGAGTTACCGCCATGATGACTTATCCTAGGCCTTAACCACATTCCCTTCGATGATCTTTGAACTGCCTCTCTAGACAGGCCTTTTGTAAGTGGATCCGATACGTTATCTCTTGAATTTATGTAGTCAATCATGATAACACCACTAGAAAGTAGTTTTCTAACGGTATTGTGTCTTTGTCGTATGTGACGAGATTTTTCGTTATACATAACGCCCCCTGCCCTTCCTATTGTCGCTTGACTATCACAATGTGTACATATATGTGCCAAAGGTTTGGGCCAAAATGGAATATCTTCCAAGAAATTTTGGAGTCATTCAGCTTCTTCACCGGCCTTGTCTAAAGCTATGAATTCAGATTCCATAGTAGAATGGGCGATGCACGTTTGTTTGGATGATTTCCAAGACACTACTCCACCCCTAATTGTGAAAACATATCCACTCGTGGATTTAACTTCGGATGATCGGGTGATCCAATTTGCATCACTATATCCCTCGATCATGGAAGGATATTTGTTATAATGCAGAGCATAATCTTGGGTATGTTTCAGATACCCCAAAACTCGTTTCATTGCCATCCAATGTATTTGATTGGGATTACTTGTAAACCGACTCAGTTTGCTAATAGCACATGCTATATCTGGTCGCGTACAATTTATGATATACATCAAACTTCCCAATACTCTTGCATAGTCTAGTTGTGAGTCACTTTCACCTTCATTGTTTTGAAGTGCATAACTCGCGTCAATTGGAGTCTTGGCAATATTTAAATCCAAATACTTGAACTTGTCAAGTATTTTTTCAATGTAGTGAGACTGTGATAATGCTAGACCTTGTGGAGTCTTGTGAATTCTGATTCCTAAGATCACATCAGCAACTCCTAAGTCTTTCATGTCGAATTTGCTAGCCAATATGTACTTAGTAGCATTTATATTTGCCATATTTTTGCTCATTATCAGCATGTCATTAACATATAAACAAACAATGACTTCATGACCTGAAGTGTTTTTAATGTAAATACATTTGTCACACTCATTTATTTTAAACATACTTGCCAACATTGTTTGGTCAAATTTGGCATGCCATTATTTGGGTGCTTGTTTAAGTCCATAAAGCGACTTAACAAGTTTGCACACTTTCTTTTCTTTACCCGGAACCACAAAACGCTCAGGTTGTTCCATGTAAATCTCTTCCTCCAATTCTCCATTTAAGAAAGCTATTTTAACTTCCATTTGATGGATTTCAAGACCATACACGATTGCGAGTGCCATTAACACCCTAATAGATGTTATCCTCGTTACTGGCGAGTAAGTGTCAAAGTAATCAAGGCCTTCCTTTTATCTATAACCTTTGATAACAAGTCTTGCCTTATATTTGTCAATAGTGCCGTTAGCTTTCATTTTCCGTTTAAAGATCCATTTCGAACCTAAAGGCTTATTTCCTGGAGGAAGATCAACCAATTCCCATGTAAGGTTATCCAAAATTGATTGAATCTCACTATTGACTACCTCTTTCCAAAATATTGAATCAGAAGATGACATAGCTGCTTTGAAAGTTTGAGACTCATTTCAAGCAAGAATGTCACAAAATCTACTCCAAAAGAAGTAGATGTTCGTTGACGTTTGCTACGCCTTAGATCCTCTTTACTTGGAGTATTTTTCTTTGGTTCTTCCCGTGGTCGTTTAGGTCTTTCACTTAACGACTCGTATTCAGTTTTACGGAGATGCTTTCAAAGAATTCAGCATTATCTGATTCAATTACCGTATTAGCATGAATTTCAGGATTATCAGATTTATGAACCAAAAACTGACATGCTTTACTATTTGTAGCATATCCAATGAAAACATAATCCACAGTTTTTGGTCTGATTTTTACCCTTTTGGGTAAAAGTACTTGTACCTTTGCTAAACACCCCCACACTTTTAAATATTTCAAGTTGGGTTTTATTCCTTTCCATTTTTCATATGGAATAGATTGCGTTTTGTTGTGGGGTACTCTGCTGAGTATTCGGTTAGCTGTAAGGATAGCTCCCCCCCCCCCCCCATAAACTCTGCGTAATTCGGAACTGATTAATAAAGAATTCATCATTTTCTTTAATGTCCGGTTTTTCCTTTCCGCAATTCCATTGGATTGAGGTGTGTAGGGGGCATTAGTTTGATGGATAATTCCATATTCCGAACATATTTCTGCAAACGGAGATTCATACTCTCCACCCCTATCACTTCTAATCATTTTGATCTTTTTATTCAGTTGATTCTCCACTTCATTCATGTATTGCTTAAATGCTTCAATTGCTTCATACTTACTATTAAGAAAATAAACATAACAATATCGAGTACAATCGTCAATAAAAGTTATAAAATACTTTTTCCTACCTCGAGATGGTGTTGACTTCATATCACAAATGTCAGTATGAATTAAGTCTAAGGTATTTGAATTCCTTTCAACAGACTTATAAGGATGTTTTAAAAACTTAGATTCAATACATATTTGACATTTTGATTTATTACACTCGAATTTAGGCAATACTTCTAAATTAATTAACTTTCGCAAGGTTTTGTAATTTACACGTCCTAAACGAATATGCCATAAATCATTTGACTCCAATAAATAAGAAGAAGCTGAAATTTTATTAATATTGTCAACAACTATTACATTGAGTTTGAAAAGGCCCTCTGTGAGGTAGCCCTTTCCAATATACATTTTATTCTTGCTTACAACAATTTTGTCAGATATAAATACACATTTGAATCCATTCTTAACAAGTAAAGAAATTGAAACTAAAATTTTCCTAATAGTAGGAACATGAAGAACGTTGTTGAGCGTTAACACCTTGCCGGAAGTCATCTTCAGGAATATCTTCCCATAACCCTCAATCTTGGTTGTTGCAGTATTTCTCATGGAAAGCTCTTCTTCAGGACCAGCAGTAGAGTAAGTCGCAAATGCTTCTTTGACAGCACAAACATGTCGAGTGGCTCCAGAGTCAATCCACCACTCCTTCGGATTTTCAACTAGGTTAAATTCCGAAAGTATTGTACACAGATCATCAATGTCATCATTCTTCTCCACTATGTTGGCATGTCCCTTTTTTCTTATCCTTTTTCGGGAGACAAAAATCAGGGGCTTTGTGACCAGCTTTTCCGCAATTGTAGCAGTTGCCCTTGATTTTTTTCTTATTCTGCTCCTTAGTCTGTCCAGAAGACCTCTTCCTCTTCTTACTTTTTGGAGCAGTCTCCTCAACAATATTAGCTCCCATAATCGTTGAATTTCCACGAGACTTCTTCTCGGCTGTTTTGTTATCTTCCTCAATCTTGAGATGAATCACAAGATCTTCCAACTTCATTTCTTTGCGCTTGTGCTTTAGATAGTTTTTGAAATCTCTCCACAAAGGAGGCAATTTTTTAATTATTGCAGCCACTTGAAATGCTTCATTCACAACCATACCTTTAGCAATAAGATCGTGAAAAATAAGTTGAAACTTTTGAACTTTGGTTCCAAAGGTTTTGCTGTCTATCATTTTATAGTCTAGAAACTTGGCAACTACAAACTTTTTCAAGCATGCATCTTCAGTCTTGTACTTCTTCTCAAGTGCGTCCCATAATTCTTTCGAAGTTTTCATAGCACTGTAGACATTGTACAAGTCATCCTCCAAAGCACTTAGGATGTACCCTTTGCAAAGAAAGTCTGCATGTTTCCACGCCTTAACAATTATAAACTTCTCATTGTCCGACATGTCGGCGGCAGGTACTGGAGAGTCTTTACTGGTGAACTTCTGCATACCAAGTGTGGTAAGCCAGAAGAACACTCTTTGTTGTCATCCTTTGAAGTTGGCTCCAGAAAATTTCTCCGGTTTCTCGGCAGGTGGCACAACAGTTCGGCTTGACGAGGCTATCGTCCTTGCCGTAACAGTCACAAAAGGATTTTCATTATCAATTGCCATTTCTCACTGTCAACAACAGAAGAGTTAAATTAATGGCAAAAAATAGAACAGTAAACAGGACTGTAATTAATGATAAATAGTAAGTTTAATAAATAAAAACTGAAGTTTTTATATACTGTTTCACAGAAAACGATGAAGTTTTTATGTTCTTCAAATCGTTTCTAAATTTTAATACTCCGATGGAGTTTTTATATCTTCAAATCAGAAATAGAAAAATTCAGAAGGAGTAGAAAACCACATAGGTTTTAATCTCCAAAAACAGAATACAGATTACAATATAAAAATATTTTTCTTAAGATTGTTAGTCAATCTGTATTACTATAATAAATAATGAAATAGTAAATTTTCTGAAACAGAAAATTAGCAGCAACGGAATATCAAAACAATGAAGCTGAATCTGAAATATAGTTTCCGAATAAAATCGAGCCCACTGAATGCACAGTGTGTCCTTAAAAAAATTATTTCCCTCAAGTACCCGAGATGCTGGAATATTATCCTCACAGGATAGAACGATTTAACTCACTAGAGTGTTGGTACCAAAAATGCCGGTGAAACAGCGAACCACTCGAAGGCTACACCACACTAAAATTTTAATTGTGCAGGAGAAGGAGAAGAAGCTTAGAAAATTTCGTAATGAAAGATTCTCGGATCAAGGTATATTTATAGCCATTTTCTGGCACTGTTTCTGAAAAGGTTTGCAACCTTTCAGAAACAGCCATGGCTGTTAGAACAGGTGGGAACGTTTCCCGTTTGAAATATTCCTGGAAAAAAGATTTAAAATAATCCGAAAAAGAAACGGCCTGAGTCGCGTCGCGGGTCTTGGATTATTCCGGGTTGAATTTTAGCTAATTAATTAAATTAGTTAATTAAATAATTGAAAGAAATTTTATCCAAAAAGATCAATCTCGATCCGAAGCTGAAGCCGAGCCGAGCGACGATCACAATGGCGAGAGGCTTACTTTCTTTCCAACCCATTTAACACCAAGAGAAGTGCTTTCTCAATATAAGACATTCACTTTTATTTCCATCACCAATAAGGGACACTTGCTCTTTCCAAAGCAAAAGGGAGCTCACTTTCCCTCAACTTTCTTCCCTTCATTTTTCATTCATCAATCTTTTAATCCCAACATCCATTGACTGCTTGTGGCCTTATGCAATAGCTATTTTCCTTCGGGGTAAGGTCCAATTTTTTTCTAAACAAATCAATAGGTTTTTTTTACTCTATTCTAATTGTGAGATTTTTTTCTCTTTAAATGTTGAATAAAGGGGATTTTCTTTTGATTTCAGATCTTGGCCTTGTAATTTTGGTTATTTAGCTTTGTTTACCATGATATTTTTTTCTCTTTTTTTTGAATAAAAAATAGGAAGTTGCAATGCTCTAGGTCGCATTGAAGCTCATAAAAATCGATCTACGTAATAGTATTAGTGAAAATTTTTTGAATGGTTGTTTAGTTTGAAATATAGAGTGTAAGATATTTGCAAATGTAAGAAATAATGTTGCATTATAGATCGTTTTCAAAGTATGAAACTCGTCGAGTACAATTTTAAATTTTATATCATCAAACTAAATATTTATCTTAAAATTTATGGTGCACCCATTCTCCCGAAATTCTAAATCCGCCTCCGAATACTCGTGTCCCAAATTTTCCAAAAGATTGTACAAGTCCGTCGAGCCAGAGCTAAGAAACTTAGCCATACTAACCCTTTTCACATCGAGCTCGTACTGCCACACTCTCCGGACCTCTCTTGCCTTTACGCAATTAGGGAGCACATGTTTACTAGTATATCCCAAATTTGTTAGATGCTACTTCGGGGAGGCAAATAATTTATTTTTGTTACCGACTATTGTGTTTCAAATATTTGAATATGTTTAACTATATAAAATTAATACTTTTATAGTATATCCTTAATGTAAATATATATTTAACAATTTAAAAAATTAATATTAAAGCTAACATTAAAAATTGAACGTGTCTTGTCGATTTTATCATCTTTTTAGCCGAAAAGAAAAATGTAAAATTCTCTATAATAAACATGTAGGGGTCCATCCCTTTGAGAAAAATCTTCTTCTTTCACCGTCAGCAATTGGCCCAAATCCAACCCAAAATTCATCTTCTTTCTTCGCTTAGTAATCGTAATCGAAAGGTAAAAGTCTACACAGTTCCAAAATTCAGAAAATATCCCTAATTTTTATTCCAAATTTGGAGTAAAATTAAAATTAAGTTGAAACCCAATAATGCTTACAGCTTAAGGAAACACTAAGGTAGAAGTCGACATTGATAGTTTGTACGCGTCCCATTCGGCTTTATATACATAGCGGAGCAGTTTCACTTTTGTGCTTTTTCTATCTAACACATCTTCCTATTTTTCTTTGGTACTTCGTCATCATCTTTGTCTTTGATCTCCCTTTTTTTAATATTTAAAAAATAAAGAGAAATATTTTTGCTTAATCCAAAATACTACCAAGTTTGCTTTAATTATTCTCATATTATAAACTTCGTTTTTTTTTGTGTGTGGTTTTAGGTAAGGGATAATTCATACAGATATTGAAGATCTGAATCTAGTCTATTGATGGATTCTTTCTTCAGCAAAGGTTTCAAAGCTGCTAAATGGTAACCCCTCAATTTCCCCTCTTTTTGCTATTTTTTCCCTCTTTTTTTGTTTTTTTTGTTTTGGAATTGTATGAATTTTTTTGTTAAGGTACTTATGATGTAAATTTGACAAACTTGAAATAATGGGGTTTTGAAATTTCCATTTTTTAAGAAAATTTGGGAGAAAAATGATGTTTTTCCAATTCTTGTACTAATAATTTTGCTGATTTTATTTTACTAATTATTTTGCAGTAAAACCCTATTGAAATTGACGATTCCTCGGATCAAACTACTAAGGAATCGTAGGGAGATGCAGCTGAGGCAGATGAGAAAAGAAATTGCTAAGCTACTAGAGACTGGTCAGGAAGCTACTGCTCGGATTCGGGTATATACTGAAACTTATTTTCTGGTGCTGATGTAATTTATGCAAACCTGTGAGTTTGTTGCATTTAAATACTGAAAGGTCATATTTGTTTTGGTAGATGGTTTGTCGCATATTGAGCTTGATTCTGATGTTTTCTTATTTAGGTAGAGCATATAATAAGAGAAGAGAAAATGATGGCAGCACAGGAGATAGTCGAGCTATTCTGCGAGCTTATATCTGTTCGTCTTCCAATTATCGAAGCACAAAGGTAGCGTGATACTCCCTTGTGTTAATGTTTTTGAGATTCGATGTTGTTTGTATATTGATGTTTTTGAGATATTCTATATTGTGGACACAATTGCAGTATCCTAAGTTGTTTCTTCAGTTTATAGATGAGCAACTGAATATGCTTACATTAGATCTTAGGATTAAGAATATACCGGTGAACGGTAAAAAATATAAGAGGGTTCCTATATGATGCATTAGATGATCACCTGTTGTGCTTTGTCAAAGAGTGCATGTAAAACAGTTCATATTTGTTTTTCTTGGTTATATAATTTGTTTCACACATTTTCAGATGTTAAATCCCAGTTGTGAGGTTGACCTACTTGTAGTATTGCATTTTAGTCAACTTATGCTGGTCTTGTGTATTTTTGTAGCGGTAAAAGCCCTTTAACTTTACTCGAGCTGCAAATATGTCATTAAATTGGGTTACACCTGATATAAAGATTAGAAGAAAATTAGCTGACTGAAGTTTAATTATAATCGTAATGGTATAGGAGATCAAATCTTCCTCTCCATCTCCGTTGCTTGCCTCTCGCGTTCTCCGTCTACTGCTGCTTGCTGTTTTCAACATTTAGTTCCATATCTCCTTCAGCACCAAACTCTCAGATCTACTGTTGTCCACCCTGGCTATTCTTTACTTCTTTTGCTAGAATAATCTTCACTATATTGAAAACATGGAGCAACTTTGGTCCATTCCTAGAATCCTAGTCCTTTAATTTGCAACTTACATGTATTAAAAAAAAGTGTTATCTAGTTTTAAAAGTAATGTAAATTCGGTTATCCAGGCTGTAGGTTGATTAAATGAAATTATGTGAATGTGTCCGAGCAGCACCATGTTTGGTCTTTCTACATTTGTAGTGAAGGAAGGATCTAGTACGGATTAACTTTCTGCTGATATGACCAGTAAGTATGTAGGGAATACAGCTAACCAGCTCTTCTTGCTTATGTTATGGGAGGTGAAACCATAAAGAAGTTCAATCATCTATGATAAGACCATAAACCTGGATCTCTAGTTCCTAGATGGAGCTAAAGCGTTTCATCTTCGATTTTTCTTCTTTTAAAAAGAAACAGAATCATGTGCTGGGTTTCTTTTTTATAATACATAACTGTTACCTTTGTCCAAAAAAAAAACAGAATGATGAAGTATAATGGTGATGTTCCTACATTTTATCCTTGTTTTCATGCTATATTTGGAGAACTAGCACTTGTTAGCTAGAATGAAACTAATAAGTGGGACTTGTGAACCTGAGCTCTCATGTAATATTGTGGGGTTTCTTTCCAACTCTTAATGTTCTAGACCTCTAGTTAGATTTTGTTTAATGATTTTCTTAACTTGAATATTTGGATAAGAGCTGAAGCCCGAAAGGTTTTACAATGTCCAGGGAATGCCCTCTAGATCTGAAAGAAGCTATTTCAAGTGTATGTTTTGCTGCACCAAGATGTGCAGATCTTCCCGAACTGCTACAGGTTCAGATGCTGTTCGTCGGTAAATATGGGAAAGAATTCGTCGCTGCTGCTACGGAGCTCATGCCAGAATGTGGTGTCAACCGCCAGGTTACCTTTGTTGTCCTTTATGACATAGCTAAACCATAAAGAAGAACTGTTTCTTATTACTTAGTTTCTTCTTTCTCTCTTTTTTTGGGGATCTGACAGCTGATAGAGTTGCTATCTATTCGAGCACCTGCTCCTGATGTGAAATTGAAGCTGCTGAAGGAAATTGCAGAGGAGAATGAGCTAGATTGGGATCCAAGTGCTTCTGAAAATGAGCTGTTGAAGTCACATGACGACTTACTGGTATAGTTTAGTCTTTACTGGCTTGATTTTGTTCTCTCTTCAATCTTCAAGATCTTTTCCCTCTGCTGTGCAGAATGGCCCCACACATTTCGGTAGTGGGGCTAAGGTCCCTCTTCCCAAGGAAAGGTTTGATGAGTTGCAGCAACCTGCTTCAGAACAAGTCTCTGTTAAACAAACAGAATCTGAGTCCGAATTTGACTCGTTAGATTTTCCAGAAGTTCCTAAGCAGCCACTACGACCTAGCACCGGTGGAGTTTCAGTCCCCGAAATGTTTCCTTTCCCGGCCTCCGCTCTATCTGACTCCGATGAGGAGATAGTTAAGCCTTCTGAAGACGCGGAGATCAAATCTCACAAGCAAAATGTGGAGCGAGATGAAGTCTTGCAAGAGAAGGTAGTTTCAAAAGATTTAGGATCACCTGAAATTTTATCTGCACCTGAAGAGGAGAAACAGTTTTTGCCATTCATGGTTCCCCCGCCAAAATCATCTCCATTCTCATCAACACAAAGTACCACAACCAAAAGTACTCAACCCCCCTCTACTACAAAGACCAAAGTTGAGACAGACATAGATTTGCAGGATGTATTGGCTGCTGCCCAGGCAGCTGCTGAATCAGCTGAACGTGCAGCTGCTGCTGCTCGCTCAGCAGCTAGCCTTGCTCAGTTTAGAATCAGTGAGCTTACCAGGAAAAGGAATGAAGAGGTGCCTGGAAGCCCCAGCGAGAACCCCTTTTATGCTGAGAAACAGGAACAGGAATCTCACATCCTAGAAAAGGCTCCCTTTGACCTCCAACATCAATTGTCAAACTCTGATGGTATCCCCAGTCCACTTCATGGCAGCCCATCGGAGCATCAGGTGTCAAATATTCCTTCATATGATGCAACAGTAGGTTTTGAGTCCTCCATGACTAATCATCATCCTGCTCAGGGAACTGCTCTTCACCAACCACAGAGATTGCCGTCCCTGGACGATGAAACATATTATTCATATCCTAACTTGTTTACGGCAAATGGCTCTAATCCCAGTTCTCGTTCACAGTCATTCAAAGATAATATTAGGCCCAGCCATGATAAGTAAAGTGGATTTCTTTACCCCTTCTGCTGGCTTTGGTTTGTTTGCTGGTTGTGAGTTTTGAAGATTCTTTACCCCCTTTTGCATGTAGTACATTCAAACAATCCTTGTATATTAAAGAGTATGCAGTTCAAGAATTTGCATGTAAGAATTTACTTTGGAGTAAAAAATAACGAGGTAATTGATCAATATATTACTGAGTCTTCTTGTACTCTGATATTAAAGCCTTGGTGCGTTGCATGAAATTATCAGGATAACCAAAAAGAGCCCAAAACTTAGGTAAAGAGTTGCAGGACAAACTTTGCAAGTAAGCCACTAGGGGTGTACAAAGAAAATTGATAACCTGCACCAAACCGATAACTTGAGTCAAACCGGAAAAACAAATCCGATGTGGTTTGGTTTGATTTGGTTTGATATTGGAAAATAAAATTCGACCATAATTGGTTTGGTTTGGTTTGGTTTGGTTTTAACTAAAAAAAGTTAAATCGAAATCAAACCAACCCGATAGTACATTTATATAATTTTTAAAAATATTTTATACATATAAATATTTATTGTAATGTAATTTATAAATATTTCTTAAACTTTTCACATTTTTATCTTTTAACATATTATTTCAAGTTTAGACTTAACATTCTTGAATGGTAAATAAATTTTATAGCCCATAAATATAATAACTCAAACAAAGTTCAAATCAATACTAATGCTAACAAAAGAAATTCAATTCAATACTAAGAATGACGATAGTGTTGGATAATTATTTTAGTTTTACATTGGTTTATAATGAAAATACATAATTAGTTTATCTTTTTCTTTAGTGCTTAGTTATGTTATTAATATTAGTACTTATTAGCTATATTTGTTTTAGCATTATATAGTATTTTTAGATAATGTTAATTTTTATTATGGCTTATTAATTAGCAATATTTATTTTATGTAATTTTATTATTTTATCTTTGTTATTGAATATTTTAGTATAATGCTATGACTTATCACATATTATTGTATTAGTTTCTTGAAAAACATAATATATAGTTGTATTTTACTAGGACTTAAAGAAATATTTGGAGCACAAGTTACATATTTTATGCTATGAAGACTTTATCGGAAAAAAATCCGAAACCCGAAAAATCCGAGAATAACCGAGATTGAAAAATCCGACTTTGTTGGTTTGGTTTATAAATTAAAAAACCCGACACCATTGGTTTGATTTGATAATTAAAAAATCCGAACCAACCCGACATATGTACACTAGCCTATCACATATATTCTTTCATTTGCAATACTATTAGGTGCCCATTCTACTCAATTACTCCTATATATATTGCTTAGATAATACCCTTCAACCATATATTTGTTGATGCCATAAGAGAACATGAAGAGCTTTTATACTTTGATTGTAAAATACCAAAATCTTGTAAATAACTTTGTCAAATTGATTGCATTACCAATGTCACTGGAAACAAGACTCAGCTTAACAGCTTACTGTTTAGGACAATTTTACCGCATATAGCCACTACGCCTATGTTCAATTTGTCAGGGCATAGATTTAGAATTCCTGTCAGTACAAATTCGTATGCACAATGTAACAAATTCAATTCATCGGTTTACAACAGGAGATTTTGATTAAATTTCACAAGAAAAACTTTCAAGATCAACAAAATTAGAGTTCCTAACAATTTGCTTGCCTTTTTACTTGGGTACAAGGGTCACCTTGGACCCGATAATTCAACTGCGTGTAAATTCTCCGTTGAGTCAACAATCCAATCGGAACCAGGATGTGGTGCGAGTTCCACCTCCTGGCGGAGAACTTCTACCTTCTGCCACTCATCCCATCTTTCAGCCAAGCCATCACCTTCAAGCATTCTCACCACTTCCGACATCTTGGGCCGATCCATTGGGCTGCTTTGCGTACAAAGCAATGCTACCTGGATCAGCTGCTCCACCTCAGCCTCCACATATTTGTTCTGAAGATCAGGGTCAACCAGCATTTCCAGTTTCTTCTCTTTAAGGAGTCCTTTGACCTGAAAACAAGGACCTCAGCAACATTAGTTTGAAGTCCAGATCATAGACATAAAGATTCCAGCTAAAGGCGAAAAGGTTTATTGGAAAGATAAAGAAAGAGCACATTATTGTACTCGTGTCATGTTCACTTAAAGCAGACATGACTACGTACCCAGTCGAGCAACATGACATCATCATCATTCGCAAGCCGAGCAAGATCGAAAGCCCTCTGGCCAGTGATTAGCTCCAGAAGCATGATCCCATATCCAAAAACATCAGTCTTTTCGGACGACTTCCCAGTGGAAAGGTATTCTGGAGCTATATGCCCAATTGTTCCGCGCACAGCCGTAGTAACGTGTGTATCCTTGTAATCCATAAGTTTAGCCAAACCAAAGTCTCCAACAACAGCCTCAAATTCTTCATCTAGCAATATATTCGCAGCCTTCACATCACGATGGATAATCTTAGGGTCACAATGATCATGCAAATATGATAATCCCCTCGCAGATCCCAGAGCAATGCGTTTTCGTGTTGGCCAATCAAGTGGTGGTTCAGATGGTGGCCGTTCTACAAAATAAACAGTTTTTTCAGAAGATGAATAATAACTACTATTTCCTGACTTTTACCAAGTTACACGAATAGATCATAGAAGATTTACATTTTGTTAGAGAAAAGAAGTTACGGCAGATAAAACGTTGATCCTGCGAAAGATGTTCTTGCTCTATTACTTAACATACCCTTTCAGAACCACAAAAGAAAACATCCACAGATACTACTCCCTCTGTTTCAATTTGTGTCTAACTTTGCTTTTCTTGTCTGTGCCTCTTTCTATATTTAGTAACCCTTTAACTACAACATTCCACATGGTATAATTAACACCATAAGATTCAAGGGCATTTTGGTATATTACACACATCTTTAGTTTAAGACCACAAGATTTATAAGTCTTCCTTACTTCTCTTAAAATCCGATCCTAGTCAAACTAAGACACATAAATTGAAAGAATAATAGATTTCAGTAGGCATCACCTCTCAGGCATGATGCAACACTTCCATTGGCCATATAGGGGTAGACAAGCAGCCTTTCAGTTGGTGTCATACAGAAGCCACGCAGTCGTAGAAGATTTCTGTGCACTGCCATACTAATCATCTCAACTTCTGTTTGAAATTGCAACTCCCCTCCAGGGGTACGCTCCTCCTTTAGCCGTTTAACAGCCACCAATGTTCCATCTGCCAAGCGTCCTTTGTATACCTTACCAAAACCACCTCGACCCAGAATATTTTTATTGCTAAAACTATCAGTTGCAACTTGTAGCTCTCGGAGGGAGAACCTTTTCAGTTGACCTAAGTGAACTTCGGGATCCTCTTCAGCTGCAATAAAATTAAGCAAACATAGTAATACGGAGCTGAAAAAATATAGTAACATGCAAGAGAACAGAGACACATGCAGAAGTAGGTAGGGAATTGTGGACTTGAGGTGGGACACTGTGTAAGCTGCTAACCTGGTACATCAAAGAAATATTCTTGTGGTTTTCTACGGCGCCACCAGGCAAATGCAATGGCAGGAACAGCAAATAGTAGAGCAGCACCAGCAGCTACACCTCCGGCAATTGCTCCAGTTGCACCATTTCCTCCTGATGTTTCATTCAAAATATTTATACATCAGTTCGACAATTTCTCGTTTCAAGAACTGCTGCTTACTCCACTGGAATAAATTCGATTAATTTTCTTCATATTATCCACACTATTTTAACACACAACTTTGGCCCTTCAACATCTAAATCACTCCACACAAAAAAAGGCAAAAAATTGGATGTCATTCAGATCTAAATTCCAGGACAGATTTTACACAGCAAAGATCCTAAAATCTTCACAGAACCTAGCATAAATTTGATTAATTTAGTTCAACATTATCTGTGCCATTTTCAAAAAGGAAAAGGCGAAATACATAAACAGCCCCTTTAAGTTGTCCTCAACATCAACCAAACACTTCAACTTGACCCATTTACTATTTAGACACTTCAAATGGCTATCAAGTGTATCAAGTAAAAACCCGAGTGCATCAGACCACATGCGTGAGTTACACTTGCTAATGACATGTCAAATGAACCAATTAAAGAACGACACGTGTAATTTGAATTAACAAAAAGAAAATACATTTAAACAAAACAAAAATTAATTTTCCTTACTTTTAACCAAACCAGCGCTGCCCCCAACCCCCCCACCCACCCTCCCTCTTTTGATCTTCTTGCTTTCACCCATCAGCGTCCCCCATCCCCTTTCCCCAAATCCACCCTCGTCCCAAGTCCAGCAAATTAAACGTAGCTACCGTAATTGGCTACGCATTAGGAATAGGGGCGATGCGTAAGCTACGCTACTTTAAGCCCAATTTCAAAAATTGAAGAACTGAGGAGTTGAAGAATATAGCAGTTTTACTTGCTCAAATTTTTCAAATTCAATCTCAGTCGTTACTTCACCAAATGAGTTCCAACTTGAAATGAGAACTCTAATCAACACCGATATCAAACCCCAGTACCCAATTTTTACAAGAAACAACAAAATCAAAAGACCCCGTCATAGTCTTCTTCGAATAGACTTTAAAATTTTCGAACCAAAGCCAATCGAATCAACTCCAATCGACCTAAATCCATAGATTCCGTTTCACAAAGAAAGTTTCAACAAAGGTTTCAAACACCCAATCAATTTCGACCTCCAATATTCAGATGGAAACAACCCAGCTTCTTCCACAATATTGGACAATGAAGAACGATGGAATACAAACTCGGATTTCAAGAGTTGTGTTGGGTTTCGACTTTCGAGGACTTCGTTCCAAATTTGAAGTCTAGAGCAATGGCAAGGATTAAATTCAGATCAATTCAGAATTTTAGCACCAGATAATGAAGAATAAAGATGCATAACAAAGCACTCAAGCAAATTTTTCTAATTTTTTCTGTAATTAATTAATTTTTTAAATTTTCTGACTACTGAAGAAATGACTTCACGCGCCCAAGACATTGTTAGCAAACACGCATATGCCACATCAGCAACATGTGTTTACTTGATATACTTAATAGTCACTTGAAGCGTCTAAATGGTAAAGTGGTCAGTTGAGTTGAGGTGTATGTCTGTCTGATCGTTAAGGACAACTTAAATGGGCCACTTATGTATTTTGCCAAAGGAAAAGTGTTGGTCTTATATCATCTTGAATCGCTTTCAAAACAGAAGCGCACAAAATTTGCATCCCTCACACAGATCAAAACTTTACTATAGAGCATGTTAAGCAGTAAGACCCTCATATATTCTATGTCAAATACCACATATAGCAACATACAACCGATGCATATAGACCAAGGGAAAAAATGTATGAAGACACCAGACTGCTTAGAAACTTTAAATGTAGCCTCGCACATCCAGTTTTTCATTAAAATCAAGTAACCAAAATGCCTGATTAGCAAAGATGACTTTTGGCCTTTTTCCCCTTCTTCTGCCAGTATTGTTATAGCACAAATTCAAACTTGGATTGGGAAAACTATGAGAGGTAAGATGGATAAACTATAACTGAAATCACCACACTCGAGCAAGCTAAAAAATGAAAACATTTATCCCGACACATTTAGAGAATTACCTGGAGCAGAAATTGGTGGTGGTGGAACAAATGGAGGGGGAGGAGAGAATGGAGGAGATCCCGGGCAAGGGCGTCCAGTTACAGGCCCACAAAGATCTAAATTATTTGCAAAACTGTAAATTCAAGTGAACTATGTTAGCAAATAGCAAAATTCTGAAACCACCAGTCAATTGGATACTGAACCACCTTTATGGAATATACCTGATAGGCGTGAATAGAGAGAAGGAACCATTATCTGGAACAGCACCCGAAAGACGATTGTTTGACAGGTCCCTGTACACAGATGAGACAAGAAAAGAGCATGAGTATATGCAGTGGAAGGAAAGGTCGATGAATGAAAAGAAAAAACAGAGAGAATGACTCCAAGTAATAGCCACAAAAGAGCTAGTGTACTTACAACACTTGAAGTGATGAGATATTAGTCAGTGGCATCGGGATGGAACCAGTCAAACTGTTGTTGTTGAGCCGACTACCCTTGCCAAAAGACACAAAGGTATACAGGAATGAGCTTATTTTTGCTATAGTAAAAAAATTGGAGAATAAAACATAAGTGAAGGCTGACACTAAAATCATCTTAATATGATAATTTAATGTGGATATGAAACATTAAGAAACTTCAAACCAAAACCAGTACTTCAGCTGGAAATGAAGTTCTCAGTTCAGAACCATAACAAAAATCCTCAAATATTTTCCCCCTGACAAACAAACACCATTTGGACTAAATTCTATCAGCCATCATTGACAATACTGCAATAGTTCTATAGCCAGTCCCAAAATGCATTTATTGAGGTTACGAGCTGAGTCTGCATAATAACTCCAATTTGGAATACTTCTTAGGCAGTCCAGCCAAAAGAAGAAAAAAAAGTTTGTGGAGCATTAAGCAAGAGAAACTTGAGCAGTGAAAGATGCAGTATGAAACGTAGGCTTCTAAACTTAAATTCTCCTTTAGAAAAGGATTACAATAAACGGAGAAAATAAACATCAACGATTAAAAGCTGCTTAATTTAATAATACCAGGCCCATATAGATCTCAAATATCAGCGGAAGCATAGGCCTCTAGACTTCTTTTCCTTTAGATAAGGATTAAAACAAAGGGAGAAAATAAGACGACTGTATGTACAACATCTGCTTAATTTGAATTATATCAGGTCCATGTAGTCCTCAATTACCTTCAACCATCACAACTTCGCGTGATACCTAATACTAATAGAGGTCATCTTATGTGAAACCTAGAAAAAATATCAGACTTTCTTTCATTTCTCGACATGCCAGCAAGAGTAGGTCATCCTTCATCCGTCTTGAGGCTGGATAGTTGATTTAATACATAGACATTTGGCATCACAATATCCACAGAAATCTAAAGTAGGATAAAAGTACATACAGGAATCTCAATTTCGTCAGCTTGCCCAAAGAATCTGGGATGGGGCCGCTGAAGCTGTTCAAGTAGAGATCCAAGCTGACCAGATTAGTCAAATTTCCAAGATCACTCGGTATTGAACCACTTATGTTATTACTGTAAAGCTCCCTGTGAGAAGCAAACCAGAGATGAGTCAATATCATACCGATGACATCCCCCTAGGTTAATGGGTCAACCAAGATAATGATGCAGAATTCTCACATTCATCAAAAAGGGCACGACAGCTCATTTTCGGTGCATGCCACAGTTAAAAGTCAAGAAACGAGAAAGTACTAAGAGATTCAAGTTAACATTTATAACTATTTGCAATGTTTTTGTCATGGGGGAATTTTCTATCACAAGCATTTTGCTTGATATAAACCTTTGTACTTCCATGTGCAGCAAATGATTACCCTGTCACATTTTAAACAATCTTTGTAACTTATCAATCAGTTAATGTCTATACTTCTATTAACTTCAAAGTTCATCTGAACAGTGAGTTACATACACTTGGGAAATACATACTTAGTTACACATACTGCATGAGCCTCAAGCAAAAGAGCACATTACCAGAAGCATGAGTTAAACATCACATAATGCCCAGCTTCACCTGGTGCACATGCATTTACTATCTCTATGAACTTCCATATAGTTGCAATTTCAAAAGATCACGGGTTACAATCAATAAGAGCTCCAAACAAGCAGTTTGGGACAGAATATGACTATACGTTCACAATTTAAGAGTGCAGAAACTAATATACCTTGAGCTCAAACGAACATCCATATTGTCAAACTTCAAAATTTCAAAATAAGCTTAATTACTTGCATAGAAAACTATGCTTAATTAAGTTGTTGATTCAAACACAAGGCTAAGATTATTAAGTTACATTTTCTTGGTGACTACCTGCATTAGCATCGAATGTATGACCAGAAAACTTCAGATTTTTTCCTCCAAGACATCATCAATCATCTAGCCACTTTTCCTCTTTATAGGTCAGGGTTTTACTTTATATTTTTAACGGGCTTGTTTTCTCTTGTTTGCTGTTTCCTATCCCATAAACCTAAATCAGGATTTCTGTTAATAGCAGTTACCTGGGAAAAGGAAACGGCGAATAAAGAACTATCTGAGCGGAAGTTTGCTAGTCCAAATTAAGAGTGCTTAGGGTGCTGGGATATATAATGATATGTCTTAAACTACATAACTTTTGGAGGATCCGGCACACATAGATTAGGACTGCAATGCTATTTAAGAGTTGGTCAAAAAGTCAATGGCTTCTTATCTTTTGATAGGTAAATGTGCGACATAAATTTAAGTTCAACTGTAATATTTATCCAAGTGCTTAAAGCCACTTACTTTGCCACTTAAATTAATCCATTGCTAGTCTCATCCAAGTATCCAACTTTCCTAATTCATTAGTACGTAATTGTGACACAAACAAATTAAAATATTTGTTGTTCATGGAACACATTAACAAATATGGCATTGACAACAACACTCTCCAAGTGAAACGAGAGATGGAGAGGAGATATTTGTTGTTCTCTGCTTGCTTTGCCACTTCCAGCAGCTTTTTTTTACATACAAAAGTATTAATGCCAGCCATCCATGGCATTTCCATGCAACAAATTCAACAGATAAAATGCAAAATCTTCAACATTTGGAGAAACCAATACACCTAATGCCCATTTGCCAAGTCTAAATTTGTAAAGCAACACGAAAGTAGCAAACATAATTCACAAAAGTGAGACTTACAAGTATTGCAAATTCTTCAAAAGGCCAAGCTGTGGAACTAATTGACCAGATAAAGCAGCATTTCCTAAATCACTGGAAAAGTTGAATATATAACAAGTGTTATGGAACCACAAACTGAAATGTGATCTGCTCACCACCACAGGAAAGTGGAATTGCAAAATCCATGAAAGCGGAGGTAAAGCGGACAACAGATTCTTACACTCTTATAACACTGTTATCATTGTTGCAGGTAACATGAAACCATGTGCAAGGATTAACGAGGGTAGGATCCCAGCTCTGTAACACATTGTTAGGATCTTGTAAGTTGGTCCGTAGACTGTGCAATGCATCACCTGTTCGTGCATGCATTTAGGAAAAATTAGACAATATTTAATCCGTCTAAGCGCACAACAAATATTTAATTTACTGACCGAACAAAGCAATTTATCAAGATTTTGGCCACCCAAAAAAAAAAAGCAAATTGAATCACTAGAAATTATTCAGGCATGTACAAGAAATGATAAATGCACCAAGATTGAATAGCAATAATCACATATAAAAGAACTGAACTGCTTGCTACTATAACAAGGTAGGGAGCTCATTGCTTATCCTGCTTACCATTTTGGGAAAATTCAACAACTAACACATTAAGTCAAATTCAAAGTCCAATTTTGCACATCTTCATTTCATTTTCAAACAAATATTGAGTTTCTAGCACCAAAAACTTCAACTCTTTTTGGAACTCATCTCACAAAATAGAACAACAAAGATAAACCTCAAAAATAACTAAAAAAGAGAATGGGCCCCACAAACCTTCCATGTTAGCAAAAATGAGCTTAAGAGGATGTACAACCAAGATTAGCCACACCACCATTGACACCAAAGCATCTTTCTTCATCACCTTCATCATCAAATAATACACATACAGATTTATCTGTATATATAAATGTTCTTTTACAAATCAAACAGCCAGCTCATTAAACAATCTCGTAGATCCAAGTAAAGCAAACTCAAAGAAGCCAGCATTTACCCAAAAATCCAAGAAAACCCTAGCCCTCATTACCATACCAAAATAGCTTCATAACACAACCAAGAAAATGACCCACAAAGCTCAAAATCCAAGAACCGATCTTTTGAAATAACCCACAAAAAAAAGACCAAATTTTTTCACTTTTTTTAGGATTTTGTAACCCCTTTACTCTGTACATGTGACCCTTTTTGTGTTTCTCAGTTCAGTTTGAGTTCTTCTACTTCTGATGAACCCCTTTTGTTTTTAATCTGCTGCAACTTTTCACATTTTGTACTGCTTTTGTTTTGTTTTTTTATTTCTTTTTGTTTCTCTCTCTACTGAGTAGTGTGTGTTGTTGTGTGCCCGGAGAGAGAGAAAAAGGTCAGTGAGAGTGAGAGAGAGAGATTATTATCTTCTCTTTTTGGGCGTGTTAAGCTGCCCGAACGGTGCTTTGCCCCATCTGCCCGAAACCTTAACTCCAAAACGGCTTCGCGCTATCTTTGACTCCTGTCAACTTTTGACAAATTTAAATTGTTAACTTTAATTTAATGAGTTATTTTTCTTTTTAATTCGGTTTTTAACAAAATAAGTACGTACATTTTATAATTAAAATTAATTTAATTATAACTTTTTGTTTATTTTAATTAAATAATTTATGTTTATATAACTATATATAACTTGTTTTGAAGACACGTTTTAAATGCACTTTTTTTTTTTATAAAATTAATATCTAATCAAATTGCATCAGGGCGCTATGGAATAAAAAAAAATGCAAAATCACAAATAAAATTAATATATCTATGACCCTAAATCATTGATTCTTAATTTTTACTATCACAATTTAACATATTGTGGGATTGATAGAAATCATTCACCCTTGGTCGAAGGGTTTGAGTTTGACTTTGGGATTTAAGAGCATCCTACTGGAGAAAGCTTCATCTTTTAATTATTTTTATGCGACGTAAATTTAAATTAATCGATATAAAAAATTTTAAATACTAAATAATTATTAAAAGCCTCTAAAATATGTTAAAACGGGGAATACTAAAATAGATATTAGATGTTAACTCAATTAAATTTAACTTAGAAATTTTTTTAGTCTCGATATCTTTGTCATGAACTCATGATTTTGTAACAATTTCTTTTATTTTTTAACATGACTTATCACAGATTAGCCTAAATCCTTTTTTCCTAATTAAAAGAAAAAATGTGTTATTAAATTATTCTTTTTGCTAAAACAAAGGTAGGGTCTTCTGACTTTTACCATTATGTGAAATAAGTAGTTTTCTAACTTAATATTTCGCTTAAATTGATGTTGTATAGTTTTTATTTTATTTCAGTAAAGCAGCAAGAATTAATGAAGTTTTGACAAAATAGTTGGATAGTATTTTTTTTGTGAAGTTTTTTTTATAATCACAAAATTATTCATTTACTTTTTGTATTTATATTATTACATCTCATATAAATATGTCATGATTAAGAAATTAGAAATCCTCATCATGGCTCAACTAAAGGATTATCCACTGACAATCATTTTATGAGACAAATACATTCGTTTTTTCATTAAATAAAATATTGTTTTTTTGGAGATGAAAAACAAATTAGAATATTATTGAGAAACCATAATATATATCCATAATAATAAAATATTATGGATATATATTATTCAGAAACCATTAATTTAGAATATTTTTTATTTAAGTAAGAGTCATTAAATGAATATTACGGATTTTACGGACCATACTACTAACTTTGTCACCTTTATTCGGTCCTTGAACAAACTCTCTTTTTTAAAAGCATGTTATATCCTTAATTCATAAGCTTTATAGTTTTTTTCTCTTAAATTCACTTATTTCCCTCTTTTGTTTGCATTTTAAAAGGGGTTTGCTGAAAAAGTGTAAACTCTAAAAAACAATTAGACACTAAAGTATGACTAGTTTTGACAAAAATAAATAAATAAAATAAGGTTGCACGTGTGGGTACTAATAGTCAATTCTAGTTGAAGAATAAGGATTAAATAGTTTAAGTGGGCTAATTGCATTTTTCAAATACAAAGACGTCTTTAGCAATTAAATTTTCTTTTGTACTTTAGCCCCCAAAAGAAAGAAAAGGATAAAGAATTTTCCCAAATATAAAATGTGCTACCACTTAGTTGGAAAGTGACTTTTTTGTTGAGAAAAAGAAAGATATTTGAGGTGGGGGGGAATTACATCAAATATCCAAAAATGAAATCATGGGACAGTGACAGGACTGTGTGAGCTGAAAAAGGACCAAAACATTTGTGAGGTCTACAATGGGCTAGATTAAATTCAAATTTTAATTAGAAAATCGCACGCAATAAATAAAGTACTCTCTAACAAAAGTAATTTTATATTCAAGGTTCAAATTAAAAACTTTTAATTAAAAATAAAAAAATATTTATCATTCCATTGCGATATCTTCTTTCAAAATTTGACAGTCGAAATTTAGTCAATATCCCGTTTTGAGCTACGACAATTACGGAACGGGACACTTCCATTCTCAAATCTCCATTGCTCAAAACAAAAGGGTACTAGAAACCCAAATAAAAGTGACATATTTTGTATAGTCCCAAATTCTTTTATGTGTTTTAATTTGTGGACATTATTGTATTTGTGCTTTTTGATTTTTTTTTTCTTTTTCTTTTTTCTTTCCCTTGGTTTTGGCATTTTGATTTGTCTTTTGTCTTTTGGATGAATTTCGCGATTTATGACTAGTGAACTAAAATCACATCATGGCTTTTGAAGTTCCTCTTTTGAAAATGAAGTTTGTTAAGGTCAATGACCAAAGGCAATGGTCCCGTTTTTTGCAATATCATTTTTTTTGTGTGTGTGGTAATTGTCCTTGTCATAATAAAAGCTGAGACTTGAATCCTTCAATCAGCCATAGTTTATTAACAATTTCTAAAAAGTATAGCAACAAATTCAGATTATGTGACAATTTAAGGTTCACAAAATCATGCATTTTGAAATCTGAAAATTTAAACATATTCAATGTAGCATTATATTGTATATAAGCACAAATGCAATTTCAAAATACAAATTTTAATCTTATAAGAAAATGTGATAGCGGATTATTGCTTTATCTCTAACATGAAATCTATATATTATCCGTTTTTTTGACCAAGGGAGTATAACAGAAATCTATAGGCTACGCCAACTCTCTCATTGGGTACATCAAACCTATTGTCCCGGTAGGTTCTCGTCTGTGGCCTCCGCGAAGTAGTAATTTTTGCTTTTAAGTCTATAGTGTTGAGTATTGTAGTTTTGATGATTAACAAAGTGTGACTAACTGCTCAAAAAATCAGGTCCTCAATGTAGTTGTTTAATTGTTGTGAAGAACCAACTCCTCAGGTTAAAGGATCAGCTCCTCATGATTGATACTTGTACGTATGTATAAGACAGTAACTCTATTTCAAAGTTATCCAAGTCCGAATTTGGTGGAAGATGACTGCTATAAGTGATAAGAGTCGTTGCTCAATAAGATACAGATAATTCAGTCATAGAAAAAAGTCTCAACCATGTGGAATCCTTGGAACAGTAGGAGTCCTATCAAAGAGGAAGCTCACTATGAATAAGACTCCTAGAAGATCGCAAGTCGTGTTTAAATAGGATTGGCTTTGGACTTTTGAACTATCCTTTTACACATCAACTAAAGTGTCATAAATTATTTTTACTTGTTTTGAGCACTTGCTTTGTATTCTTCCGAGTCAGTCTAGTGAATGTGTTTTAGGAAATTGGGTTGTAATCAAACGTCATAAACAGTTAGTGAGTTGGAGTGAATATTTTGCTTTACAAGTTAGAGTAACTTGTGAATCAAATAGGAGTAGTAGGAATACTGGAGAGTATTGAATTACAGTCTTGTAATTGATACATTTTGGCTCACTGTTCTAGTAGAGTTGGAGTTGAAAATCCTACGTGTTAGGCCGTGGTTTTTGCACATTTTGAGCGGGGTGATTTTTCACGTAAAAATCAATGTGTTCATTGTATTACTTATTTACTTTACGCTTAAGGAATACGGTAAAGAACTAAGTTTTTCAATAATCCATACGGGCACTCAAATTAACAATTAGTATCAGAGCAGGTTCTCTTATTTACACTGCTAACACCTAGAGAGATCTTGGAAGAAAGAATGAGTGCTCCACCTGGAATTAATGAAGGACAAACAAATACCAGACCACCCCTATTCAATAAAAAATATTACAGTTGGTGGAAAGTAAGAATGAAAGATTTCTTGACAACTGAAGACCATGAACTATGGACCATAGTAAACTAAGGTCCTTTTATTCCTACTACACAAAATGCACAAAGTGAAACAGTTCCTAAGGACCCCTCCGAATTTATGGCAGCGGATTTCAAAATGATGGAGAAGAATGCAAAGGCTAAGAAAATCCTTATCTGTGGACTTGGTCCTGATGAATACAATAGAATTTCTGTGTGCTCTAATGCAAATCAGATATGGGATGCACTCCAAATTGCTCATGAAGGAACAAATCAAGTAAATAGATCAAGGATTGAACTACTCATGAGAAACTATGAGCTTTTCTCCATGAAGGAGTCTGAGCCCATCTAGGATATGATGACTAGGTCCACTATAATAACCAATGAAGTGAAATCACTTGAAAATGTGTTTACCTCAGAAGAGTTGGTTAGGAAAGTTCTAAGAATCCTTCCAATTTCATGGGAATCAAAAGACACTGCAATCCAGGAAGCCAATGAATTGGATAAAATCTCACTTGATGAGTTGGTTGGAAACTTAAAAACTCATGAAATGAGAAAGATAGAACTGCGCAAAGAAGAACCAAAGAAGGATAAGGCCTTGGTTCTTAAAGCATCTGAGGATGATGAATCTGACTATGATGATCCTGATCTAGCAATGTTTTCTAAGTTCAAGAGGTTCATGAAGAATTCCAAAAGTGCATCCAAGAGAGAGACCAGTAGTAAGCACAAGTAGATCAACAAAGCTAACTATGATGGATGCTACAAGTGTGGCAAGCTAGATCACATAGTAAAGGACTGCCCAATGTGGGAAATCGAGCGGAGGAAAGAACGAGCTGAAAAAGAGAAACGGGAGAAGATGAGAGAAAAATGTTCCAATAAAGAAAAAATCCTAGGCAAAGGATTTACTGAAACAATGAAGCATGCATTCTTGGCAGCATACGGGGATAATGGGAGTGATCAAGAGGAAGAAAATGAGGATGAGGCTATAAGTCTTTATATTGTGATTGATGAACACCAAGCTGTGAAGACAGAACCACCAATACAACTTGTAATGAACATTGGAAGACTTCATTTTGTTTGATGAATACCACTATGATGAATGGAAGCTACGTATGGAAACATTTCTTCAGACTAATGATTTTGACCTATGGTAATTGTCAGTCATGGACCAATTTTTCCAACCAAATTGGATGATGAAGGTAACAAGTGCTACAAAAAAGAAAAGGAATACGGTGAGGAATATCGTCATCTAGTTCAGAAAAATGCTAAAGCAAATGACTTGCTCTACAGAAGTCTGTCTAGAAACACCCTCCTTATAGTGTCCTATTGCATCTCCGCTCGTGATATATGGAGGACCTTGAAAACTGACTTTGGAAATGAAAACATCGAAGTGGCTCTGATGGCGACTGAAGAATCAAAAACAGAGGAATAAGTGATTGGAATGATGGCCATGAGTGATTCAAAAACTGAAGATGATGAAAACCAGGTAAGTATATCTGACTTGAAAGAAAATATTCATGATATATCCAAAAAGCAACTGATGGCCATAATTGTGACCTTAATGAATGAAATGGATAAAATGAGTAATGGAAATGATCAACTAATTAACAATATTTCTTGTGTCAAACTTAATATTAAAGAGCTTGAATCTGACAAAGCTAGTTTAGAGAAACAGGTTAAAGACCTTAAGAACCAGGTTCTTGAACTTACTTTTGAGAAAGAGAAGTCTCTTGATACACATGGAAAAGGAAAAATAAGTGATCTGCGGGATAAAGTTTAAAAGGAATTAAAAATTACTAATGATAATCTTTGTGATGCTGAATGTAGAAATAAAGTCCTACATGAAAACCTAGAAAAGGCTAATTATGAACTCTCTAGACTAAGCAAATGACATAGATCTTCTTATGCCTTGAATTGGCTGAATAAAAATTATAGCTCTAATAAATCTGAAATTGGCTACAGAAAATATATCCCTAAGTTTGACCCAAAGTATGTAGGAATTTCTGATAATAACATGTGCACTCATTGTAGAAGAGTAAGACGGTTTAGAGACACTTGTCCTGACTTAATTCATGCTCAACTTAGAAACACCTTTGGTATTGCTAAAAATAATAAGAAGGAAGAGGAGCCAAAGGTTAATCATCATGTCCATATTAAGTGGATTAAGGTTAACAAAAAAATAACTTCTAATCCTTGAATTGGCTGAATGAAAACTGTAGCTCTAACAAATATGGAATTGGCTACAGAAAACTTGTCCCTAAGTTCGACCCAAAGTATGTAG
>AWOL01S0005002.1:0-17225 GCA_000715115.1 Nicotiana otophora | reverse complement strand
CCCCCCGGGCAAGAAGGGATCTGATTCCTCTTTTTTCCAACAAAAAGAGACCCAAGCTAGTCTAAGTTCCCAAAACTAACTTGTGAATTTTGGTGCAGGCTAAGGTGAGAGGAAACAATCAGGATTGGTATCTAGATAGTGGATGCTCAAGACATATGACTGAAGAAAAGAACAACTTTCTCTCACCAACAGCCTTCCAAGGAGGGAGTGTGTCATCTGGAAATGGGAAAAAATGCCAGATAACAGGTATTAGCAAGGTTGGCAAGTCACTCTCTCATGTTATAGAAGATGTGTATTATGTGGTAGGTCTTAAACGCAATCTTTTTAGCATCTCTCAAATGTGCGATAAAGGAAATGAGGTAAAATTCAATTCCAAAATCTACATTGTCACCAAGCTTGATATTGATGAAATTGTGCTAAAGGATAAGAGACATAACAATGCCTACAAGATATCGATTATGTCACTTCCCCAAAGTGAGCACACATGCTTGAGTGTAGTGGAAGATGATCCACTACCGTGGCATAGAAGACTGGGCCATGCCAGTCTCTCTCAACTCAATAAGTTGACAGCGAAGGACTTGGTCCTTGGGCTACCTAAAGTGAGTTCACCTCTGACAAGGTATATGATGCTTGTGTTAGAGGGAAACATGTTAGGTCATCCTTTAAATCTAAGAAGTTTGTAAGTACTTCTAAACCTCTGGAACTCCTTCACATGGATCTATGTGGACTAATGAGAATAAGGAACAAAGGAGGTAAGAGGTATGTGTTTGTGATTGTTGATGACTTCTCTAGGTATACATGGACTTTGTTTTTGGGATCCATTGATGAAATCTTTTATGTTTTCTGAGCATTTGTCAGAATGATTCAACAAAAGCTACGATGTAATGTTTTAAGTATAAGAACTGACTATGGAACTTAATTTGAAAATTCAAAATTCCTTGAGTTCTGTGGCTCACATGGCATTGACCATATATTTCTCTACACCTAGAACTCCATAACAAAATGGGGTTGTATAAATAAAGAATAGATCCTTAGAAGACATGGAGAGGACCATGTTGATTGCCAGTAGACTGCCTAAGAATTTCTGGGCTGAGGCAATCAATACTGCTTGTTATTTGCTAAATATATGTGTGGTCAGACTCATTCTTGAAAAAACTCCCTACGAGTTACTTCGAGGAAGAAAAC
This sequence comes from Nicotiana otophora, assembly GCA_000715115.1. Classification (NCBI taxonomy): domain Eukaryota; kingdom Viridiplantae; phylum Streptophyta; class Magnoliopsida; order Solanales; family Solanaceae; genus Nicotiana; species Nicotiana otophora. Next base: position 16,040 of record AWOL01S0005002.1, on the reverse strand, counting down.
CCAATATCACTCACCTGAGAGCCTTTGGGTGCAAATATTTTATGCATAATAATGGGAAAGAAGCTCTAGGTAAGTTTGATGATAGAAGTGATGAGGGAATTTTCTTGGGTTACTCTCCACATAGTAATGCCTATAAGGTTTTTAATAAAAGAACTATGTGTGTGGAAGAAAACATTCATGTTATTTTCGATGAATCTAACAATTTGGCTGAGAAAGATCTGCAGGATGAAGATTATGACATATGATTCACTCGTGATGGAGATACAAAGGAATCTGATTAAGATGGATCTGAAAACCACAAGGAAATTGACAGTGATCATGAGGAACAACAAGAAGAAAGAACTACTCTAACTGTTGATCAGACAAATGAAGCCATACCTACTGAACCTGATCCTTTGGGTCACTCCTCAAGTGAATCTTCTCTGGGTATACATATCAGACCATGAAGCATCAAATCGCACACCCTCTTGAGAATATTATCTCTGATCCAAATTTAGGGGGTGCAAACCAAGTCTTCTCTAAGAAATCTATGTGCACTTACAACATTCCTCTCACAGGTTGAACCTAAGACCATCAAAGAAGCTCTAAAGGGTCCAGACTGGTTCATATCCATGCAAGAGGAGCTAAATCAGTTTGAGAGAAGCAAAGTCTGGCACCTGGTACAGAAACCCAATAACAGAACTGTCATAGGTACCAGATGGGTGTTCAGAAACAAGTTGGATGAACAAGGAAATATCACAAGGAACAAAGCCAGATTAGTGGTTCAGGGATACAATTAAGAGGAGGACATTGACTATGATGAGACATTTGCACTTTTAGCTAGAATGAAGGCTATAAGAATGTAGATAGCCTTTGTTGCCCACATGAAATTCCCTTTATACCAGATGGATGCAAAGAGTGTCTTTTTGAATGGGTACTTGAAAGTGGAAGTGTTTGCCAAACAACTTCCTGGATTTGAAAGTGAAGAATTTCCTGACTATGTGTTAAACTCGATAAAACTTTTTATGTCCTGAAACAGGCTCCTAGAGCTTGGTATGAAAGGTTCTCAAAATTCCTCTTAGCCAACAACTTTTTAAGAGGAAATGTGGACAACACTCTATTTATGAGGAGCAAATGGAAGAATATTCTGATTGTGCAAGTGTATGTGGATGATATTATCTTCGAGGCCACCAATGAAGCAATGTGCAAGGAATTTTCTGAGAGATGGGAAATGAGTTCGAAATGAGCATGGTGGGTGAATTGAACTTCTTTCTAGGGCTGCAAATCAAGCAAACACCTACTGGAACCATGATACATTAGCAGAAATACATCAAAGTGTTACTGAGGAAATTCAACATGGACTCATCTAAGTCTATTGATACCCCCATTGCTATTGCAACAAAGCTGTACCTTGATGAAGAAAGGAAAAGTGTAGAACAAAAGCTATATAGAGGAATGATTGGTCACTATTGTACCTCATAGCAAGCATGCCTAATATAGTGTTTAGTGTGGGATTATGTGCAAGATTTCAGGCAAATCCCAAGGAATCTCACCTGAAGGATGTCAAAAGAATACTAAGATATCTCAAGGGGACCCCTGACCTCTGTCTATGGTATCCCAGAGGGTACATCTTTGATATAGTTGGTTATGCTGATGCTGACTATGCAGGTTTTCATGTTGACAGGAAAAGCACTTCAGGAACAACTCATTTTCTAGGTTCTTGTCTAGTGTCTTGGGGAACCAAGAAGCAAAACTCAGTGGCCTTATCTACAGTTGATGCTGAATATGTGGCGGCAACATCCTGCTATGCTCAGTTACTATGGATAAGACAACAACTAAGGGACTATAGTATATTCGTTGATTGTGTTCCCGTTTTCTGTGATAACACCAATGTCATAAACATTGCTAAAAATCCATGTCAGCACAAGAGAACCAAGCACATCGACATTAGACATCACTTTCTCATAAACAATGTTGAAAATGGGAATATCTCAATTAACTTCTGTAAAACTGAAGATCAAATTGCTGATATTTTTACTAAAGCTCTAAGTAGGGATCACTTTGAAAGGAATAGACTAGAACTAGGTCTAATCAACTCCTTCCACTAAGTTAACTCCCAGTGATTGGTTAGAAAAATCATAATAAGACGTAGATAATTAAGCACAATGTGTTTGATTCAGCTTTGTGCTTGTATTAAGCTCACACACTTGCTTATAAAATATGGATGATAAATGTGTTGTGTGATACTAATATGAAGTGTTGAAACTTTATTGCAAAAACGAATAAGGATTTGCTAAGGAGTTGCTTCTTTGACTCAGGTATGTGCCATATTGTCTTAAGTCACCAGGATTGTATATTCTAAAATTACTGCTATACTCAGAATTTTAATTTCGTTGGCATCACTTCTAATCATTTTCTAGTCAAAGATTAAAGGGGAATCCTTATGCAATTAGAGATCAATTACTCCTGAAAACCCTACAGTCAAAGTAACCGTTATAAGAGTCCTGTTAGAACTCAAATTTAGTCACCTTCTCTCTTCCAGTCAAATAAGGAGTAACACTTTTAAAAGGCTCTTATGATCAGCTTCTCTAACCTTACTATTTCTCTCAAACCCTAAGCAAGAATCGAAAGCAATTATCAAGAACTAACCCTTTTTTTCTCTTCTTCGAGTCTCCCATCTGATCACCATGCCTAAAGCCAGTCAAACACCCTCTAAAGCTAAATCATCAACCAAGGTTGAGGCAAAACCCAAAATCTTGAAGTCCAAATCGAAGAAAAATGACAAGCGTTCAACAGAACCTACACCCACACCCACACCTACTCTTTCTCCTTCGATATCCTCTACCATACCTACCTCATCCTCCCTTGTTCCTACTGCTCATGTTACTATCATTCCCATCTCTACTGTATCCCCTCATTCAAAAGCAACTACCCATGCACCCGAGCTTCCTACAAAAAATACCTCTAAGTCAGCAAAGATCAAAGCAACTTCAAGAAAATCTGTCAAGAAAGTGCCTAAGGCTGCTACGCAGGGTGACACTAAAGTCAAGGAATTTGTGATTTAGGGGAAATCAAGTATAAGCACTACTGATTAAGTACCATATCCTACTTTCAAGTTAGATGTTTTGGTTTCTGCTATAGATGTTGCACCCCTAGATACTCTTCCATATATGAGTGAGAAGTCATCAGTGGAGAAATTCACGGTAGAAAAGCGTACATGGATATGGGTAAGGAGGTAGATATAACGACTGTGGAGCCTGTGGTTGAGGGGGAATGACGTAAAAAAACTAGTGCAAAAGGAGGCTTATGATGGACTTGATTTTAGTTGGACTGAGGATGAGGAAGATAATGAAGGTGAAAAAGAATAAGAAGCTATGAACAGTCTAGAGGAACATGATGCTTAAAACATAGCCGATGAAAAAGAAAAGAATGAGAATGAGGGAGTTTCTGGAGATAAGAAGGAGAGTGATACAGAGGATAAGGCAGATGAACATGCTAATAATCCTGCAGAAGAAGAAGATCAGAGTGAAGAAGAAGAGGTTTCTAAAAGTGAGGGTGATGATCAAGAAAAGGTAAGTGAGAGTGAAGGAGGTGACGACGAGAGTGAGGAAGAAGAGAGGAATGTGAGGGAGGAATCTGAAGGTTCCAGGACACTTGAAAACACTGTCATAGACCCTTCAAAAGAAATTGGTGAAGAGACAAGGGCTCAAGAACCTAGGTCTTTGTTAACTCCTTTCACTAGAGATAAAGAAGTTAGCAATGATGAAGATGATATGCCACTATCTGAGGTAGGGAAAAGTCTAGAAAGACTACTATGATAGCTACAAACACAACAGTCTCAACAAGAAAATGAGTGGTTCCTCCTGCTAGAACTCCCTTCACAGGGAGCAAAAGAAAGGTTGTTGATGCACAAATTATGAAGGAGTCCAGAAGTGCAAAGAAGCTAAAGAAGAAGGTTTCAATTATATGGAACCTATTGTTGAGGTGGATTGCTCTGATGGTAAGCACCCTCCACTTCTAACCAAGAGGTTGTGAGTTCGAGTCACCCCAAGAGCAAGGTGGGGAGTTCTTGGAGGGAAGGATGCCGAGGGTCATTTGAAAACAGCCTCTCTACCCCAGGGTAGGGGTAAGGTCTGCGTACACACTACCCTCCCTAGACCCCACTAGTGGGATTATACTGGGTTGTTGTTGTTGTTGAGGTGGATGGAGAAGATGAATCTGACTCAACCTTGCCAACAAAGTCTGTCACACCAAAGAAAAAGGGAGCCAAAGTCACCAAATCTGCTACCTCTTCTGCAAGGGATAATAAGGGTAAGACAAGAAAGAATATGCCACTTGCAGTTGATCGACTCACAGAGTTCAGGAATAGAAAAATGCTAAATGGGAAGATTCTTGCGAACACTGATGAGAAGAGAATGGCTCAACTGGTTGTGAAACTTGAGCTATATGGGTGGAAGTACATGTTTGTCAAAGCTTTCCCCCAGTATGTGTTCCTGCCGTGGTGGAGTTCTACACAAATTTCACTTTTGATGGGAAGGTAGTAAAGAGTAAAGTAAGGGGCTTCGACATGGAGTTTGAAGTTGAGGAATTGGGGCTGCTTCTAAATATCCCTTATTTGGGATTTGACAATTATTTGAAGAAGAAGTGGCCATCCATAGACAATGATGTTGACACTGTCATTGTGGACACCATGAAGTTCTCCCAAAAGTTTAAACTAGATGCTCCCCAGAAAGTGTACAAGACTCACATGACTCCCTTTCACAAGCTACTATTTCAGTTTGTCAACTCCTGCATTCTTCAGAGGTCTGAGAAAAGTCATGAAGCTACTCTGCTAGACATGGCTATGATGGAACTGCTTGACACTAGTCAACCTATCAATCTTCCCAGCCTGATGATTCAGCACATGGCAAGAGCTGCAGATACTTCCAAACTAAACATGCTATGCTATATGGTTTCATGTTGACTTAGTTATTTGAAAAGCTCAACATTTTCATGCCTGCGCTTAAGTTTGGAAACCACAATGATGTTTTGGATGCTGTTATCCTCAAGCAGTGTGACTATGAGGAGATTAAGGCTAGAGGACCACATGATCCGCCATTCTTCATGGGAGCAGTAGGGTTGCAAAACTCAGCAAGAGGTTGGAGTTGGCTGTTGAAGAGAATGTCAAGCTTCGTGAAGACAATAATGAGCTGAGAAAGGAAATAAAGCAACTCAGAGAAGAGCTCAGAAGAGACAGGAAGGCACATGCTCAACAGATTGCTACCCTTTAAAGCTTTGACCCCCTCCGTTTCTCACCCTTGAACTAGTTCCTTCCCAATGCCCTTAGTTCTTTTGCTATTCTAGTGATGCCTTATCTTTTGTTACTTTTGTCTTAGCCTGAGTAGTTGGCAGTATGCTTAGTTTATTTTGTTCTACTGATGAAGACAAGGCCCTGGGCTTCTTTTAGCACTACTTAATGTCTCCTATTGCTCTGCTTTACTGCTTTGTATTCTATTGGATCAACAACCTAGTTTATTTGTATTTTCTTATGCTTGTGTTATCGCATGTTTGATCTTACATTATCTATGCTTAATGTCTAACATGTGTTTGTGTTTTTTCGATGATGCCAAAAGGGGAAAGTTAAGGTTGGAAGGTTGGTGGGTTGTGAACATACATGTTTGTCAAAAGTACTTGTTGTGATCATCTGGTTTTTTGATGTGATTGCCTGGTTCGGTGTACAAAGTTTTGCATCATCAAAAATGGGGAATTTGTTGAGTATTGAAGTTTTGATGATTAACAAAGTGTGACTAACTACTCAAAGAACCATGTCCTCAATGTAGCTGCTTAACTTTTGTGAAGAACCAACTCCTCATGATTGATACTTGTATGTATGTACGAGACGATAACTTTATCTCAAAGTTACCCAATGTGAGTTTGGTGGAAGATCACTGCTATAAGTGATAAGGGTTGTTGCTCAAGAATATACGGATAATTCAATCAGAGACAAAATTCCCAAAGCTTGTGGAATCCTTGGAAGAGTAGGAGTCCTATCAAAGAGGAAGCTGACTATTAATAGGACTCCTAGAAGATCTCAAGTCGTGTTTAAATAGGATTGACTTTGGACTTCTGAACTATCCTTTTACACATCAACTAAAGTGTCATAAGTTATTTTTACTTGTGTTGAGTACTTGCTTTGTATTCTTCCGAGTCAGTCTAGTGAATGTGTTTTAGGAAATTGAGTTGTAATCAAACGTCATAAACAATTAGTGAGTTGGAGTGAATATTTTGCTTTACAAGTTAGAGTAACTTGTCAATCGAATAGGAATGGTAGGAGTACTGGAGAGTATTGAATTATAGTCTTGTAATTGATAAATTTTGGCTTATTGTTCTAGTGGAGTTGGAGTTGAAAATGCTACGTGGTAGGTCGTAGTTTTTGCACCTTTTGAGTCGGGTGATTTTTCACGTAAAAATCACTGTGTTCATTGTATTGCTTATTTACTTTACGCTTAAGGAACACGATAAAAAATCAAGTTTTTCATTAATCCGTACGGGCACTCTATTGTACAACAAACCTATTGTACCGGTACGTTCTCGTCCATGGCCTCCTCCAAGCAGGGGCGCTAGAATATATACGAGTTCGGACGAATTTAGTAATTTTTACTTAAGTTTCGTATTTATATTTGAAAATTTATTAAATATATATAAAATATTTAATTGTGAATCTAATAACTTGAATGACAAATTTAAAACTCATAACTTTAAATCTTGATTTCCGTATTTGTCACGAATGGTTGGCTCGTGTCTTTGCTATTGTTTACGGTTTCATTAGAGTAATGTGTGTTCATATCTCGTCCACACGGCCTGATTATGGATAGCTCATGTCCATAATCTCATCCACAACTTCACTACGGCTGGCAAAGTCCCTTTACGTCATCTCTAGTGGCTTCCTCCCAATGACTTTCTAAAGACATTCTTATTATTCTCATCTTATTCAGAATTACACTTGAATCACTGTTTTATACATATACATATGAATCTCAAGTCAAAATCATATTAACACTTGCGTCATCAAGTGGTTTTACATAAAGATCTCATGTGAAATACATGCATTGATTTCATCATGAAGTCATGCATGGGATACATCTCAATAGACAAAGTGAACATTTTATCAAACGCATAATGTTTTTATATACTATAAGCTTGTCCCATCATGTTTTTCAAACACATTTCTTTCATAAAATGCAATAATTTCATGCGTTAGGTAAGTTACCGTCAGATTTTTCTATAATAACATCCTTATATAACAACACTTCACTATAAAAGTCAAATTTTTTCGAAACCAAATTTCATATTCTGTTATAATATATTTTCTATAACAACAATTCGCTATAACATCCAAAAATATCTGGAACAAACGAGACTATTATAGAGAGATTTGACTGTATAATGAAAAACTAGGCTATAGATAGAGTTACCACTTATTTTTAAGCTCTTGAATTTGGTGGAATTTTACCTTTAATGCTCATTTCACGCGGTAACAATTTTCATCGTACATTAAGATTTTGAAATTATTTTTTCTATACCTTGAGCTTTTAATTTTCTTCAACCCTTCATGTATTTTCCTGTGACGTTTCAGAAAATGATAACCGAAGGAAAGAGGGGAAAAAGGAAGAAGAATTATAGCCTGACCAAGCTTCTTATTTGCCAAAAATGCTTATTGCCATAGTTTAAGTGTTTGACCAAGTTTTTAGAAAGAAAAAAGTATTTTGAGTAGAAGCAGAAAGAAACAGATTTTGGAGGAAGGAAAAAGTAGTTTATCCCCAAAATACTTTCTTGAATAGCATTTTTGAGAAAAATACACTTAGAAACACTTTTTTAAAGTTTGGCCAACACTAATTACTGCTCAAAAATACTTTTTAAATTAATCAACCAAGCATAAATTATTTTTATCAAAAAGTACTTTTTAAAAAAGGATCTTTACATAAATAACCAGTTATATTAATTATTTATTTTTTCTAACCATATACATAGTTTATATATAATTATAAACATATAATATATAAATTATGTATATTTATACCTCAACACGTAATTTTTAGTTTAACTGATTGAGTAGGCAACAATTTGAGTTAATTCTTCTTTTTAAAAAACAATTATGAGAAAAACGCATTCCAAAATAAGCTCATTTAAAAGTTTCGCTAAACAAGCTATTGGTAACTGCATTCAAGACCTGAAAGGGCCAAATATGATAACCCATCATAAAGTGGAGTATAACTTTTAAAAGTTAAGGCCCGGCCCAAATTCTCCTCATTGGCTTTGAAAAAACTTTAATGCTAGCATGTGGAGAGAGAAGGCAAATGCTTAAGAATCATTTATATTCCCTATTTAAGGAGGAGAAATTGTTGACCAAAGCAGAGTTCAGTGTTCAAAATAAGACTTTTATTTTGACAAAAACATAAACAGCAGAAAATAAAATAAAGTTGAATGACACTAATTGGTAGCTTTTCTTTTTGTTAAAACGAGTCTTGTATCATCTTCTTCAAGATATGACTGAATGTGGGAAAATGATGACAATGGTGAAGTTGACATAGGATAATCATGTAATAAGGAATCTTTTATTCTCTAGATTTTCAAAAGGGTCAAAGTGACTTTGATTATTGCTATTTTCTGTCATTATTATGCCTAGGGTAACCTTACTTACCACTTGCTACGTTATACAAATACCATCTGAGCTTTCCTTATGATTTTTTCCTTTTCTCTTTTGTTTTAATCTTTACCTATAAAGTTACAAATTATTTATCAAAAACTTCTGCTTATTTTAGTATAAAGAAAATAAATGTTCTCTTAGATAGGCTTTACGGCAGTTTTTGCCTTTTAATAGGAAAACTAGTAAGATTGAAATTAGATGGTGCAGTTAAAAAATTGTCTTTTTTTGCCATGATAAATGTAAAAATTATTACTGAAAGGTGCTCTGAATTTGTATTAAATATGTAATTCTTAAACCAAGCAACAATAGCCTCTCCTAAACTTTACCCCATTGCTAGCTGTATGCAAGTTTTAGTGATGTACAACATCTAGTTTATGTAATTGGTTTCGAGTCTTTTGACAACTCATAGTAGATCATGATGTCTATTTACATGAAACTGGCTACATGCTAAATAGCCTGATTTGTTCTATGCTAACAAATGGTAGCTAAGAAACAAACTTGAAGGGACATGGATAAGGTCTCCATCCAGTTGATGTTACATCCTGAACCATATTGGCGGTCGAACCTAAATTAAGGATAAAAGTTGGTCAAATCAGTAACAAAGCACTAGAACGAACGGTTTAACTAGGACGGTCAAATTTGGCTCAAGCCCAAATGACCCTGCATAAGGTTGAGTTAGTTATTGACACGCTCATTTATTGAACTCAGCCCATCTTGATTCAACGCATCTCAGCCTATTTTAAATTGGGCCAATTTTTAGCCCAAATTGATCTATGAGTAAGTTTACCAAAATATCTTAAAAATAATTCTTTTTTGCTTTATATGTTATACATATGACCACAACAAAAGGAAAAAAATCTTATTTAGTAATTATACAATTCATAAGAAAATAAATCATATTAATTAAAGCTTGGTAAGAGTTTGGTAGGTTGGGCTATGACCCAAATTTAGTCTATGTTGACCAAATCATCTCAGCTCAAGTATATTTATTGACTCGGCCTATTTTGACACGCCCAAATTCGGTCTAACCCGTCCATTTCACACCCCTAGGTTAAACTGATTGAATTCACTCTCAATCAAGCCAGCAGACATCTATTGCCACCATCACAAGGACCGTTATTGGGAGTCCGGAACCAAAGTGTTACCTTTTTGGACTCAAAGCACAAAAATAGACAAGTGAGGCTTGCTTAGTTGGTAAAAGCACCTTTACCTACGACCGTTAGGTTCTGGGTTCGAGTCACGCTGGAGGGTAAGTATGGAAACACTATAAATCTTCCTAATTTAGGAGGGGTTTTAAAAAACAAAAAACAAAAAAAGCACAAAAATAGGTGAAAAAAATAACTAAGAACCATTTATATGTAACGCATTTCTTCAATGCGCTATACCTTAACGACACGTTTGTCCGTTAAGATATAGCGCATGGGTTACATGCGCTATATGTAAACTTTACTGACCCACCAATAATTAATCTGAACGTTACTGACCCACTAATAATTGAGGGTATAGAGCATGCATAATACGCATTACATATATAACGCTAATTATGCATGCGCTATACCCTCAATTATTGTACCCCCAGATTGGTTTTTTTGCTTATTTAAGGAGTTTCAGAATTTCGATAAAAAATCCATTCAGGATCCTTCAGGTCTTCCGAAATATTTGTTTGCTTAACTTATTTATATTTTGTCACAACGTCCGAAGAGCGACAAATTAGGGTTGCATTATATTGGGAAAGGTGAAGTTGTGGTGGAGAATAACTCTGTACGCTATAGTTGTTCTCCATAGTGTCATGTTAAGTTGCCACTTACAATGGAGTGTGATAGATTGGTATCGTTGTTATGTAAAAAAAATGAGTGTGAGGAAACATTCAGTTAATATTAAAGTAACCGGAAGATATCCGTATTCTGTTACTCCGCAAGGGGCTGCTTGTTATGCTGAGTTTAACATCGAAGATGATAAAACTCTGACATATTTTTTGAGGACTCCGGATCAACACCGGGAACTTATTGTGATAAAAATATTAAAAATGTATGTCAAGGCTGAAGATGGTCGCAATATTGAGGTTTCGCAAAATAGGGATAACCCTCAATCATCGGGTGGTTCTTTTGGAGCAGTTTTATTCGAACAGGTTCCGTTTGAAAGAGTTTGGCCAGATCTAAACTTATCTCCATGGGCGAACGAGGAACGAGGACATAATTTCTCCCCAAATTTACATAATCCACAAGCCGAGTAGTAAATTTTATTTTTTCTTTGTATTACGATATTTTTTATGTATTATATTTGTATTAACAATCATATATTCCAAAGGGGCTACCGCCCAAATATGAATTTTACAAGTTATGAACCAACTGATAGTTGGAATATGCCTAGTTTTGGTGTGTTGGATCATGGTGGTCAATTCGGGAGTCATCATCAACAGGATAATGTGCATAATGAGATATCAATAAATTATGATTTGTAAGTTAAGTGATAAAGTCTATATGTAATGTTTGGATGAATTTGAGAAACTCATTATTTTATTGGTTGTGTAGTGCAAACGAGCAACTTGAAGGTCCTATCCTTACTCAGTTGCCCGAAGACGATATATTTAATCGGGATTTGGCAGATGTGCAGAGTCAGGAAGATGATAGTGATTATGAAAACAATGCTGATGATTCTGGAGATGACACACCCTTCCATGATGAGGACGAGGATTATGAACCTGATTTGACGAGAGAGCATGATGCCACCAATGAGCATGCTCCATATATGCAGACTCCACCTCCTCTTAGACCGAAAGTGTACGAGTCCTATGTGTCGTTTCATTCAAGGGAGATTCCCTACCTTGATCAGTTATCCAATATGCCGGATGTGGATGCCCTCACAAGAGATCTTGACAACATTCAGACAACAATGTGGGATGAATCTAGACCAACGGTGCTGTAAAAAATATGCTTTTTGCTGATAAAGCACGCCTAAGCAGGGCGGTGCGAATGAACATCATAAAAGAGTGTCGTGAGATCGTGGTTCATGAGTCATTTCCAGAAGTATACAAGGTTGTGCGATGGTTTCAAGGTTGTACATGGATGCTGTGTGCGAGAAAGTTGAAAACAAATATGTGGATTATGGGAAATACATTGGCACCCACACTTGTGAAATGGACACATTCAGTGGGAATCTTTTTAACTTGAATGTTGACCTAATTTCTCTTGTCTTGATTCTACACATAGAATCGTCCATAAGGTACAAGATTAAAGAGTGTATAACATCTCTCCACCAGGTATATGGATGTACCATTACCAAAAAAGGCATTTCTCGAGCGTAAACGTGCGTTTGAGATTGTTTATGGTAATTGGGATAAGTCCTTTGCCGCTCTACCCAGGTACATGGCTGTATTGCAATACTTTAAACCCGAGACTGTTGCTGAATGAAAGCTTGAGCGGATTCCGGGAATACAAGAATTCATATTCAGATATGTGTTCTGGGCATTTAAAATTGTTGATCCATAGACGACACTCATGTCTATGGAAAGTATGATATTAAGTTGTTGATCGCCGTTGTAGTAGATGCTAATGGAAGCATATTTCTCCTCGCATTTGCTATTTTTGCCAATGAAAATCAAGAGACGTGGACATTGTTTTTGAACCACTTGAAGGAGCACGTTGTCATACAACGTTCAAGTATTTGTCTAATATTTGATCGGCATGGCGGTATTTTAAGTTTTGTACATAATTTGCATGCATGGAAGGAACTGTATTCCTATCACCATTACTGTGTTAGGCACTTGAAGGCCAACTTCCAGAGGGCTCATCCGAACAAGGACTTACATGATTTAATGTGGATTGCTGCAACAGATCACCAAGAGTGTAAATTCAGGAGGTGAATGGAATTGATTAGGCAGGAAGACCCAGAAGCCTATTGTTGGTTGATGTGACATGAGCTTAACAAGTAGACTTTGCATAAGGATGGTGGTAGAAGATGGGGAATTTTGACTACAAATATGTCAGAGTCTTTCAACGGGTTGTTGAAGTCTGCACATGGATTGCCTATCACTGCCATGGTGCGGATGTCATTCAAGTAGAGAGGTTTGTTGAAAGATCTAGAGGTGCATCGTCATTGATGGAAAGGGTTTGTTGAATTTATGCCACAACCAATGAAACGATTTGAGAAATAAAGGAAGCGAGCACAACGCCATACATTTTTGCAGTATTGCAACGAGCGAAATATTTTTGAAGTTCGCACTGGTCTGCATCACAACCGCGGGAATAATACACACACTATCAATAAATCTAGAATATTATGCTCGCGTGGAAAATGGTAAATCTATCACTTTCCATGCTCACATGCCTTGAAGTGCTTTCAATATACAGGTTTTGTGGCAACGAGGTACGTTGATAAAGAATATAATATTGCTACATGCGTAAACACCTATAATGGACAGTTGTAGCTAGTGGGTGATGAGTATTATTGGCCACCGGAACCATTTAAAATGGTGTGTAACAAGGATTATGCGCGTCAACGGCAAGTGCAAAAAAAAAAAAAGCGAATACGAAACCAAATGGATGTTGGTGAAACCGTTTATGCGCGTAAATGTGGCATATGTTCCCAAACAGGACACGATTGCCATAAATGTCCTTCAACTGGTTTGGGAAGAAATGGTAATTCAGCTCGAGGTGGTAATTCATCCAATGTACCCAATTATCAAGGATAAACGTAGTGTTTTGTTGCAGTATTTTTGTTGTACTAAATGTCTATAAAGGTTCAGTTTACAAAAATTTCTGAATTAAAATTATGTTTCCAATAGGGTTAAATCTAATTGATATTTAGCATTAAATATTCAATACAACAATTTAAAATATCCCCCAAGAAATAAATAATAATTTTCATTCGCCATTATCTTCAATGTCTAGCACTATTTCATTGTCATTGTCTTCATATTCTTCGTCAACATCTTGTATGCACCCTTTCGGACCGAGGGCATCATAATCTAGGCCCCTGTTGACACATATTTCTTGTATTTTATCGTTATCATCAATAAGACCACTTGCTTGATTTCTACAACAATATGAGACTTCTACGTCCATCGCCTGTGGTAGAAACTTAGGTAGTCCCTCCCACTCGACAACTGTTGGGAAAATAGGATAATCAATGTCTCTATGTAATTTTTCATTTTCTAATAAATCTCAATATTGATCCTCAGTTCCTTGCAGGTAGTTAAGATCATCCAGTGCATGATGAATGCCTAGTGCCTTTTAAATCTCTAAAATCTCCTGTATCAAATGCCGAATCACTTATGGTTCATCTTTATGTGTGTTTTTTTGGAAGGTTGCAGATAGTGCTTGTGGTACAACTAGCCCATGCCAGTTCCATAGTACTTCATAATCACACCGTTTTGAGTAAAGGGGAACCCATTGTAGTTTTTCTCCCCAAATTCGCATACCTTCATGCTTTGTAGAATGCGCTTCGCCCTCAATAATGTGCCCTGCAACTTTGAGAACAGTGTGTATATTGATAGGTTGATTTTCCAAGGGACGTAGAAGTTAGAACACCATACTACTTGTCATCAACCAAATCAGTATAGTAGCCTAGCATATATTTTTCAAGGTAGGGATCGATTATATTATGACGCGTTCCATGTGGATCTGTTGAACTACCTTCACCTTTTTGCCTTTTTTTAAACCACTTATTAAATATTAGTGGCATTTCTGAAATGGATGTTGTAATGGTTCTTGAAATGGTCTTTGAATACTGATCTCTTGGTTCAACTTAAAAAGAACTAAACTGCACGAACTTGTATATTAAACATAACACATCACGAATATGCATTATGTGTATTGTCATGTCGACCTGAAAAAGCTGTCGACCTGAAAAAGCTGTCGATATGAAAAGCTGCACCCACTTGTACTCTAAAGAGTTATTATCACGTGAAACATCGCGCACCGCCAATATGCATTATATGTATTGTCATGTCGACTTGGAAAAGCTATCGACCCCTGTAATGACCCGACCGGTCATTTGAAGTATTAAGACTCTATTCAGTGGTTTAAGATCTTGAGCAACTCCGTATTATGTGTTATGACGTGCGTGCATAGTCGAGTTCGGATTTCGGATGATTTGGGATTGATTTGGAATAAAGATTCGTGTTTTAGAAGCTTTAGAGGTAAGAGTTGACCGGAATTTTAACTTTTGTGTAGATGACTCCGAGATGGCATTTTGATGGTTCCAATAGTTTCGTATGGTAATTTTGGACTTAGGCGTGTGTTCGGATTTGGATTTGGAGGTCCATAGGGTAATTTAAAGCATTTCGGCGAAAATTAGAAAGTTAACGTTTTTTGAAGCTTGAGAGGTTTGACCGAGAGTTGACTTTGGTGATATCAGGATCGAGTTTCAATTCCACAAGATGGATTAGCTCCGTTAGGTCATTTGAGACTTGCATGCAAAATTTGATGTCATTACTTTCGGCACGAGTTCTGGAAGTTGGAAGATTCGAAAGTTCATAAGGTTGATTCATGGTGCGATTCATAGTTTCAGCATTGTTTGATGTGATTTGAAATCCCGAGTAGGTCCTTGTTATGTTACGAGACTTATTGGTATATTTTGTCGGGGTCCCGAGTGGCTCGTATGAGTTTCAGACAAGGTTCGGATCGTTTGGCGCCTTGTTGAAACTGCTAGAATTTTTGGTTGCTGGTGCCTTCGCACCTGCACATTTAGGGACCGCACATGCGGGCTCACACAAGCAGAGGTGAAGGCGCAGGAGCGGGCCTGGGCGAGCTAGGTGTGTGCTCGCAGGAGCAGAATCCTTCAATGCACCTGTGCTTGTGCAGAAGCGAACCAGTGCCGCATGTGCGATGGGGCTGCTGGCAAGTGTACTCCGCAGAAGCGACGCTTGTGTTGAAAAAGTAACTCCGCGGGCGCGATGAAATCCTCACAGAAGTGGAACTTGGCAGAACATTTAGGGGTCGAAATTGGCCATTGTCTTCATTTTCTTTTGAGATTGAAAGCTTGAGTTTTGGGCGATTTTGGAGGAGTTCTTCACGACTTTGACTTGGGTAAGTGTTCTATACCCGAAAGTGATTATATTTCATAAACTCATTGCTATTTTCATCATTTAATTAGTGAATTAAGTTGAAAATTTGTAGAAACCTTTCAAAATATAAAATGATGATTTGAAGGACGAATTGATGTTGGAAATTGATAATTTTGGTATGGTTGAACTCGTATCGGAATGGGTGTTCTGGTTGTGTAAATTTTATCGGGTTCTGAGGTGAGATCCCAGGGGTTGACTTTTTAGTTTTAATTAAAGATCGAAGCTTTATTTTCTGAAATTGTTTTGTATGAGTTTTATTTATGGATTGAAGTTATTTTGGCTAGATTTGAGCCGTCCGGAGGTTGTTTC
>AWOL01S0004995.1:38399-59515 GCA_000715115.1 Nicotiana otophora | reverse complement strand
CATAAATGGGTAAGAAATTCTCAACCAAAAACTCCAAATCTTCAAGACCCAAGTATGTGTGCAAGAATCCTAGCTTGCAAACTTGTCTTCTCTAGTCATGAGACTGAAAATAAAGCCAAAGATGAGTTTCCAATAAGCTAGGTCGTGTATTAGTGGGTTTGGAATAGAGAAAATGTGAAATGCCAAAACTGTCCATAGCTGAAGCCCGTTGACCGCACATATGGAGGGATCCTCGTATGTGCTGTTCCGCAGATGCGGATAGCCTCTCGCAGAAGCGACCTTTGATGAAAAACATTTACTCCGCAGGAGAGGACTTACACGCGCAGAAGCACGATCATAAATGCGGACATCAAGCATAGAAGCGCGACCGCAGATGCGTTTCCTCATTTATAGATGCGATCTCAGTGAAGGTTGCTTCAATTTCGGAGATGCGGCCTTCTCCACGGAAATGCGAGGTCGCATAAGCGCACAGTGTTCCGCAGATGCGGAATCGCTGAAGGAATTTGCACTTGTTTTACACTTTTTTGCTCAATTCCACTTCAATTGAATTCAACTCTTTTCATGGCATCATTTACTTGAAAAATATAGCAATACACACCATAAACAACCTCATATCATAAATAACAAATACAAAAACTAAATAAAAGAGACTAAAATAAATGGTAAAGTCACCACTCATCAATAGTGCGCTCGGGCTGTCCGTCCGTTTGAGGGTAGAATGTTGTTCTCAACTCAACCCGTGTGCCTAACTCATGCTGTACGACTTTCCAGAAGCGCAATGTAAACTGCGTACCCCGGTCAGAGATGATGGATACCAGCACGCCATGAAGTCGGACAATCTCGCGAATATAGAGCTGACCCATCTGCCTTGATGAATAAGTACCAAAGGAATGAAATTAGCCGACTTGGATCCTACCCACAATCACCCATACTGCATCAAGTTTCTTTTCAGTCCGTGGGATCCTAACAATTAAATCCATGGTAACTCGCTCCCATTTCCACTTAGGAATCTCATGCCTGTGAAGCAACCCACCGGGCCGTTGATGCTCAAACTTCACCTGCTGACAATTTAGACACTGAGCTACATACTCCACAATGTCATTCATCATCATCCTCCACAAATAGTGTTGCTCAAGTCCTGTCACATCTTAGCGGAACCTAGATGAGTGGATCACCGTGAACTGTGGGCCTCCTACAGAATCAACTCATGCAAGCCATCAACATAGGGCGCACATAGCCGGCCCAACATCTGTAACACACTGTAATCCCCAATAGTAACCTTCTAGGCATCGCCGTGCTGGATCGGGTCCTTGAGGACAAGCAAATGGGGGTAATCATACTGACGCTCTCTGATACGATCATATAGAGTATACCAAGAAACCATCCAAGAAAGAACACAACTCGTCTTCGAAGCATCCAACCTAACAAACTGGTTGGCCAAGGCCTGAACCTCCAATGCAAGTGGCCTCTCCATTACCGGTAGATATGCTACACTGCCCAATCTCTACGCCTTTCGAGTCAAGGCATAGGCCACTAATTGGCCTTCCTAGGATGATATAGAATGGTGATATCATAGTCCTTAGGCAACTCTAACCACCTCCGCTGCTGCGAGTTAAGATCCTTCTATTTGAACAAATTCAGTAGACTGTGGTGATCGATATAGACCTCACAAGGGACACCGTACATATAGTGCCGCCAAAGCTCCAAGGCATGAACAATTGCTGCTAATTCCAATAATGGAAAGGATAATTCCTCTCATGCACCTCAATCTATCTAGATGCATAGGCAATCACCCTACTGTCTTGAAGCAACACCACACCGAGGCAAACACATGACGTGTCAAAATACATAGTGTAAGACCCTGAAACCGTAGGCAATACCAACACGGGGGTTGTAGTCAGAGCAGTTTTGATCTTTTGAAAGCTCTCCAACACTCCTCTGTCCATCTGAACGAAGCACCCTTCTGGGTCAATCAGGTCATAAGTGCAGCAATAGAAGAGAAACCCTCTATGAAATGACGGTAATACCATATGAAACCAAGAAAACTTTGGATCGCAGTGGTTGAAGATAGTCTGGGCCAACTCGATACTGCTTCAATCTTCTTCAAATCTACCTTTCTCCCCTCACTTAATACCACATGACCCAAAAACGACACCAAGTCAAGCAAGAATTGTCACTTTGAAAATTTTGCATACAACTTCTTTTCTCTCAAGGTTTGAAACGCAATACTCAAATGCTGCTCATGAACCTCTCGGCTCCGGTAGTACACGAGGATGTCATCAATAAACACAATGATGAATGAGTCAAGATAGGGCTGAAATACACAGTTCATCAAGTTCGTGAATATTGCTGGTGCGTTGGTCAGCCAAAATGACATCATAAGGAACTTGTAATGACCATACAAAGTCTTGAAAGCAGTCTTTGAAATATCTGGATCCCGAATCTTCAATTGATGATAGCCTGATCGCAAATCAATCTTTGAGAAAACTATGGCACCCTGCAATTGATCAACTAGGTCATCAATGTGTGGCAATAGATACATGTTCTTTAATCTAATCTTGTTCAATTGCTGATAATAAATACACATGCGCATATAACAATCCTTCTTCTTCACAAACAAGACCCGAGCACCCCAAGGTGACATACTAGGCCGAATGAAACCCTTATCAAGGAATTCTTGCAACTGCTCTTTTAACTCCTTCATCTCTGCTGAGGCCATACGATATGGTGGAATAGAAATGGGCTTAGTGCCTGACAAAAAGTCCATGCAAAAATCGATATCCCTATCGGGCGGCATGCCCGGAAGATCTGACGGAAATACATCTGGATAGTCTCTCATTATCGAACCGACTCATCGGTAGGAGTATCAACACTGACATCTCTCACAAAGGCTAGATATGCATCACACCCCTTCCCAACAATCCGATGTGCCTTAAGGACAGACACCACCCTATTAGACACATAATCCAAAGTACCCCTACATTCCAACCACAGCAAATATGGCATAGCCAACGTCACTATCTTGGCGTGACAATGAAAAATAGCATGATAGGGTGACAACCAATAAATTCCCAAAATAACATCAAAGTCTACCATACTGAGCAATAATAGATCAACTCTCGTCTCAGACCTGCCAATAACAAATAAAAATGACCGATACACACAGTCAACAACAATGGAATCTCCCAGAAGCGTGGACACATAGATAGGAGAACTCAAAGAATCACTAGATATACACAAATACAGAGCAAAATAAGATGATAGATATGAATAATTGGAGACTGGATCAAATAATACTGATGCATCTCTATGACAAAGCAGAACGATACCTCTGATAATTGAGTCTGATGCAACCGCCTCCGTCCTCCTCGGGAGAGCATAACATCTATCTTGGCCTCCCGCTCTAGGGCGGCCCCTACACACCCGACCTCCACCGCTAGCAGGCTGAGCAGGTGGAGTGGCAACTGGTGTGGTAACCACTGGGACCTTGTGGAATAAGTGGATCTTGAGTAGTATGTGGAGGTGAACCCATCTTGAGTTAGGGGCAGTACCTTACCAAATGACGAGTATTACCACACTCAAAACAAGCTATCGAAGGACATGGCTGGTGAAAGCACCTTATGTTGGAGGTGCACTAGATAGTGGCATTGCATAATGGCAACCTGAGACCTGGGAGTAGCCAGAATACCACTAGAAGATGGAAGTGCTAAATGAACTGAGTGGCTCACATAACCTCTACTATGACAGGCTGCAACTGAGGGACAGGCACCACTATATCCAGCAGAATCTCGAGGCCTCATGGCCTCCCTGTCCTCTCTCTCTCTTGGCCCCGCAAATCCTGCAATCCCCATGTGATCTCTATCACCTGCGCATATGGAGTATCAGTCTCCAACTCTCGAGCAAGGATGAATCTCATACCATAGTTGAGCCCCATGATAAATCAACGGAATCGATCTCTAATTGTGGAAAAAAAGGCAGGTGCATACCTGGACAACTCATTGAACCTGAGAGCATACTGTGATACGATCATAGCACCATGGCGTAACTGCTCAAACTCAGCGCGCCATACATCCCAAAGGTTGTGGGGAACAAACTCTGTCGGGAACATCTCTGAAAATGGAGCCCATGGTATGGAGAATTCGGTGGCACTTCTCTAGAAAGCCCTGTGCGTCCTTTGTAACTAGGCCACTGAAAGTAGGAGGATGGTACTTCTTGTACAACTCGAGAATGAGCTGCTCCTCCTCATATGTTGTTTCGCTAACCTCGGGCTGAACTGGGACAACCGGCTGTACTGCTATAACCTCTTGTACCTGCTCTACAAGGAATCCCTAAGTTGGGGTATGGGCCACGGGAGTCTGTGCTCCTCCCCCAGCCTGAGATGTTACCTGTGCAAGTGAAATCAACCCTGCCTGAGCTAGAGTACCAAATATGCTCAAGAACTGGGCGAGATTCGCCTGAAGTGCAGGGGTATCAACAGGCACCGCAAAGTGCCTACCTCCCAAATGGATCCACTAGTGGCTCCTCTGTTGCATCTCGGGTAGGTGCTCTTGCTGCACTACATGCCTCTCCTCGGCCTTTCCCTGGCCCCAGCCTCTCGCGACTCTAGTAGGGGCAGGTATCTGATCATCGGATCCAGCAGTGCGTGTCCTCATCATCTGTAAGAGAATAGAAAGACATAGATACAGAAATCTGAAGTCAACAAATTCGAACGCAAAAATCTCTGTACCGATCTGTGAGACTCTACTAAACTTGCTTGTGACTCATAACACCTATGAACCTAGGGCTCTGATACCAATTTGTCACTGACCCAATTTCCCTCCGTAGGATGTCGTGATTTCACCTACTCTCTAAGAGTAGGTCAGTCTAACATTAATGCAGAATCTAACTGAGAGAATGATAAAAACATTCAAATAACTCAACAACAAGCATAAAAGTACTCTGCAACTGAACAAAACAATACTCCCAAAATTCGGTGATACCAAGTCACATGCTCTACAAGAGTGTATTGAACATCCCTATACAACAATATCTATAAAAAGGGAAAATGAAATAGAACTAGATAGAGGGTGACTCTGAGGCACGCGTAGGCAGACAGGTATACCTTGAAGTCTCCAAATCTGAACTCTACTCACTGGTGCCTAGGTTGGTAAGAGGTACTTGGATCTTCCCAAAAGGATGTGTAGAAGCGTAGCATGAGTACCTGAAAGAGGTACCCAGTAAGTGCCAAGCCTATCCTCGGTAGAGTAGTAACGAGATCGGGTCAAGAACCTACTGGAATAAATAAGAAAACTGAACAGGTATATAACAGTGTGACAATGATAAACAATGGAAATGAAACAATGAAGAAAATATACCAAGAATAGCTACACTAAACTAAGGCAATTAAGGCAACACGAAAGAAAACAAGGAATAATACGCCAAGGACACAAAGCAACCAAAACACAAGTGATGAAATAGAAAGGTATAAACAAGAATCACTACTGAGGTACCGCCTCATATTCTCATATCACAAAAAACTCATAATCGTTCCTTAAATCACCGCGATGGTATTGCATTTAGTTTTGAAAGTCAGTTTTTCCGAAATAGCTTCCCGCGTTTTAGCCCACCTTATCACACCACGTGGCTATAAGTAGTTCCCCTGCTAGCAACACGCGTATCAAGCACACCTTATCTCACCGCATGTGTTTCGACCCTAATCTTAATACCACCGCATGCGTATCAATATCACAACATATCACAAATTACACCTCAAGTGCCCAATATCACAAATTGCCAAAGAACTCAACAATAATAGTGTTTCCACAATAAATAACCCATGGCTAAACCACCATATGCACAAGAGTCTCAAAAATAGCAACCGAAAGTGCATAACTCCACAAGAATGGTGTTTCAATAATTCACAATGTTACCTCAATGTGAACTATGACCTTTATAACTCAATACCAAATTCAACAATAAGATATTCCAAGAAATAGCAACTTCAAGTAAGGGACTCATCGGTTAAATAATGAACAAGGAATAGAGAGGACAATAACTTCAACTAAACATGTGAAGATAATTAGCAAGTGTTAAGACATGTATTAACAATGACAAGTAAAGCATGTGAAGATAGACCAAAGATGATGAATATAACATATTGTGGAAACTCAATTAAAGGAATGAAAGGAAACTACATAGCTAAAACCTGTCAATTACCACATTTAACCCGTGTACACACTCGTCACCTTGCGTACACGGATTCCACATATCACAATTAACACAAAATAACACTAATCCTATAGGGTAACCCCCCCCCACACAATGTTAGTAAAGACACTTACCTCACAACATGCTAACTCAACCCAATAGTAAGTCTTTCCCGCGATTATCCAATTCTTAACGGCTCGAATCTAGCCAAAATAACGTCATACCATAAATACAAACTATAGGAAGCTATTCCAAACAATATAGTTGCAATGTTTAAAAAGGAACACAAAGTCAATTTAAAAGGTCAACCCCGCGCCCGCCTCTCAGAACCCGACCAAACTTACCAAATATGAACACCCATTTGATAAAAAAGCAAACCATATAAGAATTACTCAAATATGACTTCAAATTGCCTTTCCAATCCCCAAATTTTAGTTTAAGAAGTTTTACAATTATTTCCAAAATTTTCCAAGTCAAATAACTAATTAGATGACAAAAATAACAATGGATTCATGTAATATAGACAAATCCGGGTTAGAATCACTTACCCCGATGATTTTCAAGAGAATACCTCAAAACATCGCCATAAACGAAGCTCTCTAGGTCCAAAAGATGAAAATGTGATAAAACAATCGAACACCCCCTTTTCTGCCCAGTGATTTTTGCTTTTACGGGCACACTGTCGCACTTGTGGAAATATTCATCGCAGATGCAATTCCAAGTAATTCCATGAAATTTCACTTTTGCAGACAAAATGCTTGCACCTGCGAGCCCGTTCATGCGGAGCCTCGACCGCACATGCGGTCCTTCACAAGCTCCTTACAGTTCTGCTTCTACGAAATAATACTCGCGCTTGCAGATGCGCATCTACGCCCAGGTGTCTGCACCAGTGAACCCAAGCCTAGGCTAGCTTTCTTTATTTTTGGGATGCACCCACACACAGTTGCATGTCCGCAGCCACAGCCAAAGCCTCCGCCGGTGCAATGACACCAGAAGAACAGACCTCATAAATTCAACCAAGTCCAAAATTATTCCAAATTCAATCCGAATCACACCTGGGGCCCTAGCGACCCCCTCCTAGTATATCAAAATGTTCCAAAACACATACCGAACCTACCTGTCATGCCCCAAAATCAGGGAGCATGACCGGCGCTCAACCGACTGAACCCGGCAGAGCAAGCCTATTAGATTTTCTTCTACCTAAACTCATTCATAAATGGAGATAATACATATTTTCATTAATTAGCCAATAAGGTGATTATGTCTACAATACCAATTCATTACCAATAGTTTCATCATTTTAAAGTCTCAAATTTCACACACATTTTTCATAGTCTGAAATAATACCACAACATAACATTGTTTGACCTTCCCAGCACTAATATACAACCCACACTATATCTATGAAGTCTTTATAGATTAATAAGAGTATTAATATAATGCCGAAAATAAGGCCCCGGCTATACCCCAAACACATTACACAAGGAACAAAATATACATTACCCCGAAATAAAGTGGGGCTCACCAAGTCAGCTGGGAAGAGGATGTACCGCTATCACAGATCAATGTCTCCTATCGTGGAACCACCTGCATCCATTAAAGATGCAGCGACCCTGGCAAAAGGGACGTTAGTACCATCGAATAGTACTAGTATGTATAACTAAGCACATTCTCAATAGAATGAATAATATTACGAGGAGGAACAATCATAAAATCAATGGAAGCCTCGAACAATACCAAAACATCAAGTTAGAACAACATAAAATTTCAAGTAAATTTCCATATTAAGTTGAAGATCCTTAGTACCGATGTATCATCGTTCACAATACCATTATTCACAATACCAATACCACCGAACATTTAGCACGGAGTCCGATCAAGACCCGATTGACTAGGCCATCTCATTAGAGACATCAACCACAATCACAATTTCATTTACAATTTCCAATACAATCACTACTATGTGTGCGGTATGGCATCCGATCACAACCCGATCAGCTAGGCCATCCCATTCGAGACATCAACCTTTTTATATCAGTCGTTGCATTTCTTACTTCTTTCACATCTTTTCATTTCATTGGCACTAGTGGCAACAATTATAAAATCAATCTTGGATTGATGTGTTGGCAAATAGACTCAAATAGCTTTAATTTGATAGGTAGATCACCTCATAAGTCTTTATAGTTTGGTACCAGCATGTGTTTGAAGTAGGATGTTGTGCAAATTGAGACATGCTTTCCACTTAATGTATCTAACTTCTTCCAAACAAATTCTTGCCATTCCCAAAACTCCTTAGTATGTTCTAACACACCTTAAACACATGTTTGCATTTCAAAATGATGTGATTCTATTCCATGGGAATCCTGTAATACTCGAACATGTTATTCCCAAACACTGTTGGAGCACCTTAAAATCTTAAATCATTAGGAACTTTTAACGTGGCCTTACATTCTCCCCCGCTTAGGATCATTCGTCCGCGAATGAGGGTTAGAGTCCGCCATAGAGACATAATGTGACTTAAATTTCCACAGTGTCTCCCCGGTAACTGGGCCTATCCACCTGTCAGAGAATCCCATAAACCATTCCTAACAACATATNTAATGTGACTTAAATTTCGACGGAGTCTCCCCTGTAACTGGGCCTATCCACCTGTCAGAGAATCCCATAAACCATTCCTAACAACATATATATAATCCGATGACACAATATAACATAAAAACAACACCAATCGTGGCCTCGTAAGCAGTATATTACCAGAAAAGAACACCCTTAGCATAAGCTGTAAAATGATACGTAATTCATAGGGAACACTTTCATAAAATGATTACATAGCTATTCAAACAAATAAGGGTACTTCTTCTTCATTTCTTCCTCGGCCTCCCAGGTGGCCTCTTCAAACTGTTGGTTTCTCCATAACACTTTCAAGGAGGCAATTTCTTTATTTCTCAACTTTCGAACTTGCCGATCAATAATAGAAATGGGAGTCTCTGCAAAAGTCAATTCCTCATTAACCTCAATAGTCTCAACCAAAATAATGAGTGTCGGGTCTCCAACTACTTTCTTCAACATAGACAGATGAAATACCGGGTGCACTAATGACATCGCAGGTGGTAGCTCAAGCTTGTACGCCACCTCACCGATCCTCTTAATGATTCTATACGGTCTGACATACTCGGGCTCAATTTCCCTTTCTTACCAAATCGCATTACACCTTTCATGGGAGAAACTTTCAAGAATACCCAATCTTCTTCTTTGAACTCCAAATCCATACAACGAACATCCGAATAGGACTTCTAACGACTCTGAGCAGTCTTCAACTGCTCCTTAATGATCTTAACTTTTTCCATGGCCTGATGCATGAGATCTGGCCCCATCAACTCTACTTCTCCAATCTCGAACCACCCAATGTGAGATCTACATCTCCTTCTATATAAATCCTCGAACGGTGCCATCTTAATGCAAGCATGATAACTATTGTTGTAGGAAAATTCTATGAGTGGCAAATGATCATCCCAACTATCTTTGAAGTCTAGAACACAAGCGCACAACATATCCTCAAGCATTTGAATAGTCCGCTCTGCTTACCCGTCAGTCTGCGGGTGAAAGGTTGTACTAAGATTCACCTTAGTACCAAGACCTTGCTGAAATTTCTTCCAAAACTTAGCCGTGAACTGTGCCCCACGATCAGAAATGATAGAAACTAGAGTGCTATGCAACCTGACTGTTTCTTTTATATACAACTGAGCATACTGTTCTGCCGTATCGTAGCCTTAACTAGCAAAAAGTGTGCTTATTTCATGATTCGATCCACAATCACCCAAATCGAGTCAAACTTACAAGGAGTACAAGGTAATCCTACCACAAAGTCCATATTAATCATTTCCCACATCCACATTGGAATTTCTATGTTTTGCGCCAACCCACTGGGCCTTTGGTGTTCGGCCTTCAGTTGCTGACAATTTGGACACTTCGCCACAAAATCCGCTACATTCCTCTTCATATCATTCCACCAATAGACTTCCTTAAGATTATGATAAAAGTTTGTAGAACCCGAGTGCACGGAATACCTAGAAGTGTGAGATTCGGTTATAATTCTTTCTCGAAGACCATCAACGTTTGGAACACATAGTCGTCCTTGGTACCTTAGTGTACCATCGTCCATGCCANCCCAAATCGAGTCAAACTTACGAGGAGTACGAGGTAATCCTACCACAAAGTCCATATTAATCATTTCCCACATCCACATTGGAATTTCTATGTTTTGCGCCAACCCACTGGGCCTTTGGTGTTCGGCCTTCAGTTGCTGACAATTTGGACACTTCGCCACAAAATCCGCTACATTCCTCTTCATATCATTCCACCAATAGACTTCCTTAAGATTATGATAAAAGTTTGTAGAACCCGAGTGCACGGAATACCTAGAAGTGTGAGATTCGGTTATAATTCTTTCTCGAAGACCATCAACGTTTGGAACACATAGTCGTCCTTGGTACCTTAGTGTACCATCATCCATGCCAAGAGAAAAAACCATGGTCTTATGTTTTTGAATTCCCTCTTTCGGTTGAGCCAACAATGGATCGTTGTATTGCTTCTCCTTGACTTCCACAACAAGTGATGATTCAACCCTATTTTGCACAATCACCCCTCCTTCACTATAGTCCACAAGACGAACTCCCAAACTAGCCAATCGGTAAACTTACTTGGCCAATGGCCTTTGATATGCCTCCAAGTGTGCTAAACTACCCATAGATTTCCGGCTAAGAGCATCCGCCACAACATTAGCCTTCCCCGGATGATATAAAATATCAATGTCATAATCCTTGAGTAATTCAAGCAATCTTCTCTGCCTCAGATTCAGCTCCTTCTATTTGAAAATATATTGAAGGCTCTTATGGTCCGTGAATATATCCACATGGACCCCATATAAATAATGATGCCAAATATTCAATGCAAATACCACCGCTGCGAGTTCTAAGTCATGTGTTGGATAGTTCTTTTCATGATTCTTTAGTTCCCTAGAATCATAATATATCACCTTCCCATGTTTCATTAATACACACCCAATCCCGATCCTAGAAGCATCATAATATACCACATATCCATCTATACCCCCTGGTAGGGTCAAGACGGGTGCCGTAGTCAATCTTGCTTTCAACTCCTGGAAACTCTTTTAACATGCATCTGACCATTGGAACTTAATTGCCTTCTGCGTCAATTTAGTCAATGGAGAGGCAAGAGTAGAAAATCCCTCCACAAACTTTCTGTAAATACATCCTTTGTTGATCATCTTCGTAGCCTTAAGGTAAGAAATAAACCTACCCTTTGGCACCGCATCATCTCCCTTCCACTCAATGACTTGGTCATTTGGAAATTCTAACCTAACGGTCCTGGTTCGGCAATCAAGCTTGGAAAAACATGAATAAAGCCAGTCCATTCCCATTATTACATAAAAATCGACCATCCCCAATTCAATGAGATCGGACATAGTGTCCCGACTACGCAATGTGACAGCACAATCCCTATAAACCCGAGGGCCAAAATAGACTAACCAACTGGAGTAGATACAAATAACGGCTCATGAAGATGTTCCGGTTCTATCCCAAATTCCATAGAAACATAAAGAGTAACATATGACAAAGTTGAACCGGGGTCAATAAGAGCATACACATTATGAGATTGGACAGTCAATATACCTGTAACAATATCTAGAGAAGCCTCCGAATTATGACGACCCCTCATACCATAGAAACGGTCGGATCCTCTCGAACTCTGTGCTCCACCCCTACATGTACCACGCCCTGTGAGTATTGGAGTGCCTTGAGCTAGAGTAGGTGTTGTGGATGTAGTAGCTGCGGAACTGGCTGGCTGTGCTGGGCCCCTGTCTGCACCCTGGCAGGACGAACGACAATCCCTCTGAATGTGACACCTCAATCCACATCTGTAGTATATGGGTATGTCCATGTAGCATATTCCTGGGTGCATCTTTCCACACTTAGGGAATGGGGGCCTCCGCTGCTGCTGGAATCTACCACCATGACGACCCTAGTGATAGGAGGCCCTGTTGCCCTAATTGGGCCTGAAATGACTCACTACTGGTGCTGACTGGCCTGCTGGTGGTGCACTAGCCGATGACTGAGCAAAGGACTGAGATGGCCCTGACAACCCTCCCTTGAATATTGACCTTCCACCACCAAAAGAACCACCAAAGTTGCCCGTAGACCGGGCCTTATTGCTACCCTCTCGCTCCATTTTGTTCTTCCATTTGTGGGTCTCTGTGTCTTGAGAGAATGCCATTATCTTACCATAGTTCATATCAGAATGCAACGCAGCTGTAGCAGCCTCATTAATTACCAAGGGACTAAGGCCCTGCATAAACCGGCGCACTCTATCCTCCATAGGGGGCAATATGTAAATTGCATACTTGGACAGGTACGCGAATCTCATATGGTAATCCCACAACTCAGGCTACCTTGCCTCAGGTTCTCAAACTCAGCAGCACAGGCTGCCTTAGTCTCAGCAGGCAAAAAATGATCAATGAAGGCATCGACAAACTCACCCCACTTCACTGAAGGTCTCCCTTCTTCACGGAACTCCTCCCACAGTTCAAACCAAGAATATGCCACCTCTTTCAGGCGGTAGAAAGCCAATTCAACTGCCTCTGTCTCAGTAGAACGCATAACTCGAAGAGTTTTGTGCATCTCATCAATAGAGTCCTAGGGGTCCTCCTCTGGGTTAGTTCCCGTGAACACAGAAGGATCCAACTACAGAAACCTGTTCACCCTGGAACTAGCAGAATCCCCTGGCTGACTGGAAGAAGTGGGTGCAATATTTGATCTCTGGGCCTAGGAAGCCACTATCTGAGCCAACATCTGTATGGCTCCCCTAAGATCAACATTAGAAACACCAGAATTGAAAGCTAGAATTATAGGTGGAACTGGTATATCAGTTGGAGGGACCGTTGCACACTTAGTAGGTGTAGGGACAGGCGTGGTCTGATAAGTTGTAGTAGAATCAGGCAGCGTAGTAACTGGAGGAATATTCTCACTCCTTGGGTGCTCACCCGCATCATTAAATATAGAATCAACTGCCACTCCTGGGGTGACATTGGCTCTTTGGCTAGTTCTTGCATTCTTCTTAGGTGCCATATACTGAAAGTTAGAGCAAAGCACGAGTTAAAGAAGGAACAATCTTACAATCAGCTTTATCGCACGATCGAGAACATAATAGAAGGGTATTATTCCTAAATGCCCATGTAGCATCCTAATTATAGATGTGGTCGGCAACACACCGATAAGAAGGACTCTACTAGACATGGCTCCGAGACATCTTAGG
Organism: Nicotiana otophora; assembly: GCA_000715115.1. NCBI lineage: Eukaryota > Viridiplantae > Streptophyta > Magnoliopsida > Solanales > Solanaceae > Nicotiana > Nicotiana otophora. Next base: position 45,997 of record AWOL01S0004995.1, on the reverse strand, counting down.
ACACTTTAAAACCATAGGCTCTGATACAAAGTTTATCACGCCCTAAAATTGGGGAGCACGACCGGTGCTCAACCGGCTTAACCTGCCCGAGTCTACAATACCAATTAGCCACTAAGGTGATCATATCTACAATACCAATTCATTACCAACAGTTTCATCATTTTAAAGTCTCAAATTTCACATATTCTATTCATAGTCTGAAATGGAACAATTAATTCAACTACAACAATTAATACATGACTCTGAAATGAAGTGGGGCTCACAAAGTCAGTTGGGAAGAGGGTGTACTGCTATCACTGATCAATGTCTCCTGCTGTGGAACCACCTACATCCATTAAAGTTGCAGCACCCCCGGCAAAAGGGATGTTAGTACCGTTGAATAGCACTAGTACATATAATTGAACACCTTCTCAATAGAATGAATAATATTACGAAGAGGAACAATCATAAAATCAATGGAAGCCTCGAACAATACCAAAACATCAAGTTAGAACCACATACATTTTCAATTAAATTTCCATATTTTTAAGTTGGAGATCCTTAGTACCGATGTATCATCGTTCAAAATACTATTATTCACAATACCAATACCACCGTACTTTTAGCACGGAGTCCGATCACGCCCCGACCGGCTAGGCCATCTCGTTAGCTATATCAACCACAATCACTCTCAATACAAATACCACCATACCATTAGCACGGAGTCCGATCACGACCTGATCGGCTAGGCCATCTCATTAGAGACATGAACCACAATCACAATTTCCAATACAATCATCACCATGTGTGCGGTATGGCGCCCGATCACGACCCGATCGGCTAGGCCATCTCATTCGAGACATCAACCTTGTTATATCAGTCATTTCATTTCATACTTCTTTCACGTCTTTTCATTATAATTAGAGCTTGGACAGGATCCGCCTCTCAGGAGTCTGACATGCCAGCAGTGAGCGCAGGCATATTGTTTTATATACGTGCTTGATGATAGGCAGTTATGCCACCACCTGTACAATGCTAAGTGTGATTATTCTTGATGGGTGCATAGTGATATTATTGAGTTGACATGTATATTTGACCTGTACTTTCATCATGCTAGCGGGTAAATTAAATCTTTTATCTGTGTTAGGCTTTAACGGTTATATACGGAAAGTATGCCTAAATTCCTGATATGTGAACGAGCTGAACATGATATTATTGAGCTACATCCATACACTATTTTTCATTTTTATCATGATTTGTTATTAGTTAGTAATATTGTTACTTATTGCATGGGGTTGGTTGTACTCGTACTTCACTCTACACTACGTGTGCAGATCCAGGTACTTCCGGACGAGGTGATCTCTAAAGTTCTTGTACCGACCTGATTAGTCATTTTGAGTATTGTAGCCATGTTCTCTTCTTTTTTTCATTTGTGGTTACGTGACTTGTCGAGGTGGTTGGTTTGGTTCCGGGTGAGTTTCAGAATGAATTGGGACACTTAGTCCGAAAGTTGGAAGCTTATGTTGAAAGAGTTGACCGGAGATTGACTTTTGTATTAACAATGCCGAAATAGTGTTTTGATGGTTTCGATAGCTTCGTATAATGATTTTGGACATAAGCATATATCCGAATGTGAATGTGGAGGCCCGTAGGTTGTTTTGACTTGAATTGGCGAAAGTTAGAAAGTTGAAGGTTTGGAAGGTTGTCAGGTTTGACCGATGGTTGACTTTATTAATATTTGGCTCAGATAAGTTGGCTCAACCGAGAGAACCCAGACGAGTAAGCCTGTTAGATTTCCTTCTACCCAAACTCATCCATTAATAAATAGGAGATGTACTCCATTAACCAAACACTAAAAAGGTTCTATTAACAACCTCCTTTTCATTCCCATTAGCCGTTTCATTCATAATTTAAAACATATTACGAGTTTATAGAATTAATGTAAAATTTTATTTCCAAATGCCAACATTTCTAATTCAATTCCCAACATCAACCACAAACCACAACCTATCTACGGAGCCTCTAAGTATAATAGAAATGTAATATGGAAATGCTGGCAACAAGGCCTCGACTATACCTCAAAATACAGTACATGAGAAACAAAAGATACATGACCCCGAAGTGAAGTGGGGCTCACCAAATCAGCTGAAAAGAGTGTACTGCTATCACTAATCAATGCCATCTGTTGTAGGACCACCTGCATCCATTAAAGATGCAGTGCCCCCGGCAAAAGGGACATTAGTACTGTCGAATAACACTAGTATGTATAGCTAAAAGTCCTCTTTCAAAATAGAATGCCCATATATGAAAAGGTAACACATAGAAACAGCAAGTCAACATCCACAATATCAAAACGTCTAGTTAAGAACATGATAATTTTCAAAATACGAACTTCATATATAATGTTTTGTTGGGAGATCATTAGCACTGATATACCACTGTCTTTGTTAGCACAGAGTCCGATCACGCCCGATCGTCTAGGCCATCTCCCCATGAATAATGTGGTTAGACATGTGATGCGAAAGAAAGTTGTTACCAAGAGTAGTACCACTATATGAGCAATATGGCGTCTGATCTCCACCCGATCAGCTAGGCTGCGTTCCTACATATGCTGTGTGGGTTCACTTTTCCAATCCACAAATATTCCAGTTTCATCCCAATTAAGGGGAATAATATCACAATTTCCCAAAGGTTCCAATTTCATCCCAAATAAGAGGAATAATCCAAATCCACCCCTACACCGGCACCTGTAGTTTCAGGTGTGGGCCTTATGACCCACCCTTCCTCGATTTTGCTAAAGATGCTCCCAAAAACATTTTTTTATTTTGTTGATTTGATTTGCGCATAGAGGTAACGTAAATATAATTGTACATACCTAAACATCTTTCACATTGTCTAAATTCTCGTTAGTATTTCCAGTCATTCATAACGACAATATTTCCTTGGCTCATTTGGCCATTCAAAAGATTCTTTATTCTTGGCACGATGGCCGCATTTCATATTCCACCCTTTCACCTCTTTCAATTTCAAAGATCACCATCAAATATCAACATATCGAAAATTTCAGAAATCATATACTTCCAATCCATTTGAAATGGGAACTTCAAACACAAATGGTTTCTTCCCAAAGAATGAGGCATACCAACCAACAATAGAAACACATATGAAAAATCATAAACAATCAATACACCATTTACTATTGCAATACTCTTCCCCATAAATGACAATGTACAACTTCAATACATGATTATATAGAACTCGAATCACACTTGATATATTTATAAAGCAAAGCATTAGTTAAAGCAGCCACTAATGGGCATGAATTGAGTACAAAAGCTCTTGCGAAAATTCTAATTTTCCAAATCACTTTTAACGCAGTTGAGTCGAGGCTCATTTCATATTCTTTATCGCATTTTATCAAATTATTTGCACTACTAGCCACAATCATAACTTAAATTCTTGGCAGGTTGGCCATACTCTATATCCCCAATGCAATTATTTCATTTCCAACCACCTTTATAGGTTATCAACAATAAGACATTTCCAATCAAGACTTTAGGTACACATATGATCAATTTAAAGTCTTAAGCATATCGAGTTTTTCTTACCCAATTGGTATACCAGTTCTCATTTAAAACATGACTAAAAGCCACAACATTTTAATATGCAACCCATACTTTGAAACTTAGGGGAACATTATGGAATTCAATTCCAAGAGAGAAAGTTTAGCCAACATACATCGCTTTGAGCTTTCCTTAAATTACTACAATGTTTCGAAAATTCTAGAAATACCAATCTATTTTGAGCATAACAAAATTGAACATAAATTAGAAAGATATTCATGATCTCAGCTCATTTGAGCATATCATCAAACACTAGGTGTGTAATACTCTCACACCCAAGAATCATACTTGTCATGACCTGCTTTTAATCAAAATCCCGAAATTTAGGGCTAGGGAGTAGAATCTTACCTATTAGATGAGGATCTTGTGAAATCTTTAAGCCTTGAGCAAGAATTGATGAACAAAATAGCTAGGTCTTCTCTTTATCTCTCTAATATAGCTCTCTCCTCTCACTTGGAAATCACATTTTACCTTCTAAAATGATCCCTTAAGGCCTTATATCATAATTGGATGGGATATGAAAATTTCCAAAAATGACCCCCGAAGTCAAATATGTGGTGCAATTACGCTATAGCATAATTGTTTTGTGGGCAGCAGAATTGCAGCATAATAAATTATGTGACATCATAATTGTAGCATAATAGTTTGTCCGTCTCTGCTCCACTTTGTGATGCTTATGCGGTCCGCGGAACCATTTTGCTGTCACGAAATTGATTGTAGATCCAGCCTTTGTTAATTTGGTCATAACTTTTTGTAGGAGTGTCCAAATGACAAACGGTTTGAAGCGTTGGAAACTAGACACATAAATATTTCTTTTTATAGGTAATACACCATACAGCCCTTTATATCAGGAGAGGTAAGCTCGTTTGAAATTAGGTCTTGTGCAAACTCACTTGAAACTTTATCCCATCATAAAAGTTTCAACTTGCCTTAGCCTTGGGGCTCTTCTTAGACCATAAACCATTCTTAATGCAACTCATACATATATTAGCATGATCAATTGATATAATTCATATAATAGTCCTAATCTACACACAAAATAATATAATTAGCACACATCGACTTTCTTAATAGCGCTTAAGTACATCGAAATTCTTCGGGGTGTTACATTCTCCCCCACTTAAAAACATTCATACTAGTATGTTTTACAAGTCACTTCGAAGAATAGAGTTACCATCCTTTTGCCTCCAACCATTATATATAGGTGCTTATGACTACATGGGTCTTATACTTCTCTTCCAAAACCTCAACTTACTTATGGCCCTCAAAATTTGGCTATCTTTATAAATTCTTAAAAATTTAGATAGAGTTTCCCCTATGACTGGGCCTATCCACCTGCCAGAGAATTACAAAAATCATCCTATCAACACATCCACAACTCCACAAAGCATCACAATGTATATCAACAACACTAATCTCAACGTTTCAAGCATTATATTGTCAAGAGTGGTATCTTGACATGAAATGTACACATTTAAACCATTGTGCATAGAAGGTACGTTTTTGAACCACAACCATTTGGCTCTACAAACAAGTGAGAATATTTCCTTTCCTCAACACTTTCGGCCTACGAGGTGATCTCCTCGACTCACAGACTTAGCCATAGAACTTGACGGAGGCAATCTTAACTTCCGAACTTATCTAACAAGGGTAGAAAATAGTTGCTCCTCATTATCCAATTATCCGTTAACTTCACCTTCTTAGACATAGACACATGAAACACTGGGTACACGGAGAACAATAATAGGGAAACATCATACTCATAGTTTAGCATATTTCCTTCAAGATTTCATAAGGCCTATTGTGATTACACATACTTTAGCTTCCTTAACAATTCACATTGCATCCTCATGGAGCAAATATTGAGAATAACGTGTTCACCTTTTTTTTTTCAAATCTAAATTTCTATGCCAAACACCCAAACTAGACCTTTGGCGACCTCCAACAACTACTTTAAGATGTGCTAGCTCGAATACGAGGTTTGAGATTGTCTAGCATTATTCAGAAATCCATCAATGTGCTGAGCACGGCATTTTAGGAGGTTATATCCTAAGAGACATCAAGGTCACTACCAATAGCGCTGACATGATAATTCGCTGTGGTGACATCTTTGGTTCAACAAACGAGTCATAGAGTTGCCTAGTATATTGGCAATAGAAATCCTTAAGAAGGAATAGTCAAGTACGTGACAGCAGTTATGTACTTGAGTATAGGGAAAAATTGATTAATTTGAAATGAGAATATTCTGGCACCCTGAATGTGATATGGGTTTCAAAATACATGAAGTTGCATTATGCTCTTAACAGTAACTAGCACATGGAATCTATGCCACAAGCTTACGAGGAAGAAAAAGACGTTGAACACTTATGAGACTATTATCATTCTGACAGCTTAACCCTTGCCAATAGTAGATCCTATATGAGATGACTAGAGATACGACGAATTTGTGAAAATCTCAAATTTCCCAGAAACTTTATGCGGACGAGTGACCCCTTTCAATTGAAAGGTACACATATAATAGGTGCTGAGATTTGCCCTCATGTTAGTAGATAGTGAAAAGGATTCATGATACTATTCACAAAGGAGTAAAGTGACTGTTCCAACCATAGGAGTCAGATACACCGGAGAGAAAAACAGTGGCTCAAGAAGGACCTCAACATTAGGCCACTGTACATTGAATTTGATACCACGTAGGTAAACTTTATGAATGTGCATGAATAAGCACAAGTGAGCAGACGTTATCCATTTGAATCAAAATGTTCTGTAAGAAATTCATCAGGTATGGTCTCTTGTTGAGAATTTAGGAAATCAAGTGGGAAGTATTACTCCTAGAGTTATAACTCTAATCAAGGACATAATTATAGAGCTCAATTCTACAATAGGTTGTAAATAAGAGAATTTGTGATAGAGTGGATTCACGAATAATGCGTCTCTTCAAGAAGTAGGTACATACAACATTTTGGTTAAGACCATATTTATGTAGGCCCTTGCAATATGGATGTACATATACAACAAGGAAGATAATGCGGTGTTCATAATGATGTACTAATGAGTGACATACATGATGACTTTAGATTGACATGGCAGTATCTTAATTGATGCCCCTCTACTCCACATCCAAAACATAGATTAGTACCATAGTGACATACCCCCAAATGACATCTCATTCACTTCATACAACGAGGATGGGGTCCGCTAAACTGACTTGTCCCACTTACCTGATATTTAGCCTTTTTGCATACATCATAAGCATTCCCCTCAGTCTTCCTCCAAGACTTCATGTCAGGAGTAACAATATCTATAATAGCTCGTTGTATGAACTTTTGGAATTGCCCAAATCTACCACCCCTAACACGCTTCTGAGCATACTCACAACATGATGCAAAAATGTTTTCGCCCACATATCGGGCAGACCTGGATGGGTGTATCCAACCGAAGGGCATTTGTTCTTATTGTGCCCCCTCTTTACACAACCATTACATGTTTCAAGAATCATCTAACATAAACCAGAGTGGCTATTATTTCATATCAAACATTCTGGCTTATTAGTACAAATAACCCTCTTTTGTTTCTTATGTTCTCTTACCACATGATCTAGTGATGTGGTGACATTAATAGGAATAGGGACATTTTCCCTAGGAATTGGTTCTTTTATTTCCTTCTCGTTGCCTCGAACCCATGGGTTACTCATATGAAAAATGAGTCATGATGAGCAAATTAGCTTCCTATCTTGAGTTCTATCGCACGATCTGGAGTATCAAAGAATTGTGAATTTCCTAAATGTCCAAGTAGCCTACTCATTATAGATGTGGTCGACAACACACCGATAAGAAGGACTCTACTAGACACGGCTTTGAGACATCCTAGGACACTTTAAAACCCTAGGCTCTGATACCAAGTTTGTCACGCCCCAAACTCGGGGAGCACGACCGGCGCTCAACCGAGAGAACCCGGCCGAGCAAGCCCGTTAGATTTCCTTCTACCCAAACTCATCCA
>AWOL01S0004995.1:10585-36908 GCA_000715115.1 Nicotiana otophora | reverse complement strand
TGTATCCAACCGAAAGGCATTTGTTCTTATTGTGCCCCCTCTTTACACAACCATAACATGTTTCAAGAATCATCTAACATAAACAAGAGTGGCTATTATTTCATATCAAACATTCTGGCTTATTGGTACAAACAACCCTCTTTTGTTTCTTATGTTCTCTTACCACATGATCTAGAGGCGTGGTGACATTAATAGGAATAGGGAAATTTTCCCTAGCAACTGGTTCTTTTATTTCCTTCCCGCTGCCTCGAACCCATGGGTTACTCACATAAAAAATGAGACATGATGAGCAAATTAGCTTCCTATCTTGAGTTCTATCGCACGATCTGGAGTATCAAAGAATTGTGAATTTCCTAAATGTCCAAGTAGCCTACTCATTATAGATGTGGTCGACAACACACCGATAAGAAGGACTCTACTAGACACGGCTTTGAGACATCCTAGGACACTTTAAAACCCTAGGCTCTGATACCAAGTTTGTCACGCCCCAAACTCGGGGAGCACGACCGGCGCTCAACCGAGAGAACCCGGCCGAGCAAGCCCGTTAGATTTCCTTCTACCCAAACTCATCCATAAATAAACAGGAGATGTACTCCATTAATCAAACACTGAAAAAGGTTCTATTAACAACCTCTTTTTCATTCCAATTAGCAGCTTCATTCATAATTTCCAAAATATTACGAGTTTATAGAATTAATGTAAAATGTGATATCCAAATACCAACATTTATAATTCAATTCCCAACATCAACCACAACCCACAACCTGTCTACGAAGCCTCTAAGTAAAATAGAAGAGTAATATGGAAATGGCAGCAACAAGACCCCGGCTATACCTCAAAATACAGTACATGAGAAACAAAAGATACATGAACCCGAAATGAAGCGGGCTCACCAAATTAGCTTAAACGAGTGTATTGCTATCACTGATCAATGCCACATACTATAGGACCACCTGCATCCATTAAAGATGCAGTGCCCCCAGTAAAAGGGATGTTAGTACTGTCGAATAACACTAGTATGTATAGCTAAAAGTCCTCTTTGAAAATAGAATGCCCATATATGAAAAGGTAACACATAGAAATAGCAAGCCACCATCTAGGATATCCAAATGTCTAGTTAAAAACATGATAACTTTCAAAATACGAACTTCATATCCATTTTTTAGTTAGGATATCATTAGCACCAATATACCACCGTCTTTGTTAGCACGGAGTCCGATCACGCCCGATCGGTTAAGCCATCTCCCCACGAATAATGTGGTTTGACATGTGATGCGAAAGAAAGTTGTTACCAAGAGTAGTACTACTATATGCGCAATATGGCATCTGATCTCCACCCGATCAGCTAGGCCGTCTCCCACATATGTTGTGTGGGTTGACTTTTCCAATCCACAAAGGTTCCAATTTCATCCCAATTAAGGGGAATGATATCACGATTTCCCAAAGGTTCCAATTTCAGCCCAAATAAGGGGAATAATCCCAATCCACTCCTACACCGGCACGTGTAGTTTCAGGTGTGGGCCTTATGACCCACCCTTCCTGGTTTTGCTAATGATGCTCCCAAAAATATTTTTTTTTTATTTTTTTATTTGATTTGCACACAGAGGTAACATAAATACAATTGTACATACCTCAACATCTTTCACAAATTCTAAATTCTCGTTAGTATTTCCAGTCATTCATAACGACAATATTTCCTTGGCTTATTTGGCCATTCACAAGATTCTTTATTCCTGGTACGATGGTCGTATTTCATATTCCACCCTTTCACCTCTTTCAATTTCAAAGCTCACCATAAAATATCAACATATAGAAAATTTCAGAAATCATATACTTCCAATCCATTTGAAATGGGAACTTCAAATACAAATGGTTTCTTCCTAAAGAATGAGGCATACCAACCAACAATAGAAACACAGATGAAAAATCATAAACAATCAATACACCATTTACTCTTGCAATACTCTTTCCCAGAAATGACAATGTACAATTTCAACACATGAGTATATAGAACTTGAATCACGCTGGATATATTTATAAAGCAAAGCATTAGTTAAGGCAGCCGCTAATGGGCATGAATTGGGTACAAAAGCTCTTGCGAAAATTCAAATTTTCCAAATCACTTTTAACACAACTGAGTCGAGGCTCATTTCATATTCTTTATCGCATTCTCTCAAATCATTTGCACTACTAGCCACAGTCATAACTTAAATTCTTGGCACGTTGGCCACACTCTATATCCCAAATTTAATTATTTCATTTCCAACCACCTTTATAAGTTATCAACAATAAGATATTTCCAATCAAGACTTTAGGTACACATATGAGAAATTTTGAGTCTTAGGCATATCTAAATTTTCTCACCCAATTGGTATACCAGTTCTCATTTAAAACATGACTCAGAGCCACAACAATTTAATATGCAACCCATACTTTGAAACTTATGGAAACATTATGGAATTCAATTCCAAGAGAGAAAGTTTAGCCAACATACATCGCTTTGAGCTTTCCTTAAATTACTACAACATTTCGAAAATTCTAGCAATCCCAATCCATTTTGAGACATAACAAAATTGAACATAAATTAGGAAGATATTCATGATCTCGGCTAATTTGAGCATTTTCTCAAATACTAGGTGTGCAAATTTGGCTACAAGGTTCTTCTACAAGATTTCCTTCATTCCATAATCCAATCTTTACTTATTTGAGCTCAACAATCTTCCCACAAACTTTATTGGTACATATATGTATATATAATACTCTCACACCCAAGAATTATACTTCTCATGACCTACTTTTAATCAAAATCCCGAAATTTAGGGCTAGGGAGTAGAATCTTACCTATTAGATGAAGATCTTGTGAAATCTTCAAGCCTTGAGCAAGAATTGATGAACAAATATAGCTAGATCTTCTCTTTCTCTCTCTAAGATAGCTCTCTTCTCTCTCTACAAAATCACATTTTACCTTTCTAAAATGATCCCCTAAGCCCTTATATCAAAATTGGATGGGATATTAAAATTTCCAAAAATGACCCCCGAAGTCAATTATGTGGTGCAATTATGCTATAGCATAATCGTTTTGGGGGCAGCAGAATTGCAGCATAATCAATTATCCAATAGCATAATTGCAGCATAATAATTATGTGACAGCATAATTGCAGCATAATTGTTTGTCCGTCTCTGCTCCACTTTGCGATGCTAATGCGGTCCGCAGAACCGTTTTGCTGTCACGTAATTGATTGCAGATCCAGCCTTTGGTAATTTGGTCATAACTTCTTGTAGGAGTCTCCAAATGATGAACAGTTTGAAGCATTGGAAACTAGACAACTCGTCATATCAAGATAGGTATGCTCGCTTGAGTTTAGGTCTTGTGTTGACTCACTTGAAACTTTACCCCATCATAACATTTTCAACTTGCCTTGGCCTTGGGGCTCTTCTTAGACCATAAAATAATTTTAATTCACCTCATACATATATTTTCATGATAAATTTATATCATTCATATAATAGTTCTTGTCTACACACAAAATAATATAATTAGTGCACATCGACTTTCTTAATAGAGCTTAAGTACTTCGAAATGTTTCGGGGTGTTACAATAACCGAATCCATCTATAAATCTACAGACTCTATCTTTAACAGTGGAAACCAAAGCATGTGCAAGATGAGATCACTTGGTAAACCTCATAGCATACTCGGTCACGGTCATAGTCCCCTGGTGAAATTGCTCGAACTCGGTACACGACGTATACCTGAGGGTTAGTAGAATGAAGTCCCTCAAAATGAGATAAATGAACTGAGCCCAAATGAGTGGTGCGGCACCAAATGGCCTACTCTCCTCATAAGTTTGCCACCATCAATATGAAGGCCCCGTCAGCTGGAAAGTAGTAAGGTCGACCCTGATCAATTCCACTATGCCATAGTGTATAGAATACATTGACACTAGTCTATGAAACGCTATGCATCCTCAGAAGGGCCATTGCTGCATTCAGGAGGATGACACTTCTAGAGCATCTCTAACCTCTTCTGCTCCTCCTCTGACACAACTGTGCTGACCTTGGGCTGAAATGCAACCACGGGCTGATCATTATAACACTCGGATCCAGATCGCTATTTTGTAGTATGGGGTGCGGGAATTTGAGTTCCTCCCCTATCCTGAGAAGTAGCTAGTTTAATCGGGAGCAACCCACCCTAAGCTAAAGTACAAAATTGTAAGGCCCCGTAAACGTTCACCAAGAATTTAAGTTTTTATGGTGCCAAGGTAAGCTAATGTGCGACAAATCGGATTTTTTTGATTGTACAATGCATCGTGGAGTTGGTAGAAGAATTTGTAAAAATGACATTAATGTGGTCCATTATGCTATAGCGGATCTGTTCCGCTGACCACATAATCACCACGGAATGAATTAGAAGCAATTCAAATTTGAAAACTATTTGGTGGCCATTCTGCTGGCCGCATAACCATTACGTTGTTGTGAAATTGCATGGCGGAGTTCACCAGACCCAACTAAGAATTTGAAATCCTTTTTGTGGCCATTCTGCTAGCCGCATAACCATTCTGTTGGCCGCATAACCATTCTGCTACCAGAAAATGGCATCGCGGAATTAACATACCATTTTGTGGCCATTCTACTGGTCACATATCTGTTCTACTACCACAGCATTGCACCACATAATTGACATCGGGGGTTATTTTTGACAATTTTCTTAACCGACCCCATTTTGATTAGTAGCCTTTGGGTCTCATTTTGAAGCAAAAATCTATTGTTTTAGAGAGAAGTAATTGTATCTTGGAGAGATAGGGAGAAGACCTAGTCATTCTAATCATCAATCCTTTCCCCAATCTTGAAGATTCAAGGAAGCTACTCACTAGACCATCATCTACCCGGGTAAGACCTTGTCCTAAAACCTTCATGAAATTGTTATGGGTTTAATTAGGTTATGGAATTGGAGATAGACCATGCATGTAACATTTTGTGGTAGTATGTGGTGTTGTTGAACTATTTTGGGTAGTTTCTTGTTAAAATTGGTTGAGGGGGGAGGGGATTACCATTGTATAGATTTGTAGTCAATTTTGCATAATAGGTGTTTGAACAAATTCCCAAGTGACTTGTGTCATGAGAATCCTTCTAATTATTATCCGATTTTAGCTATCTTTCTATATATTTATATTTCTAGAGGTGTTGGGACATTGTAGTAACTTAAGGAAAGCTTCAGAAATGTATGTTGGCTAAAACTTCTCTCTTAGAATTGAATTCTATGTTGTTTCCGTAAGTTTCAAGTATGGTTAGTCCAGGTTCCTAATCCTATGTTTCGAGGTGTTCCTAATAAATTCGATTATCCCGAGTAATCAATGTGTCGAAAGATGTATATACTCAAAACATGTTCCAATTGCTCCTATCTCATCACGATCACTTTAGGGAATGTGTTCAAGTATAGTTTATATGTTAAAGCATTATAACTTCAATTTATGTTTCAAATGAGAAAGAATGCTCAATGCGCCTAATAACCCTAATGCTCATATTTATACTTAAGGCCTTGATTTCAAATGCTCTCATTTTTGATAATCTATAAAGATGCTTGAAAAGGAAAGAAGTGAGTTGGGGATATAAAGTGTGACCACCGTGCCAATAATGAAAGTTATACTTGTGGCCAATGGTGCCAATGAGATGAAATGATGTGTAAAAGATTTTGAAATGAGCCTTGAATCAACTGTTCCAAATTTACTCTTAAAATAGAATTTCCTAATGGCTTATGTATCCAAGTCATGTTAAAATATGGTTGTTTCAACTAATACCTATGATTTGAACCACTGTTTTTGTCGTAAATCACCATGCTTTCTTTTATAAACATCTCCAATGTGATTTGAGTTCTTACATACTCATAAGTTGAAATTGTGTGTTGCCCTTTTAGAAAAAAGTATTTCAAGAATAAGTGGTGTATCATTCGTTTAAGATTTTAACTCGTGCTTCAACTGCTAGTGATTTTGCTCCATTCTTTGGAAATGAATCTATTGTGTTTAACGCCTTTATTACTAATGAACCGAAAGTTGTGATTTCCGGAATATTCCATATGTTGATGTTTATGATGATGATTCTTGAAAGTACAAAAATGAAAATGTGGAATATGAGATACGACCACCGTGCCATGAACGAAGAATCATATGTGTGGCCAAGAGAGCCAACGAAATAATGATGTTATGAATGGTTGAAAGTAGTAATGAAGATATATATGGTGTGAAAGGTTATGAGGTTAATGTATTAGTATTTCTATTTTCTTTGTATGCAAAACAAAAATATTTTTGGGAGTATCGTTAGTCACCGAGGAAGGGTAGGTTGAAACAACCTAACTCTAAAAGTACATGTGTCGGTGTAGGAGTTATTGAGGGGTAAACCCCCATATTGATATGATGAAATTAATTTCCTTAATTGGGATGAGATTATACCCCTTATTTAAGATGAGATAATTGCTAGCAGAGGGTGATGTCTATTTCACTAAACTGCATGGCACATATTGAGTTGAAGGGACAACTTTAGGAGTTTATTGCTAAGGGTTTCATCAGGCCCAGTGTGTCCCCTTGGGGTGCACCGATTCTATTTATGAAAACAAAGGTTAGCTTTATAAGGATGTGTATTGAATATAGGTAGCTGAACAAAGTTATTGTCAAGAACAAGTACCCACTACCGCATATCGATGATTTGTTTGATCACCTTGAGGGTGCTAGCATGTTCTCGAAGATTGATGTGAGATCGGGGTATCATCGGTTGACGATTCGGCCTTCAAATATTTTGAAGACAGCTTTTAGTACCCGCTATGGTCACTATGAGTTTCTCGTGATGTCTTTTGGGCTGACCAATGCCCCAACACCCTTTATGCACTTGATGAACAGTGTATTTCAACCCTATTTTGATTTCTTCATCATAGTTCTTATTGATGACATATTGGTGTATTCACGTAGCCAGGAGGATCATGAGCAGCATCTAAGGATCGTGCTCCAGACTTAGTTCTCCAAGTGTGATTATTTGCTTGATTCAGTGGAATTTTTGGGCCATGTGTTGTTTAGTAAGGGGATTAAGGTGCATCCTAAGAATGTGGAGGCACTTCAGAGTTGGCCCAAACCGTCTTCTGATATTGAGATCGGTAGTTTCCTTAGTTTCGTCGGGTATTACCGTCATTTTGTGGAGGGTTTCTCGTCCATTGTTTCACCTTTTACTAGATTGACCCAGAAAGGTGCCCAATTTAGGTGGCCCGATGAGTGTGAGGAGAGCTTTCAGAAGCTCAAGATTATCTTTACCATAGCTCTAGTTCTTGTTTTGCCTTCAACATCAGGTTCTTATATAGTTTATTTGATTCTTTGCGGATTTTCATTTGATGTGTATTGATGTAGGATGGTAGAGTTATTGCATATGCTTCACGTTAGTTGAAGCACTATAAGAAGAACTACCCTATATATATGATTTGGAGTTGGCAGCCATTGTTCACTCATTAAAGATTTCGAGGCACTACCACAAGAGTCTACATCACTTGTTCAAGCAAAAGGATCTGAACTTAAGGCAATAGACGTGGTTATAACTATTAAAGGACTATGATATCACCAATTCTTTAACGTTTCGGGGAAGGCCAATGTGGGGGGCGATAATTTGAGTAGGATGGTTGAGAGCATGGGGAGTCTTGCTTATTCCAGTAGGGGAGAGAACGTTAGCATTGGAGCCCAACAAGGTTCATGATTGTGTGGTTTCACCATCTTTCTTGTTTGAGTGTGTCAGTATGATAATCCTACTTGCTTGTACTGAAGGACATGGTGCAACACGGTGATGCCAAGGAAGTTACTATTGGAGATGATGCAGAGTCGGTTCTGTGTGCTGAATGCTAATGGATGCAAGATTTGATACTTGTGGAGGCCCACAGTTCACAGTATTCCATTCATCCGGGTGCTGCAAAGATGTACCAGATTTGATGCATCACTATTGGTGGCAGAGGATGGAGAATGATATTGTTGATTATGTTGCATGGTGTTGAACTATCAGCAGGGCAAGTACGAGCATCACAAATCGGGTGGTTTGCTTCACAGCTTGACATTCCAGAGTGGAAGTGGAAGCGTATCACCATGGATTTTGTAGGTAGACTTCCACGGACCTTGAGGAAACTTGATGTAGTATGGGTCATTGTGGACAGACTGACCAATTCTTTACACTTCATTCCAGTCATGATATATACTCTTCTGAGCAGTTGGCTCAGATTTATATTCGTGAGACTGTTCGCTTTCATGGTGTGCCTATTTCTATTATCTCGGATTGTGGCACTCAGTTCACATCATAATTTAGTAAAGTAGAGCTGTGAGAGTTGGGAACATAGGTAGAGTTGAGCATATTATTTCATCCCTAGACAGATGGGTAGTCCAAGCACACTATTCAGATCTTGGAGGACACGTTACGTGCCTGTGTCATTAACTTTAGAGGTTCATGGGATCGGTTTCTTCCATTAATATGTTTACCTACCACTGCAACTATCAGTCGAGTATCCAGATGGCTCCTTATGAGGCCTAATAAAGGAGGCGGTGTCATTCTCCAGTTGATTGGTTTGAGCCTGGGGAGGCTAGGTTATAAGGAATTGACCTGATCCATGATACTTCGGAGAAGGTGATGTTGATTTAGGAGTGGCTTCGTATAGTTAAATACAGACGGAAGAGATATGATGACATGAAGGCTCGTAATGCTCCATATATGGTGGGGGAAAAGGTTCTTCTTAGATTTTCACCCATGAAGGGTGTGATGAGGTCCGAGCATAAGGAGAAGTTGAGCCCTAGGTATATCGGTCCTTTGGAGGTTCCTGAGAGAGTGGGAGAGGTGGCCTACAGACTTGCCTTGACACCTAATCTATGAGGGGTTCACTCAATATTTCATATTTTGATGCTCTGGAAGTATTATGGTCATGCGTCTCATATTTTGGACTTCACTACGGTGCAGTTCGATAGGAATTTGATTTACGATTTGGAGCTGGTGGCTATTTTGGATCGACAGGTTCGGAAGTTGAGGTCAAAGAATATAGCGTCAGTGAAGGTGTATTAGAGAGGTCAGCTAGTGTAGGAGGCTACTTAGGAGACTGAGCAGGAGAGGCATAGCAGATATCCTCATCTCTTTGAGACTCCAGGTGTGATGCTAGACTCGTTCAAGGATGAACACTTGTTTAAGAGGGGGAGAATATAATGACCTGGCCTGTCGTTTTGAGTACTTTAGCACAGGTTCCCCTATTTTGTGCTTTATGTCCGTGTTTTTTAGGTTTCGTGACATGGTAGGTGGTTGTTTTGGCTTTGATAATGTTTTGCAGTGAATTGGAACACTTAGTCCCAAGGTTGGAAGCTTAAGCTAAAAGAGTTTACCAGAGTTTGACCTTTGCGTAGATAACTCCGGAATGGGGTATTGATGATTCCAATAGCTTTGTATGGTAATTTTGGACTCATTCATATGTCCAGATGTTGATTTGGAGGTTTGTAAGTTGATTTGGTGTCGTTTGGTAAAAGCTGGAAAATGGAATGTTTAGAAGGTTAATAGGTTTGATCGAGAGTTGAATTTGATGATATCAGGTTTGTATCTTGGTTCCCAGAATTGGGATAGGTCTGTTGTGTCATTTGGGACCTGCATGTAAAATTTAATGTCCTTCAGAGTTTATTTGATATGGTTTGGCATGAGTTTTAAAAGATGAAAATTCATTAGTTCATTAGGCTTAAATTGAGATGTAATTTGAGGTTTTGATGTTGTTTTATTTTTTTGAGGCCTAGAGAAGGTTCTTGTTATGTTTTAGGATTGATTTGTATGTTTGGACGGGTTCTAGGGGCCTCGGGGGGTATTTTAGATAGAGCTCGGCACGTTTTGGGACTTGGTGTTATTGCTGAAGCTTTTGGCTTTTGGCGCTTTCGCACCTGCGGTGGGATTGGCCGCACATGCAGAGACAAAAGTTCAACTTTTGTTGTGCAGGTTCAGGGTTTTCTTTGCCATGAGAGGTTCGTAGAATTCTGCAGAAGCGGATGCTCTTCTACAAAGAGGGATCCACAAAAGCGGAGTTTGGCTGAAGCATCATGGACCGTGGATGCGGAAGGGCTCCACATGTGCGGGCGTATGTCCGCAGAAGCGGCAGGTCTGGATTTAAGTGGAGTTCCCATGTGCGTGATTGTGGCTTCAAATACGATATCGCAAGTGTGTTGTTATGGATCATAGATGCAATTTTAATGGTAGACTCTATAATATCGAGGGTTTGAATATTTTTCTCCTTTTGTTTTTGCGTAGCTCGGTCCAAGGCGATCTGTATAGTGCTTTTCCTAATTGAAGAGCTAATTGAAATTTAACCACTTTTGATGATAAATATTAATTTCCCATTGATTAATACACCTAATATTCATGAATGTAAGTTGGGATTTGGGGTTTTTGGACTGTGATATTTGCGATTGAGATTTGATGATTTAAGGGACGATTTGCGGTTGGAATTTGATGAATTTGGTATGGTTGGTCTCTTAAGAGACTGGGTATTTGGAATTTGTGAGTTTGTTCGGGTTCTGAGGCACGAGCCTAGGGTTGACTTTTTCGGTTGGCTTTTTGATTTGGGTTAAAGATCTTAGCTTTATTATTTGGAATCAATTCATATGGCTTTTATTGATTATAATAAATTAATTTGGCTAGATTCGGGTCGTCTGAAGGTTGATTCACGCGGGATGGGCTTGTTAGAGGAGTGATTTTACTTGATTGAGGTAAGTATCTTACCAAAACATGGTTGAGGCACTAGTTGCCTGAGTTATTTGTGATATATGCANTAAGTTAATTTGGCTAGATTCGGCTCGTCCGGTGGCTGATTCACGTGGGATGGGCTTGTTAGAGGAGTGATTTTACTTGATTGAGGTAAGTATCTTACCAAAACATGGTTGAGGCACTAGTTGCCTGAGTTATTTGTGATATATGCATGCTATGAGTGGTGCACATGTGTGGGGTTGAGCCCATGTTCATGCACCGGGGTGTTTATCCATGCTCGGGGTAGTGCTTAGGTTATGAAATTCCTTGAATAGATTGTCAAGATATATGTTGTGATGTTTCTCATATTTGTACCACGTTGTGACCTAATTGAGCCACATTTGATGTTACATAGAGGTCAGTCTCATGATTTAACTTGATAATTGTTGTTTTTGTGATGGAGTTCCTAATTTGAGTTATCATAGCACACTT
The DNA here is from genome assembly GCA_000715115.1 of Nicotiana otophora. NCBI lineage: Eukaryota > Viridiplantae > Streptophyta > Magnoliopsida > Solanales > Solanaceae > Nicotiana > Nicotiana otophora. The sequence continues at coordinate 25,698 of AWOL01S0004995.1, read as the reverse complement.
TGTACCTACATACACCATACCATATCATTTATATCAATCCAGGAGTATGATATTTGATATTCATTGGTCATGTACATGTAATCTTGTATATATGTTCTTATGTGTGATATGATCTGGACTGATAGCCCGCGACCACACCAGGGGGATTGATATATTAATCTTGTGACTACGCATGGTGGATTGTAATTATTGGCACGTGAGTTATTTGTGGAGCATATCTAGCCTTTGTGAGGGATGTCAATTCTAATACTCCTCCCGTTGAGTCCGTTTTGGTGGTGAGATATTTCCCATATGTGCTCCAGTAGACCTGTAGAGCATGATGCTCGATAGGGATATTGATTTTGGCATTAACTTTGTGTCGGGCACTCAGCCCATTTCTATTCCACCATATCGCATGATACCTACAGAATTAAAGGAGTAAAAGGAACAATTTCAGGAGTAGTTTGATAAGTGTTTCATCCGACCCAGTGTCTCACCTTGGGGTGCTCTAGTTCTATTTGTGAAGACGAAAGACATCTCTGTGAGGATGTGTATTGACTATAGGAAGCTGAACAAATTTACAATCAAGAAAAGGTACCCACTACCATTCATTCATGACTTATTTGACCAGCTTCAGGCTGCTAGAGTGTTTACGGAGATTGATATGAGGTCAGGGTATCATCAGTTGAAGATTCGTGAATCAGAATTCCCGATGACTACTTTCAGGACTCAGTATGGTCAGTACGAGTTTCTAGTGATGTCATTCGGGCTGACTAATGCCCCAACAACATTTATGCACATAATGAATAGTGTATTCCAGCCATGTCTTGATTCTTTCATTATTTGTTCATTGACGATATTTTGGTGTATTCTCACAGTCTGGAGGACCATGAGCAAAACTTGAGGATCGTGCTCCAAACAATGAGAGAGAAGAAGTTATATGCAAGATTCTCCAAGTGTGAGTTTTGGCTTGATTCGCTGGCATTTTTGGGTCCCATGGTGTCTAATGAGGGGATCAAGGTAGATCCGTTGGCTGGATATTATCGCCGTTTAATATAGGGTTTCTTATCCATTGCTGCACCTTTGACCAGATTGACCTAGAAGGGTGCTCTTTTCAGATGGTCCGACAAGTGTGAGGTTAATTTTCAGAAGCTCAAGACTACATTCACTATGGCCCCAGTGCTTGTGTTGCCTACAAGTTTCGGTTATTACACTTTCTTTTGTGATACATCACGTATTGGGCTTGACGTGATGTTGATGCAAGACGGTAGGGTGATTGCCTATGCGTCTTGGCAATTACCATGTACATGACTTACAATTGGTATCTATTGTTCACACATTACAGATTTGGAGTCAATATCTATATGGTGTTCCATGTGAGGTCTATACCGACCATCGGAGTCTCCAGTATCTGTTCAAGCGGAAGAACCTTAATTTGAAGTAGCGAAGATGGTTAAAGTTCCTGAAAGACTATGAGATCACCATTATGTATCTTCCCAAGAAGGCCAATGTGGTGGTCCATGCCTTGAGTAAAGAGGCTCAGAGTATGGGCAATGTGGCATATTTTGCGGCAACAGAGAGGCCACTAGCCATAGATGCTCAGGCTTTGCCAATGAGTTTGCGAGACTGGATTTTTCACAGCCTAGACGGGTTCTTGCTGTAAGGCCCCATAAAACTTTCCTAAAAAAACCTGAGGTTTCATGGTGCCGAGGTAGGCGAATGTGTTAATGATAGTTGGAGGAAAATATTTGGCAGAATTGGGCATTTTTGCGGCCCAGTATGCGGCCGCAGAATGGCCGCAGATGAGGCAGTCATTTGGGCCATTTTGAATGTCATTTCGCGGCCCATTATGCGACCGTAAAATGATTTTGCGGGCCGCACACTGATCGCAGAGCCAACTTGGAAATTTTGTGGAGGGAGGTTCTGCGGTGCATTTTGCGACCGCAGAACAGGTCTGCGGACCACATATCAACCATAGAGTGGGGCAGATAAGCCCAGTTTCGGAGGGCCATTTCGCGGCCTATTTCACGGACCGCAGAAGCATTATGCAGTCGCACAAATCCCATTTTGGAGCTGCATTTTTGGATTTTTATTACCCGACCCCATTTCGTTATTTAGACCCTATAGACCTTTTTCTGAACGAAGAACTTGATATTTGGAGATAGAGAAAAGGCTCTAGAGACGGAGAGAGTTCCTCAATCAATTATTTCCCAATTATTACTGAAAATCTTGGAAGAATTAACAAGGGAAGCACACTAGGTCTTCATCCTAGAGGTAAGATTCTACACCCTATCTCTTAATTTCGAAATTTAAATATAAATGAGCAAGTAGTATGATAATTCATGGGTATGGGAGTGACTTATTTTGCATGCATGATTGATCATGGGATGTAGGCAGATTGTTGAGATAAAGTAGTAAAGAATGGGTTGTGGGATGAAGGAATACTCCATAAAAGGACCTTGAAACCATAATGTACACCTAATGCTTGATAAAATGCTCCAATGAGCTAGAACCATGATCATTTTCAAAATTTTAGTTCAATTTGCTACTTTTCTAAAATAGATTGAAGTTGCTAAGATTTCTGAAACATTTAGAGTTAAAGAGGTTCAAGTAAGGTATGTTGGCTAAACTCTTTTCTTAAAATTAAACCCCAGGCGAGTGGACCCAGTGGAGCAAGCCTGTTAGGCGCTATCTACCCGACTCACCTATGATCCAGAGAAGGCATGCTCTCATTAGTTAGGCAGTAGAAAGTTCATACATATATACATTACTAAGTCATTTCATTTTGTTACATCAATGTTAAGTTGCAAAATACATACATCCTTATGACTGAGTGGAACAAGAGCCCAAAACATAACATGATCCGTTGACCTTTCTAACACCCATATACAATGTACATAGTGTCTACGGAGCCTCTAAAGATACAAAGGAGAGTAATGATGGTGCCGGCAACAAGGCCCTGGCTATACCTAAAAAAGTGACCAAATATAAACAAAAGGTACAATACATGACCAAGGAATGAAATAGGGCTCACCGTGTACGCTGAAAAGAGGATGCAACAATATCTGTGATCAACACTGTCTGCTATGGAACCATCTGCATCCATTTAAAAATGCAGCGCCCCTAGAAAAAGGGATGTTAGTACCGTCGAATAGTACTAGTATGTAAAACTAAAACACTATCTCAATAGAATGAACAGTAATATAGGGAGAAACAGTCAAGAATGCAATATGAGCTTTAAATAACATTAAAATATCAAGTTAAGGATCACATAGATTTTTAATTCAATTCCGGCATTATCAGGTTGGATGGTTTTTAGTGCCAATATGCAACAATCCACAATACCACCATGTTCTTACACGGAGTCCGATCTCGCCCCGATCGGCTAGGCCATCTCGTTTGAGACATCAACCATATTCAAACTTTCATCCACAATTCCATCATGTTCTTACACAAAGTCTGATCTCGGCCCAACCAGCTAAGTCATCTTATTTGAGACATCGCCCCTTTTCAATCAGTCATCTCATTTCATATTTCTTTCCCATCTTTTCAGTACAATGGCACGAGTGGCCCTAATTATAGAGTTATTCTTGGCGCTTGGCCGTATTTCATGATTCAAGTTCTTTTCACATTCCCACATTATTATTATTATCATCAACAACAACACGGTTTTTCATTCAAGAGGTTTAATTTCAAATTTGAGCAATTTAGAATCTAAGACACATAGAAGCTTTTCAAAAATTTGGCATAACAGCCTTTAGTCGAATTTGACTTGAAGGCTAGGCAATCTTTTAGCACATATTCTAAGTTTGAACATTTCCTCAGACGATGAGATAACATAATAGAACCATGGGAATACATATTACACATATATTTTCAAGACAAGCACATTCGGGATAGCAATTTCTAGGACGTTCATTTTGGGACTTGCATCGATTTCATGAATACCATGGCATTCAATTGTAAGAAGAGGGGGTTTAGCCAACATACCTCAATTGAGCTTTTTAAAACTCTAAGATGCTCCGAAATATTAGCAACTTCAATCTATTTTAGCAATATAGCAAAATATGAACCAAATATTAGGAAAACGATCATGATTCTAGCTCACTTGATCATTTTATCAAACATTATGTGAGTATTAAGGTTCCATGGCCCTTTTATGAAAGACTTCACCATCCCACACCCCATTCATTTCTATCTTTAACTGACAACCTCCCCACGTACCTTAAGAATACATGCATGCAAGGTAAGCACTCCCATCCCAATGAACCACCTTACTAATTGCCCATATAGTTACATTTCGAAATTAAGAGTTTGGGTGATAGGATCTTACCTCTTAGGATGCAGACCTAGGTGCTTCTCTTGATAATCTTCAAAGGTTTAAGCAAGAATTGAAGAGAGATTTTTGATGAAGATCACTTTCTCCCTCTAGGAGTCTCTCTCTCACTCTGAAGATATCAGAAATAAGCTTAAAATGGTCTATGGGGTGTGTTTTAATGGAATAGGGTCGAGATAAAAACCCCAAAAATGAAGCTCCAGAACAGGTTCTGCGGTCGCATATACTACCGCATAATGATTATGCGGTCCGCGAAATGACTGTGAAATTTGAGTGCCAAAACAGGAAAGGAACTGACAGTAGACATGTTATGGGGTCGCATAATGCACTGCAGAACGGTTCTGCGGTCGCATAGTGCACCGTAGAATGGTTCTGCGGTCGCATAGTGCACCGCAGACCTCTCTCCGAAAAATCCCAAAGAGGGATATGTGACCGGAGTGCGGCCCATGAAATGGTTATGCAGTCACATAATGGGATGCAAAAATAACATTAAAGATGGCCCAAAAGACTGCTCCACTCTGTGGCCATTATGCAGTCCGCAGAGTGGTTCTACGGTCGCAGGACGGGCAGCAGAAACGACTACTTCTGCCCTACATTTTCCTTCAATTACCCAGCACACTGTTCAATCCAACATTAACCTCTATGCCTATTTCGATATCACGGAATCCGGGTATTTAGGAAAAGTATTACGGGGCCTTACATCCTCCCCCACTTAAGATCATTCATCCTCGAATGAGGATCAGGGTCCACTATTAGCACCTTATACAACTTAGTTTTTCATACCCCACACCAGCAGCCCTAAATGTAACTAACTCCCCAAAGTTTCAAAACTTTTGCCAGAGTTTCCTTTGGAACTAGGCCTATCCACCTGTCAGAGAGCCCTAGAATCTCATCCTAATACATGTACTGAATCCAACGATGTAACATAACTCATAACAATACCAACCGTGGCCTCATGGAAACAACATATAATCAAAAGGAACACCTTTACATTAACTGAAAAAGTGATACCAAATTCATAGACGACAAGTTCATAAAAAGGATTACACAGCTATTCAAACAAGTAAGAATACTTCTTCTTCATCTCTTCCTCGGCCTCCCAAGTGGCCTCTTCAACCTGCTGGTTTTGCCATAACACTTTCACGGATGCAATTTTTTTATTTCTCAACTTTCAGATTTGTCTATCAAGAATGGGAACTGAAATGTATTCATATGAAAATTCATCATTAACCTCAATGGTCTCAATCGGCACAATAGCGAACGGATCTCCAACTACCTTCTTCAACATGGACACATGGAATCCCAGGTTCACTAATGACATCTCGGATGGTAGCTCAAGCTTGTATGCCACCTGACCGATCCTCTAGATGATTTTGTACGGCCCGACATATCTCGGACTCAATTTCCCTTTCGTTTCAAACCGCATTATACCCTTCATGGGGGAAACCTTCAGGAATACCCAATCATCTTCTTTGAACTCTAAGTCTCTGCGATGAACATCTGAATAGGACTTTTGATGACTCTGAGCAGTTTTTAACCACTCCTTTATGATCGTAATCTTCTGCATACCCTGATGCACGAGGTTTGGCCCTATCAACTCAGCTTCCCCAATCTTAAACCACCCAATGGGAGATCTACATCTCCTACCATGCAATGCCTCAAATGGTGCCATCTGAATACTTGCATGAAAGCTGTTGTTATAAGTAAACTACATGAGTGTCAAATGATCATCCCAGCTACTCTTAAAGTCAAGAACGTAAGCACGCAACATGTCCTTAAGCATCTGAATAGTCCGCTCTGCTTGCCCGTCGGTCTGTGGATGGAAGGTTGTACTAAGGTTTACCTGAGTACCCAAACCTTGCTGAAATGTCTTCCAAAAATTGGCCGTTAACTGAGCCCCTCGATCGAAAATGATAGAAACTGGAGTGTCATGCACCTGACTATATACTACTGAGCATACTGCTGTGCTCTGTTGGTAGATTTAATGGGCAAGAAGTGTGCTGATTTCGTGAGTCAGTCCACGATCACCCAAATTGGATCAAACTTGCACGGAGTGTGTGGTAACCCTATCATGAAGTCCATATTAATCATTTCCCACTTCCACACTGGAATTTCTATGTTCTGTACCAACCTACCAGGCCGTTGATGTTCGGCCTTCACTTGCTGACAATTCAGATACCTTGCTAAAAGGTCTGCCACATTCCTTTTCATGTCATTCCACCAATAGACTTCCTTGAGATCGTGATATATCTTTGTAGAACCTGGATGCATGGAATACCTAGAATCGTGAGCCTCAGTCATGAGTTTTTCTCGGAGACCATCCACATTCGGAACACATAGTTGCCTTTGGTACCTTAGAGTACCCTCATCCATGGCAAGCACAAAAGACATAGTCTTATGTTTATGAATCCCCTCCTTCAGCTGTACCAACAATGGATCGTTGTATTGCTTCTCTTTGACTTTCACAACAAGCGATGATTTAACCCTATTTTGCACAATTACCCTTCCTTCACTAGAGTCCGCAAGACGAACTCCCAAACTAGCTAGCTGATGAACCTCCCTAGCCAACGGCTTTTGACATGCCTCCAAGTGAGCCAAACTACCCATATATTTCCGGCTAAGAGCATCCGCCACAACATTGGCTTTCCCCGGGTGATACAGAATATCGAAGTCGTAATCCTTGAGTAACTCAAGCCATCGTCTCTGCCTCAGATTCAGCTCCTTTTGCTTGAAAATATATTGGAGACTCTTGTGTTCCGTGAATACATCCACATGGACCCCATACAAATAATGACACCAAAGTTTCAATGAAAAACCCACCACCGCAAGTTCTAAGTCATGTTGGATAATTCTTTTCATGATTCTTAAGTTGCCTAGAAGCATATGCTATAAGATTGTCGTGTTGTATTAACACACAACCAAGCCCAATTCTTGAAGCATCACAATATACCACAAATTCATATGTACCCTCTAGTAGGGTCAACACCGACGCCGTAGTAAATCTCGATTTTAACTCCTGGCAGCTCAAGCATCGGACCAATTGAACTTAACCGCTTTCTGAGTCAATTTAGTCAACGGAGAGGCAAGAGTAGAGAACCCCTCCACAAACTTCCTGTAATACCCTGCTAAGCCCAAGAAGCTGCGAATCTCGGTTGGTGTTGTAGGTCTAGGCCAATTCTTTACTGCTGAAATCTTTTGAGGATCAACCTTAATTCCTTTTCTATATACTCACGACTTATACTACCACTCCTTAGATACTTACGACTTGTACTACCACTCCTTGGATTATTGTATGGGAATTCAGTTATTTCATTTATTGATTTCTTATTATTTTCATTAGAACTGTGTTGACTATTGTTTGCCTTACCTAGTAGGTTGGATTAGGTACCATCACGACTTGGTGGATTTGGGTCATGATATATTGGTATCAGAGCTCTAGGTTCATAGGTTCTCCGAGTTATGAGCAAGTGTCTAGTAGAGTCTTGCATATTGGTATGATGACGTCCATACCTATCTTTGAAAGACTACAGGGCATCTAGGAAACTACACATCTTTCTTTACTTATCGTGCGGCATTTATTCAGTTTGAAGTGTATCTCTTTGAATTCCTTCCATCCACTAATACGTGCGTCGATGACTTGTGATTTCATGAATGAGGTGCGAGATGTGTTCTTTGTGTTCAATTGATTGGGTCAGTCGGTAGTTTCATATTGTGTGAGTATATGTTTTTGGACTTATATGTCTGGTAGTGTCCCTAGGAGTGGTATTGATGTCTCAGAGAGTAGTTGAGTAGCAATATGATGAGTATTATGTGATTTTGGGGTGTGCTTAGATGGTTGGGATGTGATAAGAAGAATGTTGCTTGGGATGTGAAAAGACTACGGTTGCTTGATTTCTATCTTGATGTGTGGTACAGTATCGAGATATGGGCATGTTGAGGGGTTTTTCATGTTGTTCATTTGTGGAATGAAGTGGATTGTTATGTCTTGTTGATGAGTTCAAATTCGAGAGGATTTAGTGACTGTCTAGTGGTTGTGGACATGAAAGGGCATAGACAGATGTCAGTTTGAGGCAAAGCAGGTGGATTATCTTTTGCGGGATGTTCTGAGTTGTGTGATCCTTATGATATTATGAGGAGATGTTCCTTCCTATCAGTAGATTATGTGCTATAATTTGAGTTTGTATCTCTTGGGGAAGTTCGCACGGCTATCGCGAGGATGTATATGCTCTTAACAGATGATTTGAGCTATTTTTATTGTTAGAGCTATATGAGCGTATGAAGGACTTAGTTTAATTATAATGAGATATTATGGCAGTTACGAAGTAAGGGTATTGTGGGTTATCAAGTGTTAAGTTCTGTGGCTTCGAGCCAAGTAGGGGAGTTTGTTGTCGATGATTAGATTGCTTGGTCATGTGTTATGTTAGTTTTGGTCTGAGGCATACTTATGGATCGGTCATGACTTGAAGAGGTTGATTTTGAGGATGACTGGAATGAGGAAATTGCTGGATGCATGATGTGCTATACTTTGTGGGCATATTATAAATCTTGGAATGATTCAGGCTTGTTATTTGTGGTGGATGTAGTATGCACAGAGAAGGGATTCACACAGTTTCGTAAGATGAGGTTTCTTCATGAGGTATTTGGGTGCTGATTGAGCACAAGTCGTTCGGTTCATATTGGCAGTGCATTTGAGATTACAGCAGAATGGATGACTTTCAAAAGAGTTCTAATCAGTTTAAGATTTATGTATCATTAATGATTCTACCTTTCAGCACTTCATAGGTTAAAGAAACAACTTCAGATTGACATAAGGTTTCTTTGGTGTTTGCATTTTGGTTATGGTATTATTGGATTCTTAAGAGGAAATACGATGACTTATGGGCCTTGGGATAACGTGGATTCATGCTAGGATCTCTTCTGATGAGCTTTGGTTAAGGATCGTAGTGTACTCGCAACAAGAAGTGTTAACTTGAAGGCAAGTCGAGCAGAATTAAAAGAATAGGGTTATCTTGGTAGTGATTTGGGTTGGCATGGTAATAGATTTCATCAGTGCTGATGGCTTGGTTTTGTGCTATTGGGTTTCGAAGAGCTCCCAATAATTTCAACCACGGCTTGGGGCGGTTGTTTTATATAGCAATGAGGAATATGTTGGGTGGTGTGATTGTTTCTTGGATGGGGTCAAGTTGAAGCTTTCTGACTGACAGAATTTGTGTCCAGCTTATACTTCCTGGATGATAATGAGGTTCTCATATTTTCCTTATGATGGCATGATAGATGTGGTGTGACGTGTGGGATTAAGGTTTGCATGTACGAGGTTGCGGTTCAGCTTTGAATTGAAGGTCAAGAGTTCTAGACAACATTGACTGTTTTAGACATTTATAAGGATGTTGGCATTGTGTGTATCACCTGATAATGGTGCATATTTCAGAAGACACGTTGTGTTTGACTTGCAGATGCTTGACTGGTATTACAGTAATTGCCTAGTTATTGGTTGACTACGGATGTTCAGATTTTGCTATGTGGCACAAAATAATTATGGAAATATTTATTATGAGGTGATTGTGTATGAGGGATGTATCGTTCATTTGAGTGGTGGAGTTGATATCGGACATGAATATTCATGTATTTTAGGGATTTGAAGACTATGAGGGTTCTCAAAGCCAGAATGTTCATTGGTTGTAAACAGTGACAGAATGTTGAGAGGTTGACAGTTGAGTGAATGTGTATGGATAGGTTAATTTGGACTTTTTAGAGGTTGTCAACCTATTTCCTGCGTATCAGAATTGATTTTGAGGCCATTGGTAGGTCTAACGAGAACGTGTGTTCTACATCGGGTTGGATTTGTTTACTTAGCACAGTTACTACTGAGGGAGTGTCATATGTTAGAGTTGATCTTATTCTTTTGATGATATTTTCCATGTATTACTCTCCTATGCTACAATGATTTGTGAGACTGTTGACTATTTACACGCATGACGTGGTTCTATTTGGGCCTTGTGGCGGAATTTGAGCGAGATGGCCCTTGGTGTTGAATGGTTGATTGCGCCTTGGTTATGGTCTTCCTGCTTGTGGTATATTGATAAGTGTGGATTTTGGCCACTTTAGCACCTTCATGCTTTAGTTTTAGTCTAAAATGTTGATTTATGTTCCCAAAACTAATGAAAGTGTGCAAATTGTACAAATATTGGAGATTTGGACTATAATGAAGAAATCCAACTCAAAAAGGAGTGTTCAGATCACAAGGTCAAGTTTTTTATAAATAGACGAAAATTACTTTTTTAGGTCAAGTTTTGAAGTTTTCTTAGCTGTAGCAGTTGTAGTTTACCATTTTCAGTAATTCTTGATCATTTTGGGACAAAACATCATAGTGTATCATTTTAATTTTATGTTATGGCTTTAATTAGTGTTTCTTCTTTGTTATCTTCATTTTCTACTATGAGAAGCTAGATACTTACTAGGTTTGTGACCGAACCCTAGTGTGTAAAAATTATGGGTATCTAATTTTATGCTTGTTTATGATTGGTTGTTTGTTATTTAGCCTTGTTCATACTTTAATTTTATAATTAATGGTTGCAAACATTGATTCATGCCTTTTTGACTTAGTCTTTACTTGAGAAAGAGGGACCTACTCCAGGAAAACTTGGCTAACAAGAAATTGAGCTAGTTAAGTATTTGAATAGCCTAAATAAAGGGTTTGAACTAGAATTAGGGAAAACCCAACATGAGCTCATTTCAACTATTTAGCTTGATACTCATTTGGGCTTGAGAAATCCAAATTGAGCAAAATCACTCTATGGCTGAGAGGTATTGAGTGGGTAACTTAGAGTTGAGATCTATAATACACCCCAATTACTAAAATAAGTGTTAACATAATAAATCCATTAGGCGAACACCTAGGCAAAAGTTACATACCTAGGCCATTTCGCCTATTAGAAAACAACCAAAAACAATTAGTCAATGTCTAATTTGTTTTCTCTAGTTGATCATTGATAGTGTATTTTATAAAAGAAATTAGCAAAACCAGCTTGATTGGAAGTGTATTTAAGTTGTTTCGTCTTCACGCATCAAGTATACTCCAACACCCATTTTTAGCTCCCTGAGAAAATCGACCCTGACTCATAGTTAGGTACTATTCTTCCAATGATCGCTTCCACTCATTGTTGAGTGTGGATTGGGAGTGGATCAATTTTCGGCGCCGTTGCCGGGGAGCTTAAACGATGTTAGATATATATTTGAGTGTGTTTTTGGCATATCTTCTTTCTTTTCCATGTTACGAACATGTTTAAGAAATCTTACGTACAATCATGGGAAATAATGAGATCGGAAATATGACTTTTGGGGGACTTGGAGGGTGAGGAGGAAAAACTCGATGAGGTACGTCAAGTGCCACAACAAAGATGTCGGGGACCTCAAGACAACATGCTCGTTCCACCCCGGCCTCCACTATATCCACCACAAGCATCTCCACACCATATATTGCCCAATGAAGGTTATGCTAGTGCAATAGTCCCTCCTCGCATTAGGGTGGTCAACTTTCAAACCACCAATGTGATGCTCGCTTTTCTACACTTATAGAAACTGAAGGTTTACTGGCTTGTATGATAAGAGGGAGGAAGGAAACTATCAGTATGAGTAGAATGACTTCTGCCTAAATTCTCATGTCTTGCTGACTACAACAAATGCTTGTCCTCACATTCATCAACTGAGGTAATGCTAAACTCAACTTTTCTACTACACTTGTAACTATATGCTGTTTTGTTTTCTTTTTTGAATGATACATGTTTGGGAGTTGTTGTGAATTATCTCCATTAAAGAAATACGCCATTAAACTTTGCCGAAGATGGATAATTTTTCTATATAAGACAAATGAAGCATTCCGGTAATTCTTTGTTAATCTGATGCTTTTAATCAATATTCCTAACGAAGGCAAAGAGATTATAATATTTTGTTGCCAGTTGTTTTGCTTGTTCATTTCAGTGATTCTTGTTGAAATAAACCTTTTGCGATTATACTATAAATAAGGGTTGGCTTGTGTGCTTACAAATCGTCGTTGCTAAACTGTTATCCTTCTGAAAAAGGGATAAAGTTTTCTTATGCGCAATATATACATCAATGTTGTATCTATTTGATTTTGTTTGAACAACAAGCCTTATTTTGGACTAAAACAAATGCAACTAAAAGAAAAGAAAGTGATTGGAAGGAAAAGCTTTGAGCTTTGCTCAATTTAGAGACAAAGAAAGAGAGGAAATGAAAGCTCATACATCATATGAACAAAATTGACAGTCCTTTTTCACCCAAATAAAGACATGACTCTTTTAGTTGTCATAAAAATCAACTGTGAGTGTTCCAATCACATGCTTTCACACTTTCTTGATAATTCATTGTTCATTTCAGAATGAACTTATTTATGAGCACTATCCAAACATATTATGCAGCTATCTGAGTGGTAACTTCAATGTTTGTGTGTCTAGCTGTGTGTTAGGGCTTAGTCACTTGATATATGTATTTTTTTAAATACCCCAATAATATTACCAATCAATTTTGAAGACTGTTTTGAGTAAAATTTTCATAGTCACTCTTAATTTATCTAAAAAAGATTAGTATTGCCACAATATGTTCACTAAGTATACCACTAAATATGGTTGGTACAGTTGGTTTGATTTGGAGGAAATCTGTGGCAAGGCATATTTGCTTTGGCTTGATTGCTTTCACCAAATTATACTCTTTTGCTTGCGATGTACTTCTCTTTGAGTTAGCTTACGTGTGCTCTTTTACTAATAAGAGAATACAGATGCTACAACTCATCTGATTGGTTCCTAATTCAATAATTGGTTCACCTGACAAAACATCAACTTTTAATATGCTAATTGAATAACTAAGACAACAATGCGGCTGGCTCTTTTTTAATAGCTTACTCATCTGATTGGTTCCTAATTCATTAATTGGTTCACCGGACAAAACATAGCCAAACAAGAATAAAAAATTGAACAGAACTCAAATACAATTCTTGAATCTAAAACTTGAAAAAATTATATTTGAAAGATATTTATTTGAAAGGAGTATATTCAAAATATATTTATTGAAAAGTATTATATCCTAAAGATTATTACTTGAAAAACATATAGGCGAAAGATTTATATCTGGGGGACTTGATTAATTGGTTGTACTTGTATTCATTATTCGATGAGCAATATTTATGGTGTTCTTGTTTCCCTGCTGTGTATATCACTTGTTTATTATTGCTACCATCATTGTTATTTATTTTCTATTATTTTTGTATACTATATTGCACAAGTTATTAGACTAGTGAGTGTCTTGACTGTACCTCGTCACTACACCACTGAGGTAAGTCTTGATACTTACTGGGTACTGACTGTGGTGTACTCATACTATACTTCTGCACAATTTTGTGCAGAGCTAGGTATTGGAGATATCGGACACGGACAGAGTTAGAGTGTGATCACAAGGATTCAAGGTAGAGCTGCTTCGTCGTCGCAGTCCCTTGGAGTCTTTTATTTTTATTGTACTGTTAATTATTAATCAAACAGTATTGAGTATTCGATCCTTGAGATCATTTCATGTATTCAGTTAGAGTTTGTGACTCGGTGCGGGGATGGTTAGTTTGAGATTTGGGAGGGTTCAGGTTGAAATCGGAACAATTGGTTCCTTACGTTGGCCTAAAAGGCTAAGTTTGACTTCGGTCAACATATTGAATAAAAACCTCGGGATCGGAATTTGATGATTCCAATAGGTTCGTATGATGATTTCGGACTTGGGCGTATGCTCGGTTCGGGTTTTGGATGACACGGGAGCGTTTCGGCGCATAATATCAAAAGTTGGTTCTTGAAGAATTTTGCAGTTCTTTAAATTTGTCTTGGAGCGGGTTTTGGTGTCATCAAGGTACAAACGGAAATCCGAGAAAGGGAATAGTTCCATAATGCCATTTAAGACTTGCACGCAAAATTTGGTGTCAATCCGAGTAGTGTAGGTACATTTTGACGCATGTTGAGTAAATTGACGAACTTGAAGTTCATAAGTTTGATTCAAATGGTTTTGGCGTTCGATTCTTAGTTTTAAGGTTGTTTCGAGAGTTCGAGCGAGTCCGTTTTATGATTCTAAACTTGTTGGTATGTTCGGGCGGGGCCCTGGGGGCCCCGAGTGTCAATCGGACGAGGCTCGGACCAAGTTGGGAGCTTGGAGCAACAGCTTAAGCTCCCAAATCTGTCATAATAGCACCTGCACTAGGCCAGTCGCAGGTGCGAGCCACGAGCCGCAGAAGTGAGAAATGGAGGGCAGCCTAGAATCCGCAGATGTGGAAGATTGGGCGCACCTGCGAGAGCCATGGTCGCAGGTGCATCTAGGCTCGCAGAAGTGGCCCTCCTTGTCCACAGATGTGGAGCTTTGCCATGTGTGGGAAAGGCGCACCTGGGAGGCATTTGCCGCAGGTGCGGGACTGCAGATGCGGCCCAAAGCGCCATAGGTGCAAAAGTCGTTGGACAGTGAGGGTTCATTTAATACGGGACTTAGGCCATTTTTATCTCATTTGCTTCCACTCTTGGGTGATTTGAGAGCTTTTAAGGAGGGGATTTAGACCTAGCTTTGTGAGGTAAGTAATTTCTACTTAATGTGAGTTTAATACATAGATTATGGGTAGATTTTAACATGAAAATCGGTAGAAATCATGGGTTTAGATGAAAAACCTAGTGTTTAATAAAAATTGAATTTTACCACGAAAATGGTTATGGGACTTAGTGAAAATCATATATTTATGTTCCTAAGGTTATGGGTAACAACTTTC
>AWOL01S0004992.1:10504-54036 GCA_000715115.1 Nicotiana otophora | reverse complement strand
CAATTTAGTCAATGGAGAGGCAAGAGTAGAAAACCCCTCCACAAACTTTCTGTAATACCCAGTTAAGCCTAAGAAACTACGAATCTCCATTGGAGTTGTAGGCCTCGGCCAATTCTTCACAGCTGCAATCTTCTGAGGATCAACCTTAATTCCTTCATTAGAGACGACATAACCCAAGAATGTGACATATTCAAGCCAAAATTCACACTTTGAAAACTCTGCATATAACTTGTGCTGATGTAGGGTTTGCAGAACTGCCGTGAGATGATCATCATAATCCTCTCGATTTCGTGAATATACAAGGATATCTTTGATAAATACTATCACAAAAGAGTCGAGGAACGACTTGAAAGCTCGGTTAATAAGATCCATGAAAGCTGCCGGGGCATTTGTTAGCCCAAACGACATCACCAAAAATTCAAAGTGCCCATATCGGGTTCTAAAAGATGTTTTCGAAACATCCTACTCCCTGATCGTCAATTGATGATACTCGGATCGTAAATAAATTTTGGAGAAGTACTTAGCACCTTACAATTGGTCAAATAAGTCATATATTCTTGGCAGTGGGTACTTATTCTTGATTGTGACCTTGTTGAGCTGCCGATAGTCAATACACATTCTTAGTGACCCATCCTTCTTCCTTACAAAGAAAACATGTGCGCTCCAAGGTGACACACTCGGCCGGATGAAACCCTTCTCTAATAAATCCTTCAATTGTTCCTTTAGTTCTTTCAATTCTGTCGGTGCCATCCTGTAGGGTGGAATAGATATAGGTTGTGTGCCTGGCATGACACAATCCAAAAATAAATCTCCCTATCTTGTTGGATCCCAAGGAGCTCATCCGGAAAGACCTCCAGAAATTCATTCATAACCGGCACAGACTCAATTATAGGCGCCTCAACATCGGTGTCTGAAACCCGGACCAAATGGTTAATACACCCCTTGTTGATCTTCTACGTGGCCTAAAGGTAAGAAATAAACCTACCCTTAGGCACCATATCATCCCCTTTCCACTCAATAAACCTACTCGTAGCATATGGGTAAGTCCATGTATCATATTCCTAAGTGCATCTTTCCACACCTAGGGCATAGGGGGCTCCACTGCTGCTGGAATCTACCACCATGCCGACCTTGTTGGCAAGAGCCCCTGTTGCCCTGCCTAGTCCTGAAAAGGCTCAACTCATGATGACCTTCCCCTGAATGTTGACCTGCCGCCACCAAAAGAACCACCAAAATTGCCCACAGATGAGGGCCTTATTGCTACCTCATCGCTCCATTCTGTTGTTCAATTTTCGGGTTTCAGTGGCTTGAGCGAATGCCACCATCTTCCCATAGTTCATGTCAGAATTCAAGGCAGCTGTAGCGGACTAATTATTTACCAAGGGACTAAGGCCCTACACAAACCGGCACACTCTAGCCTCCATAGTGGGCAACATGTAAATAGCATACTTGGACAGATGCGTGAATCTCATACGGTACTCCCACACACTCAGGCTACCGTGCCTCAGGCACTCAAACTCAGCGGCACGGGCTGCCTTAGTCTTGGCAGGCAAGAAATGATCAATGAAGGCATCATCAAACTCACCCCACCTCGCTGGAGGGCTCCCCTCCTCATGAAACTCCTCCCATAGCTCAAACCAAGAATATGCCACCTCTTTTAGGCGGTAGGAAGCCAACTCCACTGCCTATGTCTCAGCAGCACGCATAACTCGGAGAGTCTTGTGAAGACTGGGTTAGTACCCGTGAACACTAGAGGATCTAACTGGAAAAACCTGTTCACCCTGGAACTAGCAGAATCCCCTGGTTAACTGGAATGAGTGGGTGCAACATTTGATCTCTAGGCCTGGGAGGACACTATCTGAGCCAACATCTGTACGGCAACCCTAAGATCCCCATAAAAAACACCAGAATCGGAAGCTAGGGCTGGAGGTGGAACTGGAATATCAGTTGGAGGGACTGTTGCACCCTCAGTAGGTGTAGGGACAGGTGCAGTCTGATCAGTTGTAGTAGAATCATGCAGTGTAGTAATTGGGGGAATATCCTCACCCCTTGGGTTCACACCCGCATCATCAAATATAGAATCAACTGCCACTCCTGGGGTGACATTGGATCTCTGGCCAGTTCTTGCCTTCTTCTTAGGTGCCATTTACTTTTAGAGCAACACACGAGTTAAATGAGGAACAATCTTACAATCACCGTTATCGCACGATCGAGAACATGAAAGAAGGGTATTATTCCTAAATTCCCAAATAACATTCTAATTATAGATATGGTCGACAACACACCGATAAGAAGGACTCAACTAGACACGGCTCTGGGTCAAGCAAGCCTGTTAGAGACTTTCAACCCAAACTCACTTATGAATAAAGATAATAGATATTTTTGTTAATTAGACAATAAAGATATCATATGTACAATACCAATTCATTACCATTAGTTACTTCATTTTAAAGTCTCAAATTACACACATTTGCATGGTCTGAAGCGGAACAAGTAATTCAAGCACAACATAACTGGTTTGACTTCCCGCAGCTCTAATAAACAACCCACACTATATCTACGGAGCTTCTAATAGATACGAAAGAGTAGTATGATAGCTCCTGCAACAAGGCCCCAACTATACCTCAAACACAATACACAAGGAACAAAATATACATGACCCCGAAATGAAGTGGGGCTCACCAAGTCAGCTGGGAAGGGGGCGTACCACTATCACTGATCAATGTCTCCTGCTGTGGAATCGTCTGCATCCATTGAAGATGCAGCGCCCCCGACAAAAGAGATGTTAGTAAATATGGAATAGTAATAGTATGAATGACAAAACAACATCTCAATAGAATGATTAATAATACAAGCAAGAACAATCATAATATCAGTGGAGGCCTGAAACAACATCAAACCTCAAGTTAGGACCAAGACAGTGTTCAAATAAATTTCCATATTTTAAGTTGGGAGATCTTTATTACCAATATGTCACCGTTCACAATACCAATACACACCCTAATTTTATCATGGATTCCGATCACGACCTGATCAGCTAGGCCGTCTCATCCGAGATATCAACCACAATCACGATTTCAATTAGAATTTCCAACACAATAGCCACCATGTGTTCCGCATGGCATCCTATCATGACATACGGCTAGGCCGTCTCACAAAAATGATGTGTTGATCGACATCATCCTTTTCTACCAATCATCTTGTTTCATACTTCTTTCACATCATTTCATTTCATTGGCACTAGTGGCCACAATTATAAAATCATTCTTGACATGTCGGCCGTATTTAGTATTTCATACTCACCCTTTTCACTTTCAAACATCATCATCATCAACAATAATAAGGCGTTTAAAATCAAGGTTTTTAGTACACATGTGAGCAATTAAGAGTCTTAGGCACATAGAGATGTTTCACAAAATTTGGAATAATAGCTTTCGTTTGAACTTGACTTGAAATCGAAACATTTTTAATGCACAGCCCATACTTTGAAAACATTCTCAAATGCTAACATAACATGATAAAAGCATTTGGGATACAGATTGAATATATATCTTTGAACACAAGCTTATTCAGAATAGCCAATGTTATAATGAACAACTCGGGACTTACATAAATTACATGAATATCGTGGGATTCAATTCTAAGAGAGAAGTTTAGCCAACAAACCTCGATTTGAGTTTTTCTTTAATTACTACAATGTTCCAAAAATCCTAGCAATTCCAATCTATTCGTGACATAACAAAATTGAACACAAATTAGGAAGATATTCATGGTTTAAGCTCATTTGAGCATTTTATCAAATACTAGGTGTGCAACATTGGCTACAAGGTTCTTCTACAAGATTTCCTTTATTCCACAACCCAATCTTTACTTATTTGAGCTCAACAATCTTCCCACGAACCTTATTGCTACATGCATGTATACATAATACTCTCACACCTAAGATTCATACTCTCAATCACTCATCTTTTACCCCGAACTCGAAATTGAAAAATTGGGGAAAGGAATTCTTATCTTTTTGAAGACCTAGCAAGATCCTTGTGAAATCTTCAAGCCTTGAGCAAGAATTGATGAATAAAATGGCTAGGTCTTCTCTTTCTCTCTCTAAGATACTCTCACCTCTCTCTAAAAATATAATATTAAACCCTTAAAAATGACCCCCAAAGTCTTTTAATAAAATTGGGATCGGGTTATAAAAATCAAAAAAATAGAGTCCCATCATAGATCTGCGGTCGCATATGCGATCGTATAACGCTTCTGCCATCCGAGGAATGGGCCGCATAATGGGCCTCCGGAACTGGGCAATACTGCCCCATTCTGCGACCGCTCTGTGGTCCACAGACCTGTTATGCGGTCGCATATGCGATCACAGAACCTTCTTCAAACATTTCTCATGCTGGTTTGACGATGGGATCTGCGTCCCGCAAAACTGTTATGCGGCCGCATAATGGACCGCACAATGGTCCTAAAATTTTGCTCAAGTTTTTGCTTCACTCTACGGCAGTTATGCGGCCCGTAGAGTGATTCTGCGGTGGCAAAATGAACCACAGCAATGCCCTACACTTCCGAATACTTTCTTGAACTCCCCAAAGCATTGATCAACCCAAAATGTCCGAGCCTTACAATCCTCAAACACGTAAGCCTACCTCGGCACCACGAAACCTTAAATTACAACAACAACAACAATCCAGTAAAATCCCACTAATGGGGTCTGGGGATGGTAGTGTGTACGCAGACCTTACCCCTACCCCAAAGGAGTAGAGAGGTTGTTTCTGAGAGACCCTCGGCTCAAGAAAACAAAAAGACAAAAGGACTTCCAAGAAACCTTAAATTCCTTTATGAAATTTTACGAGGCCTTACATTCTCCCCCATTTAGGATCATTCATCCTGAAATGAGGGTCAAAATCCGTCATTATCATCCAATGTGGCCCAACTGTTAATTCACACACACTAGCAGTTTCAAAATTTGGCTAACTCCCTAAATCTCCAAAACACTTCGCGAGAGTCTCCCCTGTAACTGGGCCTATCCATCTGTCATAGAATCTCAGAAACCAATCCTAACAACATATACATAACCTGATAACACAATATAAAAACAACACCAACCGTGGCCTCCTAAACAATATATTACCAGAAAAGGAACACCCTTAGCATAAGCTATACAAATAATACATAATTCATAGGGAACAATTTCATAGAACGATTAGCTAGCTATTCAAACAAATAAGGATACTTCTTCTTCATTTCTTCCTCGGCCTTCCAGGTGGCCTCTTCAACTTGCTGGTTTTGCCATAACACTTTCACGGAGGCAATTTCATTATTTCTCAACTTTCAGACTTGCCGATCAATAATAGAAACTAGAATAGCTTAATAAGTCAATTCTTCATTAACCACAATAGTATCAACCGAAACAATGAGTGTCGGGTCTCCAATTACTTTCTTCAACATAGACACATGAAACACCGGGTGCAGTAATGATAACTCAGGTGGTAGCTCACGCTTGTACGCCACCTCACCGATCCTCTAAATGATTCTGTACGGTCTGACATACCTCAGACTCAATTTCCCTTTCTTACCAAATCGCATTACACCCTTAATGGGGGAAACCTTCAAGAATACCCAATCATATTCTTTGAACTTCAAATCCCTACGACGAACATCCGAATACGACTTCTGACGACTCTAAGCAGTCTTCAACCGCTCCTTAATGATCTTAAATTTTTGCATAGCCTAATGCACGAGGTCTGGCCCTATCATCTTTTCTTCCTCAATCTCGAACCACCCAATGAGAGATCTACATCGCCCACCATATAAAGCCTCGAACGGTGCCATCTGAATGCTAGCATGATAACTATTGTTGTAGGCAAATTCTATAAGTGTCAAATGATCATCCCAGCTACCTTTGAAGTCAAGAACACAAGCGCGCAACATATCCTCAAGCGTCTGAATAGTCTGCTCTGCCTGCCCGTCAGTCTGCGGGTGAAAGGTTGTACTAAGATTCACCTGAATACCCATACCTTGCTGAAATTCCTTCCAAACATTTTTCATGAATTGTTCCCTCCGATCAGAAATGATAGAAACTGGAGTTCCATGCAACCTGACTATTTCTTTAATATACAACTGAGCATATTGTTCCACTGTGTCGGTAGCCTTAACTGGCAAGAAGTGTGCTGATTTCATGAGTCGATCCACAATCACCCAAATCGAGTCAAACTTATGAGGAGTGCGAGGTAGTCCTACCACAAATCCATATTAATCATTTCCCTCTTCCACATTGGAATTTCTATGTTCTGTGCCAACCCACCGGGCCTTGGGTGTTCGGCCTTCACTTGCTGATAATTTGTACATCTCGCCACTAAGTCTGCTACATTACTCTTCGTATCATTCCACCAATAGACTTCCTTAAGATCATGATACATTTTTGTAGAGCCCGGGTTCATGGAATACCTAGAAGTATGAGTCTCAGTCATGATTCTCTCTTGGAGACCATCTACATTTGGAACACATAGACACCCTTGGTACCTTAGTGTACCATCACCCATGCCAAGAGAAAAGGCCATGGTCTTATGTTTATGAATCCCCTCTTTCAATTGTGCCAACAATGGATCATTGTATTGCTTCTCCTTGACTTTCACAACAAGTGAAGATTTAGCCCTATTTTGCACAATCACCCCTCATTCAATAGAGTCCGCAAGACGAACTCCCAAACTAGCCAATCGGTAAACTTCCTTGGCCAATGGCCTTTGATATTCCTCAAAGTGTGCTAAACTACCCATAGATTTCTGGCTTAGAGCATCCGCCACAGNATGGATCATTGTATTTCTTCTCCTTGACTTTCACAACAAGTGAAGATTTAGCCCTATTTTGCACAATCACCCCTCATTCAATAGAGTCCGCAAGACGAACTCCCAAACTAGCCAATCGGTAAACTTCCTTGGCCAATGGCCTTTGATATTCCTCAAAGTGTGCTAAACTACCCATAGATTTCTGGCTTAGAGCATCCGCCACAGCATTAGCCTTCCCCGGATGATATAGAATATCAATGTCGTAGTCCTTGAGTAACTCAAGCCATCTTCTTTGCCTCAGATTCAGTTCCTTCTGTTTGAAAATATATTGAAGGCTCTTATGGTCCATGAATATATCCACATGGATCTCATATAAATAATGACGCCAAATTATCAATGCAAACACTACCGCCACAAGTTCTAAGTCATGCGTGGGATAGTTTTTTTCATGATATTTGAGTTGCCTAGAGGCATAAGCGATCACCTTGCAATGTTGCATCAATACACACCCAAGTCCGATTCTTGAAGCATCACAATATACTACAAACCCATTTGTACCCTCTATAGGGTCAAAACCGGTGCAATAGTCAATCTTGCTTTCAACTCCTGGGAGCTCCTTTCGCAAGCATCGGACCATTGAACCTTAATTGTCTTCTACGTCAATTTTGTCAACGGAGAGGCAAGGGTAGAGAACCCCTCCACAAACTTTCTGTAATACCCAGCTGAGCGTAAGAAACTGTGAATCTCTGTTGGAGTTGTAGGCTTCGGCCAATTTTTCACAGCTGCAATCTTCTGAGGATCAACCTTAATTCCTTCACTAGAGACGACATGGCACAAGAATGTGACAGATTCAAGCCAAAATTCACACTTCGAAAACTTTGCATATAACTTGTGCTGATGCAGGGTCTGCATAACTAGGTTCACACTTCGAAAACTTTGCATAATATACAAGGATATCATCGATAAACACTATCACAAAAGAGTCATTGAACGGCTTGAAAACTGGGTTCATAAGATCCATGAAAGCTGCTGGGGCATTTGTTAGGCCAAACGACATCACCAAAAATTCAAAGTGCCCATATCGGGTTCTAAAAGTTGTTTTCGGAACATCCTGCTCCCTAATCTTCAATTGGTGATACCCGGATTGTAAATCAATTTTGGAGAAGTACTTAGCACCTTGCAATTGGTCAAACATGTCATCTATCCTTGGCGGTGGGTACTTATTCTTGATTGTGACCTTGTTGAGCTGCCGATAGTCGATACACATTCATAGTGACCCATGCTTCTTCCTTATAAAGAGAACCGGCCGGATGAAACCATTCTCTAATAAATCCTTCAATTGTTCCTTTAGTTCTTTCAATTCTGCATGTGCCATCCTGTAGGGTGGAATAGATATAGGCTGCATGCCTGGCATCACATCAATCCCAGAATTAATCTCCCTATCTTATGGGATCCCAGGGAGCTCATCCGGAAAAACCTCCGAAAATGCATTCACAACCGGCACAGACTCAATTGTAGGTGCCTCAACATCGGTGTCTGTAACCCGGACCAAATGGTTAATACACCCCTTGTTGATCCTCTACGTGGCCTTAAGGTAAAAAATAAACCTACCCTTAGACATAGAAACATAAGTAGTGACATAGGACAAAGTGGAACCGTGATCAATAAGAGCATACGCATCATGAGATTAGACAGTCAATATACCTGTGACAACATCTGGAAAAGACTCTGAATTCTGGCGACCCCTCATAGCATAAAAACAGCTGGATCCTCCCAAACTCTGTGCTCCACCCCTAGCTGCACCATGCCCTGCGGGTGTTGGAGTGCCTCGAGCTGGAGGAGGTACTTCGAATGTAGTAGCTGCAGAATTGGCTGGATGTGCCGTGCCCCTGCCCGCACCCTGGCGGGACGAACGACAATCCATCTGAATGTGACCCCTCAATCCGCACCCGTAGCATATGGGAAATTCCATGTACCATATTCCTAAGCGCATCTTTCCTCACCTAGGGCATGGGGGCCTCCACTGCTGCTGGAATCTATCACAATGCCGACCATGTTGGTAGGAGCCCCCTTTTCCCTGACTAGGCCTGAAATGGCTCCACTGCTGTTGACTGGGCCCTGATGGCGATGCACTAGCCGAAGACTGAGCAAAGGACTGAGATGACCCTAACGACCCTCCCCTAAATGTTGACATGTCGCCACCACAAGAACCAACAAAGTTTCTCGTAGATCGTGCCGTATTGCTACCCTCTCGTTCCATTATGTTCTTCAATTTTTGGGTCTTTGTGGCTTAAACGAATGCCACCATCTTCCCATAGTTCATATTAGAATTCAAGGCAGCGGTAGCGGCCTCATTATTTACCAAAGGATTAAGGCCCTGCACAAACCGGCTCACTCTAACCTCCATATTGGGCAACATGTAAATAGCATACTTGGACAGGTGCGCGAATCTCATATGGTACTCCTACACACTCAGGCTACCTTGCCTCAGACACTCAAACTCAGTGGCACAGGTTGCCTTAGTCTTTGCAGGCAATAAATAATCAATGAATGCATCTGTAAATTCACCCCACCTCGCCGGAGGGATCCCCTCCTCACGAGACTCCTCCCATAGCTTAAATCAAGAATATGGCACCTCTTTCCGGTGGTAGGAAGCCAACTCCACTGCCTCTTTCTTAGCATCACGCATAACTCGGAGGGTCTTGTGCATCTCATCAATGAAGTCTTGGGGGTCCTCCTCTGGGGTAATACCCGTAAACACTGGAGGATCCAACTGGAGAAACCTGTTCATCTTAGAATTAGTAGAATCCCCTGGTTTACTAGAAGGAGTGGGTGCAACATTTGATCTTTGGGCCTGGGAGGCCACTATCTGAGCCAACATCTGTATGGCTCCCCTAAGATCCCCATCAAAAACACTGGAATCGGAAGCTGGGGCTGGAGGTGGAACTGGAATATTAGTTGGAGGGACCATTGCACCCTCACTAGGTGTAGGGACAAGTGCGGTCTGATCAGTTATAGTAGAATAATTCAGTGTAGTAACTGGGAGAATATCCTCACCCCTTGGGTACTCACCCGTATCATCAAATATATAATTAACTGCCACTCCTGGGGTGACATTGGATCTCTGGCCAGTTCTTGCCTTCTTTTTAGGTGTTGTGTGCTGAAAATTAGAGCAATGCAGGAGTTAAAGGAGGAATAATCTTACAATCGCATGATTGAGAACATGAATGAAGGGTATTATTCCTAAATGCCCAAATAGCATCCTAATTATAGATGTAGTCGACAACACACCGATAAGGACTCTACTAGACACGGCTGCGGGTCAAGCAAGCCTATTAGATACTTTCTACCCAAACTCACTTATGAATAAAGATAATACATATTTTTGTTAATTAGGTAATAAAAAGATCATGTGTATAATATCAATTCATTACCATTAGTTACTTCATTTTAAAGTCTCAAATTACACACATTTTCATGGTCTAAAGCGGAACAAGTAATTTAAACACAACATAACTTGTTTGACTTCCCTCAGCTCTAATATACAACCCACACTATGTCTACGCAGTCTCTAATAGATACAAAAGAGTACTATAATATTGCCGGCAACAAGGCCCCAGCTATACCTAAAACACAATACACAAGGAACAAAAGATACATGACCCCGAAATAAAGTGGGGCTTACCAAGTCAGCTGGGAAGATGGTGTAACGCTATCACTGATCAATGTCTCATGCTGTGAAACCGCCTGCATCCATTGAAGTTGCATCTCCCCCGACAAAAGGGACGTTTATACATATGGAATAGTAATAGTATGAATGACAAAACACCCTCTCAATAGAATGATTAATAATACAAGCAAGAACAATCATAATAATAGTGGAAGCCTGAAACAACATCAAACCTCCTTTAGTACCAATATGTCACCGTTCACAATACCAATACCACCGTACTTTTAGCACTGAGTCCGATCATGACCCGATTGGCTAGGCCGTCTCATGCGAGACGTCAACAACAATCACGATTTCAATTATAATTTCCAGCACAATCACCACCATGTGTGCGACATGGCTTCCGATCACTACCCGATCAGCTAGGCCATCTCACCATAATGATGTGTGGATCGACATCATCCTTTTCCACCAATCATCTCTTTTCATACTTCTTTCATATCTTTTCATTTCATTGGCACTAGTGGCCACAATTATAAAATAATTCTTGGCACATCAAACGTATTTAGTATTTCATGCTCACCTTTTTCACTTTCAAACATCATCATCATCAACAACAACAAGGCATTTCAAATCAAGGTTTTTAGTACACATGTGTGAAATTAAGAGTCTTAGGCACATAGAGATGTTTTATAAAATTTGGCATAATAGCCATCGTTTGAACTTGACTTGAAATCGAAATATTTTTAATGCACAACCCATACTTTGAACATATTCTCAAATTATAACATAACATGATAAAAGCATTTAGGATACATATTGAACATATATCTTTGAACACAAGTTTATTTAGAATAGCCAATTTTATAATGAACAACTCGGGACTTACATAAATTATATGAATACCGTGGGATTCAGTTCTAAGAGAGGAGTTTAGCCTACATACATCGATTTGAGCTTTCTTTAAATTACTACAACATTTCAAAAATTCTAGTAATTCCAATCTATTTTGAGACATAACAAAATTAAACACAAATTAGGAAGATATTCACGGTTTCAGCTCATTTGAGCATTTTATCAAACACTAGGTGTGCAACATTGGCTACAAGATTTCCTTCATTCCACAACCCAATCTTTACTTATTTGAGCTCAACAATCTTCCCACAAACCTTATTGGTACATGCATGTATACATAATACTCTCACACCTAAGAATCATACTCCCAATCACCCATATTTTATCCTGAACTCAAAATTGAAGAATTGGGGAAAGGAATTCTTACCTCTTTGAAGCCCTAGCAAGATCCTTGTGAAATCTTCAAGCTTTGAGCAAGAATTGATGAATAAAATGGCTAGGTATTCTCTTTCTTTCTCTAAGATACTCTTACCTTTATCTAAACATATTAGATGAAACCCTTAAAATGACCCCCAAAGCCTTTTAATAAAAATGGGATCGGGTTATAAAAAATAAAAAAATAGAGCCCCGTCACAGATATGCTGTCGCATATGTGACCGCATAATGCCTCTAGTGTCTGAGGAATGCACCGCATAATGGCCCTCCAGAACTGGGCAATACTGCCCAATCTGCGGTCCGCAGACCTATTCTGCGGTCGCATAATGGACCGCAGAACCTTCTTCAAATATTTCTCATGCTGGTTTTGTGATGGGATCTGTGGCCTGCAAAACGGTTATGCAGCCGCATAATGGACCGCACAATGGTCCTAAAAGTTAGCTCAAGTTTCTGCTTCATTCTGCGGCAGGTATGCGGTCCGCAGAGTGATTCTGCAATCACAGAATGAACCGCAGAAATGCCCTACACTTCTGAAGATTTTCTTTAACTCCCCAACGCACTGATCAACCCAAAACGTCCGAGCACCTTGAAACCTTAAACACGTAAGCCTACCTAGGCATCACGAAACCTTAAATTCCTTTACGAAATTATATGGTGCCTTACAGTCGTAGTGTTTATCCACTGGGTTTTCTGCAAGATGGTCGGCTAATGCTTGTCCCTTGATAGCCTTCTGCGTCATGTATACAATATCGAACTCACTAAGAAGAATCTTTCACTTGGACAACTTTCTAGTAGGTATTGACTTCTGGAAGATGTACTTGAGCGGGTCGAGCCAGGATATCAAGTGTGTGGTGTATGCTGACATACAGTGCCTCAATTTCTGGACGATCCAAGTCAAAGCACAGCAGGTCTGCTCTATCAAAGTATAATTGGCTTCACATGGTGTGAACTTATTGCTCAGATAATAAATAGCCTGCTCCTTCCTCTCGGTCTCATCGTGTTGTCTTAACACATATCCAAATGCATTGTCCAAAACAGACAAGTATAGTAGTAGTGGCTTCCCGGGTTCCGGGGGAACCAACACTGGTGAATTTGACAAGTACTCTTGATCTTGTTGAAGGCCTTATAGCACTCTTTTGTCCATTTCGTAGCAGCATCCTTTTTCAGCAGCTTGAAGATAGGCTCATAAATTACCGTAGTTTGGGATATGAATCTGTTGATGTAGTTTAACCTGCCAAGGAAACTTATCACATCCTTTTTGCTCTTCGGCACCAGTAGGTCTTGAATGGCTTTGATATGGATCCAATTCTATCCCTTTCCTGATCACAATGAGACCTAACAATTTTCTAGCGGGGACTCTGAATGCGCATTTTGTGGGATTCAACTTCAAGTCGTTCCTACGCAAACGTTTGAAAATTTTCTTCAGGTCATTCAAATATTTTGCACTCTTCCGTATTTGATGATGACATCATCTACATATACCTCAATTTACTTGTGGATCATGTCATGAAAGAGGGTCGTCATGGCCCTTATATAAGTAGCACCAGTGTTCTTGAGGCCAAAAGACAAGACCCTATAGCAATAAACTTCCCATGGTGTAGTGAACTCTATATTATCCGCATTGTTTTCATGCATCAGGTTCTGGTGATACCCGGTGAAACAATCCACGAGTGACTGCAGCTCATTTTTTGCACAACTGTCAATGAGGATATGAATGTTGGGTAAAGGGAAATCGTCCTTTGGACTAGCCTTGTTAAGATCTCGATAATCCACACATATTCTAATCTTCCCATCTTTCTTTGGTACTGGTACGACGTTTTCCAACCTTGTGAGATAATTGGTGAGTCTCACCGTGTTTGCCTTTATCTTCTTGGTCACTTCTTTTTTTATCCTCAAATTCAAATCCGGCTTGAACTTTCTGGATATTTGTTTAACTTGATGATCTAGAAGGATCTGTAGGCAATCAATGTGAGATAATGTCAGAACTTAATGCGGTCATGTAGTCATATGACCACGTAAACATGTCGACATATTGTCATAGGAGCTTGACCAATTTTTCTTTTAGTTTCGCTTCTAAATGGATGCTGATCCGAGTTTCTTTCACTTCTTCTTCGCTTCCCAGGTTGATTACCTCTTTTTCTTCAAGGTTAGGTTTTTTCTAGCTTTCCAACTGCTCGATATGTTGCGGGAGGTTATCAAGCATCATGCTCTCATCATACTCCTCGTAATCAGTATCGTTTTGCATGATGATTTCATTATATTTCATAATCGCGGAATGCAAGTTTTTATCAATTTGATTACTGAAAAGAAAAATTAAGTATAAATGAAGCAATAAATAAATATGCAATGATTTTAAGAAATCTGATTCTTTTATTTCATCAAAAGGGGAACGTCTAAGAATTTAAGGAGGCAATTGACAAAAGAGTACAGACACGGTTCAAGCCTCAATTGATCGTGCATTTTTCAAAAGTTTTACAATTCCACACTACCAAGACTCCTGGCGAACCAGAGATGGGCTGGTAGTCCAATTCTGTAAGTCCTCTCCTAGTTCGGCATCCCGGATGGTCGGTGTCTTAATATCAACTTCGTTATGGCATTCCTAGATCATGGCTACAAACAATCTTTCCATTCCATCTTTAATGTCGTCCTCTAGTGTTAAGCTCTGACCCAAACCCGAAACACACTCTAGCACAAAATCCTTCTTCTGAAGCTACTGTGTAGGTCTTTCCAATTGGGGGATGATATCCTAAGCCAGCTCTTCCCCTATGTCCCCTTGGCTCAATTGGATCCGTTATCCCATATGATCGAGCTCCCATCCCGGTTTCTGGTCGGTATCGGTACTTCATTATTTCTCTCATGGCTATCTTTGATCTGTGTGGTGAAAAATACTACTCAGTCTTCTCTATCTCTGTAATCTGTNTGCGGGAGGTTATCAAGCATCATGCTCTCATCATACTCCTCGTAATCAGTATCGTTTTGCATGATGATTTCATTATATTTCATAATCGCGGAATGCAAGTTTTTATCAATTTGATTACTGAAAAGAAAAATTAAGTATAAATGAAGCAATAAATAAATATGCAATGATTTTAAGAAATCTGATTCTTTTATTTCATCAAAAGGGGAACGTCTAAGAATTTAAGGAGGCAATTGACAAAAGAGTACAGACACGGTTCAAGCCTCAATTGATCGTGCATTTTTCAAAAGTTTTACAATTCCACACTACCAAGACTCCTGGCGAACCAGAGATGGGCTGGTAGTCCAATTCTGTAAGTCCTCTCCTAGTTCGGCATCCCGGATGGTCGGTGTCTTAATATCAACTTCGTTATGGCATTCCTAGATCATGGCTACAAACAATCTTTCCATTCCATCTTTAATGTCGTCCTCTAGTGTTAAGCTCTGACCCAAACCCGAAACACACTCTAGCACAAAATCCTTCTTCTGAAGCTACTGTGTAGGTCTTTCCAATTGGGGGATGATATCCTAAGCCATCTCTTCCCCTATGTCCCCTTGGCTCAATTGGCTCCGTTATCCCATATGATCGAGCTCCCATCCCGGTTTCTGGTCGGTATCGGTACTTCATTATTTCTCTCATGGCTATCTTTGATCTGTGTGGTGAAAAATACTACTCAGTCTTCTCTATCTCTGTAATCTGCATGATTTTAACTACGTGAAATGCGACCTCATCCAACCCTTCAATGAATGAGCATATTCTAGATAAGCTGACTGACTCCCTTCACCATGAATTACGATCTCTTGACATTGCCATTCAAACTTCATACATTGATGGAGGGTGGACGGAACTGCCCCTGCCATATGTATCCAAGGTATTCCGAGTAATAGGTTGTATGAGGATGAAATATACATTAATTGAAAAATATTGGAAATTAGACCGGTCCAATCTGCAGAACTAAGTAGATCTCCCAATAACGTTTTTATGTGATCCAGCAAAAGCTCTCACTCTCACATGACTTTCTTTCACTCCTCTCAGATGCATATCAACCTATAGAGTAAAGAGCGGGCATATATTGACTCCGAATCCTCCATTGACAAGTACTCAGGATACCACTTTGTCCCCGCACTTGACGGTAATGTGTAGGGCTCTGTTATGACCCACACCCTCTACTGGAAGTTCATCTATTTGGAAAGTGATCATGTTTGCCTCTACCATCTTCCCGATGGTTGTTGCCAATGCCTCGCTTGTAGTGTTACTCGGCACACTCACTCCACTTAAAACCTTCATCAGAGCATCTTTGTGACTGTCATAACTCATTAGCAGATCCATGATCGATATATATGCAAGAGTTTTCTTCAATTGTTCCTCCACATAATATTCTTTAATTGGCATCTTCTTCCAAAATTCTGCAGCCTCAGCTTCTGTTATGTTCCTCCTCTGAATTTGCTCCCTTCCTGGTTTTCCTCTATTTACCTCATCCAAAGCGTAACACCTTCTTGACCTGGTCATTCCATGAGGCACTGTAGAATCCGTTATCTCTCCTTTCCCTTTCTGCTAGTATGTCCATGGGATTATCTTGTACTTCTGGCTTTCTTCATTTCTGACAGCGTCGATTGGTGGCTGTTGGTATGTCTAAACCATCAACAGTGGCTCGACTATACAGTAATGAACGGAGATCATCGGGGTGGAACCCTTGCAGTATTCCCAATCGTGACGATAGTCCCTTTCAAGCCGTAATCTTCATCCTAAGCAATCATACTAGCTCCTTGTTTCCTGTGGTTCGGTAATAGGTTACGATTCATATTTGGTGGAGCTGGGGTACATTGAATGGCTCCACTTTTAATCAGTGACTCAATTTTATTCTTCAGCTTGAAGCAATCCTTGATATCATGCCCCGATACACTTGAATGGTAGATATACCATTTGGTTACATCAAAGTATTTTGAAGGATGCTTAAGAATCCTCCCTTCTACTGGATATATCAGGCCAGCTCTTCTCAGCCTCTCAAACAATTGGGCTAAGGGTTCAGCAATCGGGGTAAAATTTTTGAGACCTCTTTCCTTAAAATTTGGGCGAGGTCGGGGTGCATAGGTGGGTCGATTTTGATGGGTGGTGGTTTGAACTGGAGTGTATGGCGTGGTGGATTTGTATTTATATGGGCACGAGGTATATTATACTGAGGTTGGGGATTATAGTATGGTTTTGCATTGTATACTGAAGCATAGGTAGGTGAGTATGGAGAATGGGTTTTCGGAGAGTAAGAGTTGTTTCCGTGGAGTGAACTAGACTGGTAATAGGGAATGATTGCTGATACCTCTTCTTTATTCTTCTTTCCACTGCTTATCGAACCGATCTGAATTGCTCTACTGGCCGCTTAAAATGCAGCCATGAATTGTATCTTTCCGGACATGATACCTTCCTCCAAAAAATCTCCCATCTTAACAAGTTCGGGGAACTTCTGCCCCATCATGCCCATCATCTTTTTAAAGTAAATTCCTTCTTGGGCCCTAAAGAAGTATTTGGTCAGCTCATTGTCATCTAGCGAGGGTTGGGTCTTGGCAGCCTCCGACCTCTAATGACGGGCATACTCTTGAAATTATTCTAATGGTTTCTTTTACAAGTTTACCAGGGCAAACCTGTCAGGGGTAATTTCTGTGTTAAACCGGAAACATATCATGGAATTCTCTGCCATATCTTATCATTCTCTCAAGTTTCTGGGATCCTGCCAGGTGTACCAAGTGAGTGCCTCTCCTATAAAGCTCTTGATAAATAACTTCGTCTTGAGTTTCTCGTTCCTTCTTACTCCAAGCAGCTTGTCACAGTAGGCTCTCAGATGTGTATGAAGATCCCCCCCCCCCACCGTCCCATCAAAGATGTCAAATATCGGAGGTTTATACCATGCTGGCATGTCTAAATCTAGGTGGAGACACAAATCTTCATAATCTAGGCTCTCATTCCCTCGAGCAACCTGAACATTCTGAAGACATTTGTTTCCTAAAAGCTCGTAACTATTCGGATACTGACTCTTCTTCTTTGTATTTTGCTTTCCTTTCTATTTCTGCATAAAGGTTAATTTTATGAGGTAACCTGGCCATGACGGGTGCTGTAAAGGTAGGTTTTGAAGTGGAATATACGGGTGGAACATATCGCTCATGTGTAGCGGTATATGCCGCAGGTATGTGGTAGTTGTAATTATTGGCCAAGGTGATATTGCCATGGGGAGAGGTATGAACTATGTTAGTGGCGATCGTTGGGTTTTGCGGCGTCTGGACATAAGGGATATGTATAGGAAGACTTGGTAGGTTTGTGGGGATTAATGGGGGTACAATTTGGCTTATGGGGTTTATAGTGACTGTGGTTGGGGTATTGTTTGTTGGATGGGTAGTTGAAGAAAAGTAATCAGGGATTGAGTCTAATGAAGGAAAACGGGGTGGTTGTGGGAGCGTCGTCACGTCCAGATGCGCCAATTCCCGAATATGTTGTACCTCCTCTCTTAGTGATTCCATACTTTGTGCCATCTTGGCAACGTGTTTGTCGTTCAGAGTATCATTCTTTTCTCCTGATTGCCCCGGGTTGTCGGCTATTACCAAAGCGTGTACGGTCGAGTCATCAGTCATATACATCTTCCCTTTTGACCTGAAGTTGTATGGCGATTTAGCCAGTTTTTTGAGTCAACACAAACCAACCTCTATTTCGGGGAATAATAATAAAGTAATGTAAGAAAGGGAAAAAAAGAGTTGAAGTCAATTTCAGTGTTTGCCAAAATATGAGCACATGGAGCACTTAGTTCACGTATTTAAATAAACGTGTTTCCTAATGTGCGAGGGACCTCTCTTGCCGGAGGTGGGCCTATATCGCGAATTTGAACGAACAATCATATTTGACACGTTTAGATCCAGAACAAACTTTTTTTTCATAAATATTATTTGGATTGTAACAGGTGGGAGAAATGATTACAACAATGTTTTTTCAACATCCAAATGATTACATGGGCTCATTAAACTTGCCCTTAGGAAAATGAAATGGTACGGGATAAAGGGTGCAAGATAGGAAAAGGGGAAAATCAACCAGCCACTAGTAGCCATCCCCTGAATCATCTCTCATGCCCTCTTCCTCTTCCAGTTCCTCTTCTGGGTCTTCTTCAAATTCTTCTTCTTCTTCATCATTGTACTCGGGTTCTTCTTCTGGTTCTGTTTCAAATTTAGTTTGTATACATTCGACCACTCGATCATCATCCTCTGGAGGTGGCAACATATGATCAACCGACCATGGGACCACTTGGCGATGCATGGAGGTAGTCACAAGGTAATGACGCAAAATCTCGTGATAGATTTGTAAGGCTGCTGCTGCATCTTCCACCCAAACCACTCCTTCTTTTCTAGGTCGAGACAGCTCATCCTCTTCATTGATCCAGACATAATATTCTGGAGTACACCACCAATTCTGACCCATTGGCATCATAATTAAATCACTCCACTCCTCTTGAAGTTTCCTTACACTTGGGATCAGGATATGCCAATTGTACTCATCTTCATCTAGAGACATTCTCGTCCAAACGGGTATATCCTAGATCAGACCAAACTGCCTGAGAACTCATAGAGGCGCATACGGCTTAATGCCTTTGAGTCCTATCAGCTCTATGAAATACTTCTTGGGGGTCCTTAGAATTGCCCTACCGCTTGTCCATGAAAGCTTCCAGTTTATCCATTCTCCGCTCAAGTCTGTCAGCATCTCTCTCCATTCTTCCCGTCCTTTCGGGAGACCCAGTGCCTCATTCTCTCATTGTGACTCTTGATCATATTGGTAACATCCACAAAATAGTCAATTGTGGCCTCTCATTGAAAGAAGTGCTCTGTGGCCCATATTTGGACTAACAAGTTGCAACCTTTGAAGAAATTGTACCCTCTGGAACATGCAGACAGTGCTCTCAGAGTTTCTACAAATATCATAGGCACCAAGGTGGCTTGGAGGTTACCCTGAAATGTTACCAAGACCACATGTAGTAAGTTGATATTGATTCACCCTTTCCTTTGTGGGAAAACTAGTAACCCTAGCAATGCCAAAGAGAATGTCAAAGGACAGAGACTTTCCCAGGTTGCTCGATTGCATTGGAACTCTCCTAGGTACCATTCGTAGCTCTCTCGATGTCCAAACCGGTCAAACAATTGGTTTAGGCTCACCAATCAATCTTCGATGTTCCTCAAATTCCGGCTACCTGCCAAACCTAAAGCATCGAGAAACCTGTAGCCGGGCATGGTAACTGGCAGTATCAGCATTCTACCAGCAAACGGTAGCTCTGTGAAGCTAGTGACTTCTTCCAGCATAGGCACCAATTCACAGTCAACGAACTTGAAAACCACTTTGGCTTGATCCGAGAATTCTATCAATAGTCTGGTAGAAACTCTGTCTGCCCGGATATTTAGTAAAGCAGTCAATGCTCCTAAGTGTGTCATGATATTTAGTAAACTATTCCAAGCTAAAATGCTGAGTTAAGTGATCCTAAAAGTAGAGAAGAAATGCATATTGACTTTTGTTATTACTGTAACCACCCAAAATCCCAACTTGTCGTGATGGCGCCGAACACATTTACTAGGCAAGCCGACAATTATATAACAACTAAGAATTTGAATTAATACATGATTTTATAAGCTCAACGGTGGAAAAGCTCAAAAAATATTTGACAAAACAACTGTAGCTCTACCACAACCATCCCAAAATCCAGTGTCATTGAGTACATGACCACTACAACAACTCAACAGAAAACCAACTCTAGTACAACTGTCTGAATAGTAGCACAATATAGAAAAGCATGAAAGGAAGAAGAGTCAAGGTTTGCGGACGTCATAGCAGCTACCATGAAGTCTTCAAGCAAGCACTGACAACGATCTGGAAATCACCACATCCATGTGTACCTGGATCTGCACACGAAGTGCAGAGTGCAGTATGAGTACAACCAACCTAATCTACTCAATAAATAATAGGACTAACCTCGGGCCGAAAGCAGTGATGAGCTTCGAAGGATACAGTCAGAACTAAAATATTGACAACACAAATATATTAATGAGAATAACAATAATAACTTAGTGAAAATTCCATATTCAGCTCGTTCATGGTACAGAAGTTTAGACACGCTTTCAAATTCACAAATAAGGACCAACACGGATAAGAACAAGTCAAGTATAGCTAGCATGAGAAATAGTACATCTATATGCCTAGATGTCAAATATACATGTCAAAAGTACGGTATCACAGTGATATTTTCAGGTACTCACACTCTCAGAGTGCTCAATCTCTCTATCCCATATTCCCACACATCACACACAATCACTCAGTAGTGTACGGGTGCCTGGCATCAATGCCTCCCACCAAAGCACGTGTATATAATCAATGTGCCTGTGCTCACTACTGGTATGTCAGACTCTGGAGGGGCAGCTCCTGCCCAAGTGCTAATATAAAGCCTATAAGGACTGTTACGACATGCAGCCCGATCCACAATAAATAAATAAGCCAATAAGGCCTATTGTGGCGTACAGCCTGATCCACAACAACACTCTCAACTCGGCTCTCATGCCTAACTCAGTCATCAATCTATCAAGTCTCAAGGGATCACAATCCCATACTACTCATCCCAAACAATAAGAACATGTAATGTAACAATGAATGATAACGGAGACTAAGATATGATATGCAAGTAAAGGATCATGACTGAGCATACAGTTGCAGTTAAAGGAGATAACTCAAAACAATAACAAAAACCTCACTAGGCCTCAACAAAATAAGTGCATAGCCTAAACATGTTTTCTAACATGAATTACAGTTCAATTACTCTAACAAGTAAGGATTTCACGGATAGAACAAGACTTGCACACAACACAGTACAAAAGAATCAACCGGATCATGGTTCCCACGGTGCAGGCCCACATGCCTATCACCTAGAATGTGTGTTACCCTTACACAAACCATATAACATATTTTATGGGGATTTATACCCTCGGTTCCAAGTTTAGAAGTGTTACTTACCCCAAAGAGCGCAACTCAATGATCCAATAAATCCTTTCCTTGAAAATCGGCCTCCGAACGACTCGAATCTAGTCACAAACAACTTAATATAATCAATACAAACTATAGGAATCCATTCCATACGATAAAGCAAAGTTCTTTGACAAAATTCAAAAGGTCTGCCCAAAATGTCAACCCGGGCCCATGCCTCGGAACCCGAAACAAATTACAAAATCCAAACACTCATTCAATTATGAGTCCAATATACCAAAATCATTCAATTCCAACCACAAATCGACCCTCAAATTCCCAAATCTTACTCTCCAATACCTAGTCCAAAATCGCCCAAATTGCACCTCAAACGCACATAATCTAGGTGGAAAAATCAATGGGTATTTAATATAAATGGACAAAAGTGATCAAAAGAAGCTTACCTCTTGAATTAAAGTGAAATCCCTCTCAAATATCGCCCCTAGCCGAGCTCCACAAGTCCAAAAATTAGAGAAAACTCTAAACCCTCATTTAAATCGTTCTGTCCATGCTTCTCGCACATGAGGTTCACTTAACCGCATATCCGGTCCCATAGGTACGGCGCAAATTTTGCTTTTGCAATTCTCTTAAGGCCTCTATCCTTCCGCATCTGCGTAACAAGTCCTGCGCCTAAACCTCCGCTTCTGCGAAAATTCCTGCCATTCACATATTTCACTTATGCGATCATCTGCCCGCATCTGCGAGCTTGTAGGTATGGAATATTCCTCGCACTTTCTCAACGACCCAATTCCACTCAAAACCGCTTCTGCAACCCCATGGCCACTTCTGCAGCTCCGCACCTGCGGTCAAATCCTCGCAGGGGCGGTTACACCAGATTTGGAAGATGCATATTTTCTCCAAGTCCAAACTTCAATCCAAATCATACCCAAGGCCCCCGGGACAAACATACCAACATATCTTAAAACATGATAAGAACTTAGTCGAAGCCTCAAATCACATAAAAAAACACAAATCACACCCCAATTCAGGCCTAACGAAACTAATGGATTTCCAACTTCTAAAATCAATGCTGCAACCTATCAAACAAACTTCGATTGACCTCAAATTTTGAACACAAGCCATAAATAACACAACAGTACTATTCTAACTCCTGGAACCGAAATCAGAGCCCGATATAAACAAAGTCAACTCTTTGTCAAACTTGTCAACCTTCCAAACTTTCAACTTTTCAACTTTCATCAATTCAAGCCAAAATAACTTACGGACCTCCAAATATATATCCGGACATACTTCTAAGTCCAAAATGACCATACAAAGCTATCAAAACCATCAAAACTCCATTTCGGAGTCATTTACACATAAGTCAATATTATATCAACTCTTTTAACTTGAGCTTCCAACCTTGGGACTAAGTGTCCCAATTCATTCCGAAACATCCTCAGAACCAAACCAACAACTCTGACAAGTCATATAACATTAAATGCATATAAAATAAGTAATAAATGGGGGATGGGGCAACAATACTCAAACGACCGGCCGAGTCTTTAGAATTTTATTAGTAGGTTCAAACTTACAGGAATCCTTAATCAAGCTCACAGAATTTTGACAACTATTTAGACTATATTCAGAACAATCAAAAGTTTACACACATGGTTAAGTCCCCACTCTACTAAGTACATGGACTAATAATCTTGTTCAGTCTTCCTTAAAGAGAAATAACACCAACAGAAGTACACATGTAGGCAATAAGGTCAATCTTGGTATAATTTAGACTTAGTAGTAGGATTACTAGTTCATTAAATTCTTAATCAAACATCCAGGTTCATAACTAAACCTATACAAATAGAGGACATCAACTAATATAGAACATTATTCATTTTAACTACACAATCAGGTATTAAATAATTTGTTTGAGCCTATGAGTGCCAACAATAGCTTTTCTCCTCAGATTATTCATTGTTAAGTTGTCAAAACTAGCAAGCTTCAACTTATTCTTCTATTAAGCAATGAAAAGTGTAGTGGCTTAGACATGAGTCCTTCTAAATGAATAGACAGGAAAGTTCATAAGTGTAACTAGGCAGATACATAAACATAAAGATTAATAGAAGACATTCAAACCATTTACAGAGTGATGTTTTCAAGAATCACAAGATTGCAGGACATATTTGAAGAGCAAGTAACCTGGCAACTATGCTGGTGAGTTCAGGCTATAATAATAGACTTGCATTGGATCCTTAAGTGTAGAAAACAAACGTGGTTCCAACATTATCAAAGTATACAGGTTAAGTATACGGGATGGATCAATAGGTGGTATAACATTATTAACCCCAGAATTAATATAATGTAGATGTAGCAAACATAAGTTCCCAGCAAGACCTCAAATAAGTCTAAGATCACAGTTCAGTCAAGTTAGCATGGTGGCATGGTTAACACAACAGTCATGGAAAGAACATCGTAGGTCTTTTA
The DNA here is from genome assembly GCA_000715115.1 of Nicotiana otophora. Classification (NCBI taxonomy): domain Eukaryota; kingdom Viridiplantae; phylum Streptophyta; class Magnoliopsida; order Solanales; family Solanaceae; genus Nicotiana; species Nicotiana otophora. The sequence goes on along the minus strand of AWOL01S0004992.1, from coordinate 29,879 downwards.
GCTAATAACATGAGTCCAATGGAATTTGTATCATCTATTATAGCAAATATTATCCAACTAAGTAATGTATTTCATCAACACAGATTAACTACCAACATTAAGGCAATCATGGGTTATCATGATGATAAATATTTTTATATTAATAAGAACAGCAGAAAACACAACAGGCAATCCAAAGATTACTAACATGTATCTTGAACGAAGAAAACTCATCAGAGAAGACATCAAAATTATCAAATAAACACACATAATGGAAAGGGGGGGGGGGGGGGGGTTAGTGTACACTGACCTTCTACAGAACACTCGGAACCGGAAAAGAGAAAGAGAAAGTAAAATCGGTGAGGAAATCTGAGGATTTTCTTTTCTTTCTTTCTTTCCGATAATATTTAATTCTTTTAGGTGTTGGATGATGCTAGGTGAGAGAAATTAAGGCTACTATTTGTAGTGCCTTAAATCTAGGGTTCCGATAGATTCAAATTATGAGCAAAAAGTGATAAAGGTCGCGATGACGGTAGCAAATCAAGTGAAATCAGAGAAGGTAGAGGTGAAAACCAATGAGGGATTTTACCTGAGCGATTTGAATGTCATAATCAGCTGTTGATGAGAAAAAACCATCAGCTAAGGCTCTATTGTCAAGAGGTCACTGTGTTTGACCTCTAGACATTGAATACTCATGACGAACTCTGAGAATAACTCCATGCATGCTCCGAATTGATGGAGCATGAAGTAAATTCGTCGATTTTGAAGTTTCATTTTTAAGCTAGGGTTTTGGATTTTAGGCGTTTTGAATTTGAGTGATGATAATGGATGTGGACCGGCTGAATTCGCGGATTAGAGGGCAAAAGGGATGATTTTGTGGTTGATTTGTTGACCTTGCACGGATTTGTGCAAGGTCTTGTGACTGATGGGGCAAGAGCAGGTGAGGGAATGTAGAGAAAAAGGGGAAAGGGGGCGGCTGGTGAAGGAAGGAATGAATTAGGGTTTGGGTAATTACGGTTGGTCTCCCAGGTTAAAAGTATAGGAAGGGATCTGGGCCATTGGTTCGTTTGATCAACGGCCCTGATAAACTAGGATATAAGAATGAATAAATGATTGTTAGTGTGAAAAAAGATAGTCGCTGGATCTCTGTATTTCAACGGTGGAGATGAAGTGATAGCGGGAAGTAAAAGAAAAGAGAAAAACCATAATTAATTACAGACCGTTGATGAGTTGGATCAACGGTCCAGATTTGTTTGTTTTGTGAGTGTGAAAGATGGTCTATGTGGCGCAATTGGATTGGCTTAGAGAGGAGGTTATGGATCGCCAACCTGGACTGGTGAGGTTGTTTGGACTGGGTCCGGTGGGGAATTGGGCCAATTGTTTGGATTGGTTTTAATTTGACAAACAATCAATTTGTATTTGATGGGTCTTTGCAATTGTAGCCATTTAGTCTTTTAACCTTTTAAAATTAATTTAAATTAAACTTAATTAATTCTAACTAAATGTGATAGAAAATATAATCATTAAATACATTTCTAATTACTGTAATTAACTATTTATTTGTTAAACACATTATTTTCTAAATTATGAAATTACTTTTTGGATTAATTTAAATAATAAATGAGTTAATTAGAAAATCAAAGGTTAATTTGTTAAATTAAGGGTAAAACTCATATTTCAAAATATAGAGGTTATTTATTTATTTCAAAATAGTAAGTGTAATATATTTTATAAATATTTAGCACTGAATTATTAATTTAACACTACTAATTACCTATTTATGTTATATTTTTATAAAAATAAGTATTATTGATTAGAAAATATTTTCAACACATATTGCAAATCATTACGTATAAATAATTTAATTTTAGAAGGGAGGGTCAAAATTGGTGGTCAACAACAATCAAACATGGCAAGTCTTACAACATAATATTAAAGAGAGCTAAAACGCATAATTCACCAAGAAAGTACAAGCACGAACAAAGAAGGCCAAGTAGTTGATTATCCAAGAACTGATCTCACAATATATACCAACAAAGACTTAACAAACTGTAACACGAGAACAATCTTAGGTCACATAACACAACGTAATACGGTAGAGTAAAACAAGAAACATGTAAGGAAAATAAGGCAAGTAGGACATGAAGCAGGTAAAAATATCTATCTAATAATAGATAAGGGTGATTTGTGATTATGATGTGTGGTACATCGGGGTGAACTTGTTATAAATCTTGTGTTGAAAAGGCTTGATGATTTGAACATGTCATTGTTTTCCTTAATTGACTTCAACTTGTGTTTTACTTGTTTTGGTTAATTTGATGTGTTATCACATGCTTACTCTTTGTTGCCATTTATTGATTAGGCTCTCTGTTGTCAGTTTTATGTTGATATTTTACACAAGTTATATGTCTAGTGAGTGTCTTGACTTGAACATCATCACTATTCCATCGAGGTTAGTCTTGATACTTATTGGGTACCGATTGTTGTGTACTCATATCATGTTTCTACACATGTTGTGTGCAGATCTAGGTACCTCGAATCGTGCTGGTCACTAGTGAGTTGAGCCTGATATTGTGGAGACTTCAAGGTATACATGTTGTTCCCATCGCAGGCCTCGGAGTAACCTTCTATTGATGTTCCTTATTACTGTTATTTGTATTCCAAAACAATAATGTATTTTGAGATTTCTAGTGTACTCTATGTGGAGCTTATGACCCCGTACTACCAGTTTTGGGAAATGTGAATGCTGATCATTTTTCGACTATGTTATGTCATTTATCAGTTTTTATTTAATAGTTAGATGGTTTTAATCTGTTAATCTCATCATGTGTTAGGCTTACCTAGTCCTAGGAACTAGGTGCCATCACAATCCTTAAGGTGGAGTTTTGTGTCGTGACAAGTTGGTATTGGAGCTCTAGGTTCATAGGTTCTACAAGTCATAAACAAGCTTAGTAGAGTCTTACAAATCGGTACGGAGACGTCTGTACTTATCTTCAAGGGGCTATAGAACTATTAGGAAATTCCACTTCTTTCATTTCTTATCATGCGGATTTATTGATTTTAGAATTTGAGCATTTGTCTTTCTATTCTCTCACAGATGGTGAGGACACAAGCTTTAGTTACTGATGATACAACACCTGATGCCGGTGTTGCTCGAGGCCGGAGCAGAGATGCTGCATGTGCTGCAACGAGGGGCTGCGCTAGGGTCGCGACTAAGGAGCCACTAGTAGCTCCAGTTGGGGAGAAGGCACGTGAGGCGCTTGTTTCTACCCTGGACTTCAGGAGACCTTAGCGCATTTTCTGAGCATGTTTGGTACCTTGGCTTAGGCAGTATTGATTATAGTTGCACCAACTACTTCTCGGGCTGGGGGAGGAGCTCAGACTACCGCCTCCAGTACTCGAGACCAGCGGGCCCATATTGATCAGGCTCCGGGTGTTATGCCGGTGCAGTCCATGACCACGGTTCAGCCAGAGGTCAAGCCGGTGGCATCAGAGGAGGAGCAAAAAAGGCTTGATAGGTTAAAGAAGTATTTTCCTCCTACTTTAGTGGCGCAACTTCTGAGGATGAACATGGTTTTCTAGACTGGTGTCACCATATTCTATGCACTATGGGCATAGTAGATGTGAGCGGGGTCGACCTTACTACTTTCTAGCTGACGGGGTCGGCATAGAGGCTATGGTTGGCTTATGAGGAGAGTAGGCCAACTGGCGCAGCGCCACTTACTTTGGCTTAGTTTACTGATCTATGTTTGAGGGATTTCATTCCACAGACATTCAGGGATGTGTTGCGCACCGAGTTTGAGCAGTTGTGCTAGGGGACTATGAATGTGTCCGAGTATGCTATGAGGTTTAGTAAGCTATCTCATCATGCACCAGCTATGGTTTCTACTGTTGAGGAGACTGATACTCCATTCCATTAGGTTGTGGAGATCTTTAGGAAGTTGGAGCGTATCCGTAACCCGGAGAGAGGGGATAGGAAGACCAAAAGGCAACGTGATTTTGGAGGATTTAGTGGTTATCGCTCTGCAGTTTCAGCTCGTCATGGCAGAGCTTTTATCAGTCGACCGATTCAGTCTGCACTTCAGGTTACTTGTAGTGATCAAGCTATTCAGGGACCTCAGAGTACTCATTTTCGCAAGCTATCTTCTAGTGCAACTCCGGCATAGGGTGCCTACAATGGTTATTCTGGCGACTCAATACAAGTAGCCACGCCCGCAAGGAAGTTATTTTGAGTGTTGTAATACTAGGCACATACTGAGGGATTGTCTTAGGCTTTGAAGGAATGGACCTCTGCAAGGTACTCAGGCTATGGTTTCTGCTCCAATTGCTACTTCTCCTGCATAGCATGCTAAGAGTGGAGGACATGTGGGTAAAGGACGTCCTAAAAGGGGAGGTCAAGGTCGTTGTTATGCTTTTCCAGGTAAGACTAGACCAGTCTTGAAAAAGCATATCAGATGTTGTCATTACAGGTATTATTTCGGTCTGTCATAGAGATGCATCAATTTTATTTGATATGGGTTCCACTTATTCGTATGTGTCATCCTATTTTGCTTCATATTTAGATATGTCCCGTTATTCTTTGAGTACTCATGTTTATGTGTCTACACTTGTTGGGGATTCAATATGGTACATTTTGATATGAGACGAGGCTTGACCACTTTAGTACTCAATATGGTAGATTTTGATATGATTTTGGGCATGGAGTGGTTGTCACCATATCACGCTATTCTGGATTGTCACGCTAAAACCCTGATGTTGGCTATGTTGGGGTTGTTGAGGTTGGAGTGGAGAGGTACATTGGGTGATGTTCCTAGTAGGGTGGTGTCCTTTCTGAAGACACAACGGATGGTTGAGAAGGGGTGTTTCACATACTTGGCCTTTGTGAGAGATGTTAGTGTTGATACTCCTATCGTTATCAGTTCCAGTAGTGAGAGACTTTCTAGATATGTTTCCAGCAGACCTACCGGACATACCACCCAATAGAGATATTGATTTTTTTATTAACTTGGTGTCGGACACTCAGCCCATATCTATTTCACCATATCACATGGTACTAGTGGAGTTGAAGGATTTAAAGGAATTACATCAAGAGTCTTTTGATAAGGGTTTAATCAGGCCGAGTGTCTCGCCATGAGATGCTCCAGTTCTATTTGTGAAGAAGAAAGACGGTTCTATGATGATGGGTATTGAGTACATGCAGCTTAACAAGGTTACATGCAATAACAAGTATCCACTACCACATATAAATGATTTGTTCGATCAACATTAAGGTGCTAAGGTATTCTCGAAGATTGACTTGAGATCGGGGTATCATCAGTTGAAGATTCGGGCTTCTGATATTCCGAAGACAGCATTTAGGATCCGCTATGGTCACTACAAGTTTTTGGTGAAGTCTTTTGGACTGACCAGTTCCCCAACAGCCTTTATGCACTTGATGAACAACGTGTTCCAGCCATATCTTGATTCCTTCATCATCGCGTTCATTTATGACATATTGGTGTACTCTCACAGCCGGGAGGATCATGAGCAGCACTTGAGGATCGTGCTCCAGACTTTGACGGAGAGGAAACTATAAGCTAAATTCTCCAAGTGCGAGTTTTGTCTTGATTCAGTGGCATTCTCGGTGCACGTGATGTCCAGTGAGGGAATTAAGGTGGATCTAGAGAAGATTAAGGCAGTTCAGAATTAGCCCAGGCCTTCTACTGCTATTGAGATTCGGAGTTTTCTAGGGTTGGCTGGATATTATCGTTCTTTTTAGAGGGTTTTTGATCAATCGCAACTCCTTTGACTTGATTGACTCGCAAGGGCGCCTCATTCAGGTGGTTTGACGAGTGTGAGGAGAGCTTTCAAAAGCTCAAGACTACATTGACTACAGTTCCAGTTCTGATTTTACCTTCAGCATCGGGTTCTTATACAGTCTATTGTGATGCTTTACGGATTGGCATAGGGTGTGTGTTGATGTGGGAGGTAAGAGTGATTGCTTATGCTTCACGTCAGTTGAATCCCCGTGAGAAGAACTACCGAGTGCACGATTTGGTGTTGGCAGCCATTGTTCACGCACTTAAGATTTGGAGGTACTATCTCTACGTCATGTCATGGGAGCTGTTCACAGAACACATAAGTCTACAAGACTTATTCAAGCAAAAAGATCTGAACTTGAGGCAACAGAGGTGGTTAGAGCTACTAAAGGACTATGATATCACCATTCTTTATCATCCTGGAAAGGCCAATATGGTGGCCGATGCTTTGAGTAGGAAGGCCGAGAGCATGGGAAGTCTTACTTTTATTCTAGTTGGGGAGAGACCGTTAGCTTTGTATGTTCAGGATTTGGCCAACAGATTCATGTGGTTAGATATTTCGGAGCTAGCCGGTTTCTTACTTGCATGGTTTCACAGTCTACTTTGTATAAGCGCATCAAGGTGAGCCAGTGTGATGATCTTCACTTGCTTGTCCTTAAGGACACGGTACAGTACGGTGATGCCAAGGAGGTAACTATTGGTGATGATGGAGTATTGAGGCATCAGGGCCAGATTTGTGCGCCCAATGTTGATGGGTTACAAGAATTGATTCTTGAGGAGGCCTATAGCTCGCGGTATTCCATTCATCCGGGCACCACGAAGATGTACCATGATTTGAAACAACACTACTAGTGGAGAAGATTGAAGAATGATATGTTGGATTATGTTGCTCGGTGTTTGAATTGTCAACTGGTTAAGCACGAGCATCAAAGACCAGGTGGTTTGCTCCAGAGGCTTGATATTCCGGATTGAAAGTGGAAGCGTATCACTATAGATTTTGTAGTTGGACTTTCACGGACCTTGAGGAATTTCTATACAGTATGGGTCATTGTGGATAGTCTGACCAAGTCTGCATACTTTATTCCAGTCATGACTACCTACTCTTCAGAGCAACTAGCTTGAATTTATCTTCATGAGATTGTTCTCCTTCATGGTGTGCCGGTGTATATTATCTCGGATAGTCGTGCAGCATGGGTTGGGCACACAGTTCGAGTTGAGTATGAGATTTCATCCACAATGGATGAGCAGTTCGTGCGCACTATTCAGATCTTGAGGGACATGTTACGTTCCTGTGTTATTCATTTTGGGGGCTCACAGGATCAGTTTCTGCCGCTAGCAGGGTTCGCCTACAACAGTGCTATCAGTCGAGAATCCAGATGGCTCCGTACAAGGCCTTATATGGGAGGCAATATTGTTCTCCGGTTGGTTAGTTTGAGCCTGGGGAGGGTAGGTTGTTGGGCACCGATTTGGTTCGAGATGCCATGAAGAAGGTGAAGTTGATTCAGGATCGACTTCGTATGGTTCAGTCCAGGAAAAAGAGTTATATTGATCAGAGGGCTCGTGATGTAGAATTCATGTTGGGTTAGAGGGTCCTACTCAGAGTTTCACCCATGAAGGGTGTGATGATTTTCAGGAAGAAGGGAAGTTGCGCCCTCGGTATATTGGTCCTTTTGAGATTCTTGAGAGAGTCGGTGAGGTGGCCTACAAACTTACATTGCCACCCAGCTTATCGGGAGTGCACTCGGTGTACCATGTTCCATGCTCCGCAAGTATTATGGTGATATGTCCCATGTATTAGATTTCATCTTAGTGCAATTGGATAAGGATTTGATCTATGTTGAAGAGTCAATGGCTATTTTGGACAGACATGTACGGCAATTGAGGTCAAAGAATATTGTATCATTGAATGTTCAATGGAGAGGTCAACCAGTTAAGGAGGCGACTTGGGATATCGAGCATGATATGTGGAGCCGTTATTCTCATCTTTTTGGCATTTCAGGTATCTCTCTATACTCGTTCGAGGACGAATATTTATTTAAGAGGGGGAGAATGTAACGACCCAACTGGTTGTTTTTTGTATTTGAGCCATGTTTCCCCTTTTTAAACTTCCCATATGTTTATTTGTGATTTTATGACTTACATGGATAGGTGGTTTCGTTTCGGGGAAATTTTGGATTGATTTGGATCGACTGGTTCTTAGTTTGAAAGCTAAGTTGGAAATGTTGAACGAGGTTTTGCATTTGTGAAAACGACCCCGTAACGGTGTTTTGATGGTTTCAATAGGTTCGTATGGTGATTTTGGACTTAGTCATATACTCAGAATTTGATTCGAAGGTTCCTAGCTTGAATTGGCTCTTTTTGTCGAAAGTTGGTAATTTAAAGGTTTAGAAAATTTCTAAGTTTGACCGTAGGTTGCATTTATGGCGATCGGGTTTGGATTTTTATTTTTGGGAATTGGAATAGGTCCATTTTTCATTTGTGACTTTTCTGCAATGTTTGGCGTCATTCTGAATTGGTTTGATAGGAATCAGACACATGGTTGTGATTTTAGCGATTTTTGAGTTCATTGTGAATTCTATGTCTTTTGGTGGTTGATTCGTGGTTCTGGATGTTAATACTGTGTTTTGAGCGTGTGAGCGAGTTCGCATAATATTTGTGACTTGTGGGAATGTTTAGTGTGGAGGTCTGAGGGCTCGGGTAAGTTTCAGGCGTATTTCAGATTGGTTTGGACTTGGTTCAGGACTGCTGGTGCTGGTGCTGCGACTATCGCAATTGCGAGCACTAGTTTGCAATTGCAAATAAGTCAAGGAGGTTTCAGGCGTCTCAAATGTGATGCCTTGATTGCAATTGCGAATGTGGGTCATTTCCTGGGCTAGTCGCTTTTGCGAAATTTTGGTCTCTTTTGAGACCTGGGCAGTCATCCAAAGGCGATGTCTGAGTTGCATTTATGACATTCCCTTGGCTTGTCAGGCAGTGCAATTGCGATCCTTTGGTCGCATAGGGCTGCAATTGCAAACCTGGGTCATATTTGCGGCTTCTGCAGCTGAACAAAAGGTTGGGATTTCAGGACTTAGTCTCATTTATTGTATTTTGTAGCCCCAAACTCGCTCGGAGGCGATTTTAGGAGGAGATTATCATACAAAGCTATTGGGTAAGTTATTTTGACTCAATTTTGATTATATAACATGATTATTTATGAATTTTAACATCTAAGTCATGAGAATTTAAGAGAATTGTTTTGGTATTTTGTCTATGTTTTGAAAAATGAAAATTTGAGATTTGAGAGTAGAATTGGACTCAGATTTAGATACCAAATACATATAGGGACTCGTGGGGTTATGGGTGGTTGAAATCAATCATTGGACTCTGGTTTTGAACGGGCAGGCCCGGGGTTGAATTTTGTTGACTTTTGGGGAATTGTGTAAAAATCGTAACTTTATTAATTGAAATTGATTTTTCTTGCATTGTTTGATATTATTAATTCATTTTTGGCCAGATCTGAGTCGAGCGAAGATGAATTTTATAGGAAAAGCATTTTTAGAATATTGAATTTTCGTAATTGAGGTAAGTATCTTGCCTATAATTGTATAGGGAAAATTACCTCTACAGATTTGGTCTATTTGTACTATGTGAAACAATGTGTACATAAAGTGACGAGTGTGTACATAGGTGTATGTATGGTAATCGATCGGATTACACCTTAGGCTATTAATATGCCTTGAATTGGAGTTTGTTTGTTACATGAAGCACTTTTATTGTTGTTCATTCCCTGTACCCTTGTATTATTATTGTTATTCTTGTACATATTGTTGTTGAGTTGTGGGCTATATATTGTTGTGGCTTTGGTATAACTGATTGGGCGATGTTGTGGCATATGTGCACATGTGGTGCGAGTTGATTGTTGTGTTGTGAATGAGATATGCATACGGCGACATAAGGGTGCTGTGTATATTGATGTGCATGCGGAAAGATAAGGGGGCTTATGTGCGTGTTGCTAGTAAGAGGAAATACTTCATTGTGATACACATGCGGCAAGATAATGGGACTTTGTGCTTCAAGCTATTTAGGGAAAAATATTATAAGTGTGAAGCTCACACGTCTCCATAAGGGTAAATTATGATTATGATGTGTGGTACATCGGGGTGATTCTTATTGTAAATCTTTTGTTGGAACAGCTTTATGATTTGAATATGTCATTGTTTTCCTTAATTGACTCACTTCATATTTTACTTATTTTGGTTAATTTGACGTGTTATCTCATGCTTACTCCTTATTGCCATTTATCGATTATGCTTTTCGTTGTTAATTTTATGTTGATATTATGCACAGGTTATGTCTAGTGAGTATCTTGACTTGAACCTCGTCACTACTCCACCGAGGTTAATTTTGATACTTACTGGGTACCGATTGTGGTATATACATACTACTCATTTATATATTTTTGTGCAGATCCAGGTACCTCGGATCGTGCTGGTCGCTAGTGAGTTGAGCCGGATATTACAGAGACTTCAAGGTATACATGTTGTTTCGCTCGCAGGCCTCGGATTCATCTTCTATTGGTGTTCCTTATTATTGTTATTTGTATTCCAAAAACAGTAATGTATTTTGAGATTTACAGTGTACTCTCGGTAGATTTTATGACTCCGTACTGTCGGTTTTGGAATGTATGATTATTGATCATTTTTTGACTATGGTATGTCATTTTTCAGTTTTTATTAATAGTTGGATGGTTTTAATATGTTAATCTCATCGTATGTTAGGTTTACCTAGTCCTAGAAACTTGGTGCCATCACGATCCTTAAGGTGGGGTTTTGAGCCGTGACAACATGTAACAAATAAAGACGATTAACAAGTGAAGGCACATATATGTCATGTAAAACATGTATCAAGTAAGGGCACATACTAAGGAAAACCACAAAATAAGAAAACATATGATATAATTTAATGCATGAAGTAGGTTAGAATACCCTGCATGTTTAATCCCATGAAAACACATATACACTCACCACCTTGCATAAACGACATCCTCACACATAGATCACGCAGCAAATAGACCAAATATGTCCTAATTTTCTCAAATCAAGGTTAACCACGATACTTACCTCTTTCCGGCACGAATCAACAATCAAACACAACTTTCCCTTTAGAACACGCTTTCAAACCACTCGAATCTAGTCAAACTCAAATAAGTAAAAACAAGATTTAAAAACTATCCTCGTATCAAAAAGGTTCGATCTTTAACATATTTTAAAAACTCAACGAAAATCGTTGGGACCTACGTTGTCAAAATCAAAAATTAAGACCAAATTCCGATTATCCATTCACTCCCGAGTCCAAATATGTGATTTGTTTCGAGATCCAGCCTCAATTCGAAGTATAAATCTCAAAATTAAAAAAATTCTAAATTTATGCCCAAGAACCCTATGAAATCTTATGTTTAATAGTGAAAATATATTTAAAAGTAATGGAAATGGAACAAAAACAAGTTAAAGATATTATCCTATGAAATAGGAAAGAAATTGCTCTCCAAAATGGCCTCTATGTGGAGCCTAGGTCTCAAAGATAGAATGAAATGAGCTAAATCCCGAAATCACAATCTTTTACCAAGATGTAGGTATCGCAATTGTGAACTCTTGTTAGAAAAAGAAAGCTACTGATTGCAAATGTGAATCAATCCCTAAGCCTCTAATTCCGTAAATGCGACACTATCATCTCAAAAGCGAAGCCTGGGATCTTTGCAAATGTGAACTTATCTATACAAAAGCGATGTTATCCCTTCTTCCCACAGAGTCATAAATGCGATAAGTGACTCGTAGATGCGGAGGCACACCCCTCACAAATGCGATCAAAGCTTCGCAACTGCGAAGCTAACCAACACTTTGCCAGCATCGCAAATGCGAGTTAGCACTTGCAAATAAGAGTTAGCACTCGTAAATGCGAGGCTCGCTTGTGCGAATACACCATCGCAAATGCGAGGTCTGTAGCATTAGCAATCCTAATTCCAAGCAAATCAGTCTGAAACTCATCCAAAATTTACCCGAGCCCTCGAGCTCCTGTCCAAATGTTCATACAAGTACAATGACATCATATAAACTCACTCGTAAGCTCAAATCATTTAAATAACATCTAGATTCAAGAATCAAACACTAAACTCAAAGAATTTCCTAGTTCATACTTTATAATTTTAACTTTTCACGTTATGTGCCGAAACAGCCTCGGGTCCCCTAGTGTCATGACCCGGAATTTCCACCTTCGGGGCCGTGATGGTGCCTAATATTTCACTTGCTAGGCAAGCCAACGTTAGAGAATCTTTAATCCAAATTTTAATCAATTCAATTAAGTAAAACCAATTACGCCGAAGAGAAACTAAAACGGAATACAAATGACATAAAACCAATAATGTCTAAGTATAACCTGGATCTGGGGTCACAAGTTCACGAGCTTCTAGAATATCTACAAAATAGGGTTTGAAATAAATACAACTGTCCCGAATGAAAAAAACAGTAAATATGGGAAATGGATGGGGACTTCAAGGTGTGTGGACACCAGCAGATCCACCTCGAGTCTCAGAATGCCAATCAGAGTTGATACGCCTCACGGATAGCTAGGACCAGTACCAACATCTACACAAGAAGTGCAGAGTGTAGTATGAGTACAACCGACCCAACATACTCCGTAAGTATCAAGCCTAACCTCGACGAGGTAGTGACGAGTCTATGACAGGACACCCACGTAAATGAACTTGTACATACGGAAATATATGTACAATATAACAACAAATAAAGAATTAACAAATACTATTGGGAGGGGATGATCTGTGCCAAACCCACACCACAATTGAGTAGCGAGGCGGTCGATGCAATAATAAACCCAACAAAGGTCGGGATCGAATCCACAAGGAGTTAGAATATGGGATTAGGTGTATAGCTAAGTTATTAGCAGGTTTTGGCTTTAATTCCACTTCCACAAACTTGATTTGTTTTTCTACTTCTAACTTTACTCTAAAGATTGCAATAATTGAAACTAAGGATAATATTTTTGTTATTGTTTTTCTAATGTTTAAAGAGACTAGGGCAGTGACTTCTAGCTAGGAGGATATCTAACGGGTAGCAAAATCTAGGGCAAGCTTGATTAGTTGGGATTGTAATATAGCTATCACACCCGAGTACTCGCTCTATCCCTCTCGGTAGTTTGAGTGATTTTGCCAAAATTTAGCTTTTTCAAGTCCAAATAGGTATTCATGCAAATCAAGTGATATTAGCTCAAGTTGGGTATTACTATCTCTAGGTTTAACCCTTTAATTGTGGCTATCAATTTCTTGAGTTCACCCGAATTTCTTGTTAAGCGTAGTTTTACTAGACTTAGTCCCTCTTGCTCAAATAGAGACTAAGTCATAAAGGTATGAATCAATGTTTGCAACCATTAATTCTTGAGTTCTAGCAATAACTAGGCTAAATATTACTAACCCATTCACATTCAAGCCCTAAAATCAAATACGCATTAAATACCCACACTAGGGTTGGGTCACAACCCTAGCTATGGGTTTAGCTACTCATGGAAATAATAGAAATTAAAGATAAAATGAAGATAAAATCTACAATATTAATTTATGGAATGAAAATCTAATGTTAAGAAGTGAATCTAGTACAAACATTTTTGAAAACAGTAAAACCAGCCGTCACAGGTGCTCATACAAAACATAACATAACCTGACACACCCTAAAAAAGACAAAAAGTTCTATTTATACTAAGCTGAAAATATCTGACAAAAATGCCCCTGCAGAGGTTGTGCGGCCACGTAATTCTGAGTGCGGTCGCACTCTTGCTTTCCCAGCCGTATAATTCTGATACGGGCCGCGTTCTTCTCTTTTGGATATGGGTTGAGCTGAACTTTCGCGGAACGCGTAATTCTAAGAGCGGTCGTGCTCCAGATTATGCGGTTGCATAAAAGTGATATGGTCTGCGTTCTTGAGTTTGGCTAGAAATCAACTCTCTGATTCTTCATCTTGTGGACCGCATAATTTCGATCGTGTCTGCACAAGGGACTTTCGCGGCCGCACAATTTTGGTGCGGTCCGCACATCTCTCTTTTGCTCAAGTTGTCAGCTCTTTGAATCTCAATCATCGCGGTCCGCATAATTTCAATTGCGGCTGCACATTTCTGGTGCGGTCCGCGCTCATTACTTAGGCAAAAATCACACTCTGTGGATCTCCCTCTTGCGGACCGCATAATTATCACGACCCAAATCAGAGGGCCACGACTGGAACCCTGTGCCTACTCAACTGAGCGCCATATACCTTATCCCTTTTTTTTCTGTAAGACCTGTGATGGGCCATGATAGGCCACATCTATAAATATAAATAACAATATTAGAACTTAACTCACATAACTAATTCAAAACAAAGATTTATATAGATACATAGGGGCCGACAAGGCGTTGACATGTCATACCTAAAACTATACACTGGAAACTGTCTGCAAAACCTCTGAGAAAACATGACCATAATATATACGTCGGGAAAGGGTTCCTGACATCCTCATAAAACAAAATAACATATACAGAACGTGACTCGGTAATACTCCAGGAAGATGTGGAGCTCACCAACCAAAAGCTCATATCTGGAGGCAACCTACAGTGGATGGTCCTCACCTCACCTATCTATACCTGCGTGGCATGAAACACAGCGTCCCGGAAAAAGGGACGTCAGTACAAAGAATGTACCGAGTGTGTAAGGCAGAAATGAAACATAGTAATAAGATACTATCTCAGGGAGGGATATGAGTCAACTTATAACCTCTGACTTGCTGTTGTTGTCCATAACTTATAGAATAAGACCTATCTAGCATATATAAATAAAACTACAATATAATAATTCTAATTACATCATTCTCGTGACGTTAACTGCCAAACTGATCAGTGGTAACTGCCCGACCGGCCATAGCGCTATAGTAAATGCATGACTGCCCGACTGATCATAGCTCGGTGGTAAATGTATAACTGCCCAACTGGACGTAGCTCGGTGGTAAATGTATGACTGCCCGACCGGTCGTAGCTTGGTGGTAAATGATGATGCATATAATATCATTATGAACATTAACATATTTATCAAATACCTCAATAGGGAACTAGAAACATACTTAGACATACTTGAATATCATTTTATAGCAATGAATAACGAAGACCTTCTTAATTACTAAGAGTAGAAGCATTTATAAAATCCGTATGATATTCTTGATAATGATTACAGCATACTCCCTTAAAATTGAAAAATCTCTGTTTGATTTATTGAAGATTCGTGCCTTTCTACGTTAACTGCCGGTTGTCTCCTACGTTAGCTTCAGATTGTAGCTTCAGGTTGCCTTACGTAGAGCCCTTCCTATTCTTTCAAAATGTTGGAAGATAAAAGATTTATACTCTTTCAAAATGTTGGAAGATAAAAGATTTATACTCTTTCAAAATGTTGGAAGATAAAACATTTCTACTCTTTTAAAAAGTTTGGAAGATAAGTATTTTAGTTATTAAAAGATTCGCAGCTTTTCTAATTACATGGATTGTCTTGGAATTGGGTTGCCACCTAATCTAATATGACTAAGAGTCATTTATTTTGTTAGTGGCTTGCTTACACGTGAGGGTGGGGTGGGGTTTTAATCATATCCCAAACTCATTAGTTAATTAGGTAATGTCCCGATACCCGATAATTAATCAATTACTCACATAATTAAGAATTATCTCAAATTACTTAAAATACAACTTATTTTTAATATACGTTATATATCATACTTATCATGGTCATATGGTACCTTGTATGGTACTAGTCCATAAATATCGGGTATTATAGCTCGGACCGTATTTTATCCTAAATCGACAACCTTCAACGAAACTTATTTTCTTAAATTTGTGTACCCTTTATCCTTCATGGCACTGACTTATCGCTTATTATAAATAGCATAAATATGTTAAACTCAAGATAATCTCATCTCCTCATCTACGTCGATTAATCTGAAGACGAAACTCTAACGTACGAAAACGCGAGATGTAACATCCTTCCCCACTTAGAAACATTCGTCCTAAAAAGTTTAAACTTGCAAGATGCGCATACATACTCATCAATTACAAATATATATATCTTCCCGGGCTATACTCTAAGGAAACAAATATCAGGCTCTCACGGGGTCAGGACGTTATCCCTCCCTAAAACTACTTCCTAAGCCATTCGTCACCTACGACTCTGTTAATCTATCTTCTAGGCACTGACACCTACTAGCTGTAATCTTAATAACCGGGTTCAGAACTTTCTATTCCATTAAATTAACGTTCCCAAAATCTTGCGTATTGTATGTTGTTTCCTCCCTTTGGCGTTAGAGCTATCAGGGTTCTAACTTCTTATTGTTCTAGGTTACTCCCCTTTCCTCCCTTAGTCCACTATCCTCGGGTTCTTATTTTGCTTTCAAGCTAGCCTTGGTTTCCCTTAACCCTTCAGACGTAATGCCAACTCACTCTTATATTAATCATATTAACTTGGCAATTTGTGTTAATAAGATTGAACATTACCCATAGTCACAGTACCTGACACATCATCCGGTGTAGCCTCTGGGTCCTGATGACCCGCCAAAGCATATATGCGGTTCTGACTACCGCCGGAGCTAGATGCTCCATCCCTGCCTCTACCTCTACCAGCTGATGCCTGAGGGCCTCGCTTTTGAGGGCGTACTGAAGAGGAGGAGACTGTTATAGATCTTGTGGGCTGAACCATCCCGCTTCTGTCATTCATAAGATAGTCCCTCATGTAATGACTAGGGTCTCCACAGGTATAGCATATATTAGATACCTGACGACATTATCCAGAATGAGCTCTACTGCATTAACTGCACCGCAGAGGAGGCGCCTTCATCTGCGCTGAATCCCTCTGTTTCTGAAAACCCAAAATTCTCGAGCCCTAACCTGATTCAGAATAGACAGATCCCTCATAAGACAGCTTCTGCAACTGTCGGCCACTTTCATTATGAACATTAACAAATTATCAAATACCTCAATAGGGAACTAGAAACATACTTAGACATACTTGAATATCATTTTATAGAAATGAATAACGAAGGCCTTCTTAATTACTAAGAGTAGAAGCATTTATAAAATCCGTATGATATTCTTGAGAAGGATTACACCATACTCCCTTAAAATTGCAAAATCTCTGTTTGATTTATTGAAGATTCGTGCCTTTCTACGTTAACTGCCAGTTGTCTCCTACGTTAGCTTCAGATTGCCTTACGTAGAGCCCTTCCTATTCTTTCAAAATGTTGGAAGATAAAAGATTTATACTCTTTCAAAATGTTGGAAGATAAAAGATTTCTAGTCTTTCAGAAAATTTGGAAGATAAATATTTTAGTTATTAAAAGATTCGTAGCTTTTCTAATTACATGGCTTGTCTTGGAATTGGGTTGCCACCTAATCTAATATGACTAAGAGTCATTTATTTTGTTAATGTCTTGCTTACACGTGAGGGTGGGGTGGGGTTTTAATCTTATCCCAAACTCATTAGTTAATTAGGTAATGTCCCGTTACCCGATAATTAACCAATTACCCACATAATTAAGAATTATTTCAAATTACTTAAAATATTACTTATTTTTAATATACGTTATATATCATACTTATCATGGTCATATGGTACCTTGTATGGTACTAGTCCATAAATATCGGGTATTATAGCTCGGACCGTATTTTATCCTAAATCGATAACCTTCAACGAAACTCATTTTCTTTAATTCGTGTACCCTTTATCCTTCATGGCACTGACTTATCGCTTATTATAAATAGCATAAATATGTTAAACTCAAGATAATCTCATCTCCATATCTACGTCGATTAATCTGAAGACGAAAACTCTAACGTACGAAAATGCGAGATGTAACATCCTTCCCCGCTTAGAAACATGCATCCTAGAAAGTTTAAACTTGTAAGATGTACATACATACTCATCAATTACAAATATATATATCTTCCCGGGCTATACTCCAATGAAACAAATATCAGGCTCTCACGGGGTCAGGACGTTATCCCTCCCTAATACTACTTCCTAAGCCATTCGTCACCTACGACTCTGTTAATCTATCTTCTCGGCACTGACACCTACTAGCTGTAATCTTAATAACCGGGTTCAGAACTTTCTATTCCATTATATTAACTTTCCCAAAATATTGCGTACTCTATGTTGTTTCCTCCCTTGGGCGTTAGAGCTATCAGGGTTCTAACTTCTTAATGTTCTAGGTTACTCCCCTTTCCTCCCTTAGTCCACTATCCTCGGGTTCTTATTTTGCTTTCAAGCTAGCCTTGGTTTCCCTTAACCCTTCAGACGTAATGCCAACTCACTCTTATATTAATCATATTAACTGGGCAATTTACGTTAATAAGATCGAACATTACCCATAGTCACAGTTCCTGACACATCATCCGGTGTAGCCTCTGGGTCCTGATGACCTGCCAAAGCATATATGCGGTTCTGACTACCGCCGGAGCTAGATGCTCTATCCCTGCCTCTACCTCTACCAGCTGATGCCTGAGGGCCTCGCTTTTGAGGGCGTACTGAAGAGGAGGAGACTGTTATAGATCTGGTGGGCTGAACCATCCCGCTTCTGTCATTCATAAGATAGTCCCTCATGTAATGTCTAGGGTCTCCACAGGTATAGCATACATTAGATCCCTGACGACATTGTCCAGAATGAGCTCTACTGCATTAACTACACCGCGGAGGAGGCACCCTCATCTGCACTGAATCCCTCTGTTTCTAAAAACCCGAAATTCTCGAGCCCTGACCTGATTCAGAATAGACAGATCCCTCATAAGACAGTTTCTGCAACTGTCGGACACTTTCAACAGGATATGGTAACATAGCAACGCCCAAAATATCCTCAGGTTGCCTAGCAGACCTAGCCTTCTTACGCTGCCCTTTATCACGATTCTCGTATTGCTGTCATTTCCGATCCTCCAAATTCTGAGCATAACCCTTGATGCGGGAAATATCCATACTATCGAATAGAGCGGCCATGAAACACTCTTTAATCAGGTGCGGCCCAAGTCCTACCACAAACCGATGCACTCGGTCACTCATTTCAGCCACAATCGAGGGGGCATACCTCGCCAAGGAATCAAACTGGAGACTGTACTCCCGCACACTCATATTCCCTTGTTTAAAAAGCCAAGAACCTGTCTACCCTTGCCTGGCGAATCGCTGCCGGCAAGTAATGACGTAAGAAAGCCCCTGAGAACTCTTCCCATACCGCTAGAGATGCATTTGTCCCTCTAGACAATTTCCAAGTTTCATACCACTGAACCGCAACATCCCGCAATCGGTAAGAGGCCAACTCTACTGACTCAGTGTCTGATGCATGCATCACCCTCAAAGTCCTCTGCATCCTATCAATAGAGTTTTACAGGTCCTCATCCTTGTTGGATCTAGTAAACACTGGAGGGTCCAGGTTGATGAAGTCTCGAACTCTCGCGCTAATAACCCTGTCAATGTGACCAACACTTGTACCTACCTGGCGCTGAGCCTGAGCGGCTACCAATCTAGTCAACAACCGTACTGCACTCCGCATATCCA
>AWOL01S0004992.1:0-10072 GCA_000715115.1 Nicotiana otophora | reverse complement strand
AACACCTGTACCTACCTGGCGCTGAGCCTGAGCGGCTACCAATCTAGTCAACAACCGTACTGCACTCCGCATATCCATATCCTCATCCTGAACAATAGGTGGATGTACTGGGTTCCTCCTCATCTCCTCGGGTGCTGGAGAAATCGGAGAACTATGCGAGGGTGTCGTATTTCCCCTCGGGGCCTCACTCTGGCCTTCACTAGACATTGGTACTCTACTCATGCCCTCATCTTCCACTATTTTACCCTTCTAACTAGCCGTAGCTTTCCTGGTCATAGGAATTGCTGTATATATAAAACAAGTCAAAGGTCAAAGGCTTTATTCCCTATGACTCTGCTCTATTTCACGATCTAATATCAAGAAGGAAGGGTAACCGGTCCCTAAATGCCCAGTAGTTTCCTGTTTATACAACGTGATGCATAACATATTCATAAACAGGACTCTACTAGACAGGGCTTGCAGACAACCCTAGGACAGAGCTGCTCTAATACCACTTTTGTAACGACCCAAATCAGAGGGCCACGACTGGCATCCGGTGCCTACTCAACTGAGCGCCACATACCTTATTCCTTTTTTTTCTATAAGACCTTTCATGGGCCATGATAGGCCACATCTATATATATAATTAATAATATTATAACTTAACTCACATAACTAATTAAAAAAAAGATTTATATAGATACATAGGGGCCGAAAAGGCCGTTGACATGTCATACCTAAAACTATACACATGACACTGTCTGCAAAACCTCTAAGAAAACATGACCATAATATATAAGTCGGGACAGGGTTCCCGACATCCTCATAAAACAAAATAATATATATAGAACGTGACTCGGCAATACTCCAGGAAGATGTGGAGCTCACCAACCAAAAGCTGATATCTGGAGGCAGCCTACAGTGGATGGTCCTCACCTCGCCTATCTACACCTGTGTGGCATGAAACACATCGCCTCAGGAAAAGGGACGTCAGTACAAAGAATATACCGAGTATGTAAGGCAGAAATGAAATGTAGTGATAAGATACTATCTCGAGGAGAGATAGGAGTCAACTTATAACATCTGACTCACCGTTGAGGGCCATAACTTATAAGATAAGACCCATCTAGTATATATAAATAAAACTACAATATAATATTTTTGATTACATCATTCTCGTGATATTAACTACCCAACTGATCAGTGGTAACTGCCCGACCANGCAACATCCCGCAATCGGTAAGAGGCCAACTCTACTGACTCAGTGTCTGATGCATGCATCACCCTCAAAGTCCTCTGCATCCTATCAATAGAGTTTTACAGGTCCTCATCCTTGTTGGATCTAGTAAACACTGGAGGGTCCAGGTTGATGAAGTCTCGAACTCTCGCGCTAATAACCCTGTCAATGTGACCAACACTTGTACCTACCTGGCGCTGAGCCTGAGCGGCTACCAATCTAGTCAACAACCGTACTGCACTCCGCATATCCATATCCTCATCCTGAACAATAGGTGGATGTACTGGGTTCCTCCTCATCTCCTCGGGTGCTGGAGAAATCGGAGAACTATGCGAGGGTGTCGTATTTCCCCTCGGGGCCTCACTCTGGCCTTCACTAGACATTGGTACTCTACTCATGCCCTCATCTTCCACTATTTTACCCTTCTAACTAGCCGTAGCTTTCCTGGTCATAGGAATTGCTGTATATATAAAACAAGTCAAAGGTCAAAGGCTTTATTCCCTATGACTCTGCTCTATTTCACGATCTAATATCAAGAAGGAAGGGTAACCGGTCCCTAAATGCCCAGTAGTTTCCTGTTTATACAACGTGATGCATAACATATTCATAAACAGGACTCTACTAGACAGGGCTTGCAGACAACCCTAGGACAGAGCTGCTCTAATACCACTTTTGTAACGACCCAAATCAGAGGGCCACGACTGGCATCCGGTGCCTACTCAACTGAGCGCCACATACCTTATTCCTTTTTTTTCTATAAGACCTTTCATGGGCCATGATAGGCCACATCTATATATATAATTAATAATATTATAACTTAACTCACATAACTAATTAAAAAAAAGATTTATATAGATACATAGGGGCCGAAAAGGCCGTTGACATGTCATACCTAAAACTATACACATGACACTGTCTGCAAAACCTCTAAGAAAACATGACCATAATATATAAGTCGGGACAGGGTTCCCGACATCCTCATAAAACAAAATAATATATATAGAACGTGACTCGGCAATACTCCAGGAAGATGTGGAGCTCACCAACCAAAAGCTGATATCTGGAGGCAGCCTACAGTGGATGGTCCTCACCTCGCCTATCTACACCTGTGTGGCATGAAACACATCGCCTCAGGAAAAGGGACGTCAGTACAAAGAATATACCGAGTATGTAAGGCAGAAATGAAATGTAGTGATAAGATACTATCTCGAGGAGAGATAGGAGTCAACTTATAACATCTGACTCACCGTTGAGGGCCATAACTTATAAGATAAGACCCATCTAGTATATATAAATAAAACTACAATATAATATTTTTGATTACATCATTCTCGTGATATTAACTACCCAACTGATCAGTGGTAACTGCCCGACCAGCCGTAGCGCGATGGTAAATGCATGACTGCCCGACCGACCGTAGCTCGGTGGTAAATGTGTACTGCCCAACCGATCGTAGCTCGGTGGTAAATATATGACTTCCCGACCGGACGTAGCTCGGTGGTAAATGATGATGCATATAATATCATAATGAACATTAACATCTTTATTAAATACCTCATTAGGGAACTAGAAACATACTTAGACACACTTGAATATCATTTTATAGGAATGAATAACGTAGACCTTCTTAGTTACTAAGAGTAGAAGCATTTATGAAATAATATTACGTTTATGTATCGTTACTTGGATCATGCCAAAATAAAGAAGGAATAGCTTTAACATATCTGGAGTAAGGAAAAATCCGTATGATATTCTTGAAAAGGATTACACCGTACTCCCTTAAAATTGCAAAATCTCTATTTGATTTATTGAAGATCCGTGCCTTTCTACATTAACTGTCGGTTGTCTCCTACATTATCTTCAGATTGTAGCTTCAGATTGCCTTACGTAGAGCCCTTCCTTCAAAATGTTGGAAGATAAAAGATTTCTACTCTTTCAAAATGTTGGAAGATAAAAGATTTCTACTCTTTCAAAAATGTTGGAAGATAAGTATTTTAGTTATTAAAAGCTTCGTAGCTTTTTTAATTACATGGCTTCTCTCGGAATTGGGTTGCCACCTAATCTAATATGACTAAGAGTCATTTATTTTGTTAGTGGCTTGCTGCCACGTGGGGGTGGGGTGGGGTTTTAATCTTATCCCAAACTCATTAGTTAATTAGGTAATGTCCCGTTACCCGATAATTAACCATTTACCCACATAATTAAGAATTATCTAAAATTACTTAAAATACTACTTATTTTTAATACATTTTATACATCATACTTATCATGGTCATATGGTAATTTGTATGGTACTAGTCCATAAATATCGGGTATTATAGTTCGGACCGTATTTTATCCCAAATCGACAACCTTCAATAAAACTCATTTTCTTTAATTCGTGTACCCTTTATCCTTCATGGCACTTACTTATCGCTTATTATAAATAGAATAAACACGTTAGCCTCCAAATAATCTCATCCCCGCGTCTACGTCGATTAATCTGAAGACAAAACTCTAACGTACGAAAACGTAAGATGTAACAATAATTTTGATCGCGGCCGCGTCATAGCTTTCGCGGCCGCACAATATTTGTGCGGTCCGCGCTTCAGACCTCTTTGCTCAGCCTTGGTTTTTGTTCAGCTTTTGACTCCTTTGTGAGTTGATTTTGATTTCTTTGCCTCATTTTGAACAATTCCTGCAAGCAAGCATATTTCATTAATTCCCGGGAATACCTTCAAGTATTTTTGGCCTAAAACACAAGTAAAAGAGAGCAAATAATAGGTTAAAATCCCTACTTATCAGGGGACATGCGAAAGGGGTACAAGATACGATAACTACGATAGGGAATGATAATAAGAAACAGTCAATAAACCTTCAACCAACAAAATGAACAAACCTAATGAATAAAACTGCACGGCATCACCCTTCATGCTTTTACTCTCAGCCTGACCATGAAACAGTAATAATGGCACAGCATCACCCTTCGTGCTTTTACTTTCAATCTCACTATAAGATGATAAATACGGCACGACATCACCCTTCGTGCTTTTACTCTCAATTTCATCGTGAACAATAGATACGTCACGACTTCACCCTTCGTGCATTAACTCTCAAATATGGCACGGCAATACCCTTCGTGCATTAGCACTCAAATACGGCACAACATCACCCTTCGTGCATTAACACTCTCCCTTACCATGTAAAAATGAACATATAACAACAGGGAGATAGAATAAGCAAGATCAAGTCTTATGCCAACAATGGTTCCAAAACACCAATCTCTTCTTCAGAAACAATATTCGATTATCACAGATAGCCCATAAATACGAAAAGAATGATCAATTTAGTAATTAACTAGTCTAAGTATGAATATCATGATCAAAGAAAGAAATAAATGACAAGCAACAAGTCCCACCCACATGCTTTGATCCAACAACAATGCATAAGTACTCGTCACCTTACATATACGTTAAACCCAATATTTAAACAAGTAGCACAGAGCAAACAAGTCCTAATCCCTCCAGTCAAGGTTAACCACGACACTTACCTCGCTCTCAAATATCAACTCAAAACTCAACCATGGCTTTGCCTTTCAAACAAGCCTCCGAACCAACCAAATCTAGCAAATTATCAACCAAACAATTCAAAATAAGCCTTAGGAACTACCCACGAATGCAAAAGGTTCAATTTAGGTCATTATTGAAAAAGTCAATTGAAAACTCAACCAATTTAGGTTATTCTTCCCAAACGCCCAATTTCCACCATGAAAATCCTAGATTTTAAGTTGAAATCTTATGAAAGGAAATGGAAAATTGAAAGAAAATAGGTTAGAATCACTTACCAATGAATTGGGGAAGAAGAACTCTTGGGAAAATCGCCTCTAGGGTTTCTAAGTTTGAAAATTTGAAGGCTTAAGAAAGCTATTGGAGTCTTTGAAATACAGAATTAAGGTTTAAAACTCTATATGACCTATCGGGTCATCACACCTAGGACCCCAACCAAACACGCGTACAAAACCAAAATAATCGTGCGAACCTACCGTAATCATCAAAACATCGATCTGAGGTCGTTTACCAATAATATTGATCGGGGTCAATTCTAGCCATTTTCAAGTTCACATTCTAGCCAATAAAAATTCACATTTGAACTTTTCGGAAATCAACACGGACCATGCACTCAAGTCATAAATCATCAAATAACTCTATGAAAGATATCAAATCATAAAAAGGGGAGCTAGTACTGAAAATAACCTATCGGGTCGTTATACACTCGAACCTTATAATGCATAGACACTCTATATTTATGTAAAAGTATTCGAATAAATATTTCTTGGTGCATACCCTCTTTGTATGCGGATTTGATGCATTTGCATATAAATTTTGACCTGGTTATTTGGATAATCATACTTATTACCTTCTTCTTTGATTGAGCACTTTATTGTTGATATTTGTTGTTCCTTTACTATTTCTCTGTTACTGTATATGCTTCTGACTTGTAGAAGTTGTATAAAGTGAGTATCTTTTGACTAAACCTCGCCACTATATCGTTGAGATTGGTCTTAATAATTATCGAGTATATGAGGTCTGTTGTACTCATACTATACTTCTGCACTTTGTGTGCAGATTTTGGGGTTGAGATGTCGCGGAAGCCGAAGGCTAACATTAAAGATATACAAGTGTTCCTGTTGCAACCTGCCATTTGTTCATGGTAGTATGTATTTCTGTTTATGCAAATTTCAAATCGATGATGTATTTTCTTCACACCAATATTGTACTTCTTAATCTTAGTGGCTCATGATGTGCACTACCAGTTCTTTGGGATAGTTGTATTAGTTTTTGCATTCTTATTTTATTATTTATCTGATGATCTTTAGTCCGAGCTATGTTGTATGTTGGTTGGCTTACTTAGCGGGCTAGATTAGGCGTCATTACAATTTGGTGAGATTTGGATCGTGACAATGAAAGTGTATTTCGTGTGTATATTTTTTCAATCTTTTTTTCTAACAAAATTTTATCCGAAATCAGTGTTTAAAATGTGTGGTGAAACTAAAAAGAATAAGTTTATAAGGTCTGTAAAGTGACGACATGGCATGCATGTAGGTTAAAGCAATTGCCAATCAAAGCCTTCAAAATATTTAGGTGATATATTTCGATCAATCAAATGTTAACATTATTTTAGGTTCTATGTAAATGATTGATCTGAAAATTCAAGAAAGCCAATTAATCAAACCAAAGAGTTTATTAGTGGGTTTCTACAACTATAAGAAAAGTCTCCTCGAAAGGGGGCGCACATCAAAAACTACAAGGGAAGAAAAGTTTTTGCATTACAGAGACTTTACCATAGCTCAAGATCGAGATGATAACTAAATAGGTTTAAGATCAAGTTATCAATTAATATTTTAGCTTTAGGAAACAAAAATTCTTAGAAAACTTAATAATTATTTTGAATTAATAAAATCCAGACTGCGCAAATATGTTCTTGTCAAATGTAACTGCTTTTATGTGTTTTTCGTATCGAACATCACACGTCATATATAATGTAAGATATGAGTATTTTTTGCGTACTCCATTATTGTTATTTATGGAGACAGTTCCATAGCTAAAAATTCTAATAGGAGATTGGAAAATAGTTCAACAATGTTACAAGTAAAATTTGAACCCTATGATTTGAAACATTTTTTGAAACACTTTTGCTATTATACTAAAAGTTTTTCTTATGCAAAGGATTCAATAATATATATTTACTTGAGCATTATAAGGTTTGATGATTTGACAAAAGAACACATGCATGAACCAGGTTCATGAATACTGTACGTAGGTCACAGTTGGAAACAAGCAAAATACATACACGTGAAAGGGATAAGTATAAGTGGTTATTTCTGATAATGCCTGAATGAGAAGATTGCATAAGCGATAAGGAGCAAGACTCCATACTTGAAGAGAACTCAATCCAAGATAAGGGAAGAGTTATAATGCGAAGTCAACAAGAATTCTTCCACCAAGGAAGAATAAGTATAAGACTTCTAGTTACTCTTTATAAACTAAGTCTATAGATATCAGTGTTGTTCTCTTTTACAGGTGACGTACATATATAGAAGTAAAAAAATATTGAGAGCAGAATAGTAAGGCATTTTGTGAACGATTTCTGTGAGACTTAAAAGTGTGAACCTGAAGCTACATAAACCAGATTGAAGAACGAGTTCCATAAAGAGTTTGTATCATTGTATTAGGAGCTTTTGAGTTGTACCTTTCAGCATTTTTAGAAGAAATTGCACTAGGTACTTGAGCTGTCTTATTCAAGTTAGAGTAGCTTGAAATAATCGCAACAGCCCGTGGCATGTTGCTACAAAGGTTAGAGTTTAATTCTTAAGTTTGCAAGAGTTTTCTAAACTTTGTTGGCTCAGAGTTTAGTGAAGTGTTTGGGAAAAATCCTACTGGAAAGTAGGTTGTGATTTCTTTACCTTTTTGAGCCGGGTATTTTTCACGTGAAAAGTTTTATGTTCTTTACTTTCTGTCGGGTGTTGAAGTATAAAATATCAATTGATATCAGAGCAGGTTATCCTTGAAGAGGCTAACAACTTAGGAAGAATATCAAGATAAGTGCGTCACCTGAAAACTGTGAAGGGAAATTCACTACTAGACCATCACTCTTCTATGGCCAGTACTATTCATGGTGGAAGGAGGGGATGAGAGATCATTGGCAAGCGAAAATTTTTGAGTTGTGCCACATATTCACTGATGGTCCCTTGTCAACACTCAAGATAAATTACAAAGGTAAGAATGTCCCAAAACCAAGAGTCCACTGCAATGTTGAAGATCTTAAGAATTCGGAAAATAATGCTAAAACCAAGAAATGGCTTATTTGTTGACTTGGTCCTGGCTGGTATAACAGAATCTAAGGTTGTTTCACTGCTAAATAAAAATGGGATACACTACACGTGACTCATGAGGGAATAAGTCAAGCAAAAAATCAAGAGGAACTTTCTTGTTTTATAATATGAAACCTTTGCCATAAAGAATGGACAAACCATTTAGAAGATGTACACAAGATTCACTACATTGACAAATGTGTTAAGGTCTCTTGGAAGAATTCTCGCTGAAGAAGAAAGGGTTGAAAAATCCTTACTAAGGTTCTACCGGTCACTTGGAAAAGCAAGATCACTTCCATTCAGGAATCAAAGAATATTGCTATATTTCCCTTAGATGTGCTGATCGAAAATCTCAAAACTTATGAGCTAAGAAGACAGACTATGAAGATGGACGTACCTAAGAAAGAAAGGAGTTTGGGACTCAGAATCACTGAGTGTTCTGATTTGGAAAATAATAAAATGGAAATAATCACTAAAAACTTTAAGAAGTACTTGAGAAGAGTAAAAGATTCTTCAAAAAGGGAAAACTATAACAAAGCCAAAGGAACAGAAAAGCAGGTGACTGATAGATGATACAAACGTGGTAAACCAGACCACATAATCAAGAACTATCCTATATGGAAATTGAGTGGAAAAATGAGAGATCTGAAAGAAGGAACATATTCATATTAAGAAGAGATGAAACAAAGGGTCAACCAACATAATGGTTGCTGCTTGGGAAGAATATACAGATGAGGACTCAGATGATGATGATGACGATGAAAGGGCTCTTATGGCTATTGGAGAATCTAAAGAATAACCTGATGAAGAACCTGAGGTAAACTTCCTTAAGCCAAAAGATAGACCAAATTCGTTTCTAAAGATAGATTATTTGAACTGTTATTAGTTTTAATTGATGAATCTGAGGATGTAAGTTTCGAAAAGGAACAGTTGTCAAAGGAGTGTGTTATTCTAAAAGCAGAATGCAAAAATCTAGAAATAAAGTCTTGGAAAACTAAAAAGGAAAATATTGTTTTGAAGAACTAGGTTTTTGCACTTGATACATTTGTCTTGGAACATAGATATGAAAATCTAAAATTAAAGTTAGGGACAGGTAAGAAAATAGCTAGTGACACACAACTCACACTAGAAGACGATTTAAGGAAGGTCAAGGAGGAGTTGTACAAAAGGGATGAACGAGTAAGAGTTTTAAAAGAGGACTTGACAAAGGTTAAACATGAGCTAGATATAACATGTAAATGGAACAGGTCCTCCTATGCACTTTGTACTCACTGCGGTAACACTGGATACTATAGGAGTGGATGTGTAGCAAAAGATAAAGCTAGTCGAAGAAACAAAAATTTTGTTCTAAGAAAGAATAGGCTACCAAGTTGGGTAAAAACAAAATCTGATTTATCCTTTTTCCCACAGAAAGGGACTCAAACTAGTTTGGGTTCCTAAGATTAACCCCTGATTTTATTTTTGCAGGTCCAAGTGAAGGAGAACAACCAAATATGGTATATGAATAGTGGTTTGTCAAAGCACATGATAGAAAATAAGAACAAGTTCCTTTCACTTGTGGCCTTTAAAAGAGGTAATGTTACCTTAGAAAATGGAAAGAAAAGTGAGATCATTAGAGATGGGAAGGTAGGTAAACATGATTCCCACTCGATTGAAAATGTATACCTGATAGATGGATTGAAATACAGCCTAACAAACATATCATAACTGTGTGACAGAGGAAACATGGCAACTTTCACATTTACAAAATGTTTTGTTTAATACTGATAAGATTGTCTTGCAGGGAAGAAGAGTGAACAATATATATGTGGTGGATCTGTCCACACCTTCAGATAATGAACTCAGTTGCTTGAGTGTTATGGACAGTGATCCCCTCCTTTGGCATAAGAGACATGGATATACTAGCCTAAGTCAACTTAACAAACTAGTCTCCAAGTACTTGATGGCAAGGCTACCTAACATCAAGTTCAAGGAAGATAAAGTTTATGAGGCGTGTGTAAGGGAGA
>AWOL01S0004990.1:6735-40682 GCA_000715115.1 Nicotiana otophora | reverse complement strand
GGTGTAGGGAACGTGTTGTGTATTATGAATTCCTCCTGGCAGGAAGCAAGATGAAGGCTACTAAATGATCGGGTATGTAATTTGCTGGTTACCCAAAGTTGATAATGAGATTCTCATGCTTGTCACATGATGGCATGATAGATGTGGTGTGTGGTGTGAGATTAAGATTTACATGTACAAGGTGGCAGTTCATTCTTGAAAGGAAGATCACGAATTTTGGACAGAATGGTTAATTTCAAATAATTAGATGAATGTTATAATTGCTCGGTAATCCCTGAGAAAGGTGTGCATTTCAAAAGGCACATTGTGTTTTGACTTACGAATGTTCATTGGTATTGCAATACTCACCTGGTTGATAGAGTGTTGATATACAAATTATTGTTATGTGGCACGGAAGAATTATGAAAGTATTTCTTATGGGAAGATCATAAATGGAAGATGTGTTAGTCATTCTAGTGCTGGAGTTGGGATCAGTTACGGTGATTCATGTGTTTGATGAATTTGAGACTGGGAGTTCTCAGAAGTATATTGTTTCGGGTTACGTCCTGTTTGAGGTGAGTATTTTATTTTAACTCAGTGGAGGCACTTGTGGAGTTAAGTATTTGTGATAGCGACGTGCTATAAATGTGCATATATGTGAGGTTTAAGCCAATGTGCGGGCATCAGGGCAAGTATTTATACTCGAAAGAATGCTTAGGCTATGATATGCCTAGAGTTGACTGTTAAGCGCAAAGTTATAACGTTTCTCATGTTCGTACCTTTGTTGAGAACTATCGGGGCTACATTTGAGGTTACAAAGAGACTAATTCCCCTGGATAAACGATGTAGTTACTATTTCTGCATTAACTTGCCGATTTGAAGTGTGATGACAGACTTTGCACATGCTTACGCTATGGCATGTTATTTATACCAGTCCAGGAGCATGAGAATCTTATTTCATTATCAAATACACGTGTATTTATTTAATTACTCTTGTATGATATGCTGGGACTGAAGGCATGTGACCATGCCAGGTGATTTATATTATTGGCACGTGAGTTGTCTATGCCGTGTGTGGGAATTCTATTTCTATGATAATTTATCTAATTTATTAATTTCCTTCCTCTAAAATTGTGCATATGCACCTACGGTTATCCCCTTCATGAAATTTGAGATGTTGGTTGTAACATTACGGTTGTGGTGGTGCTTGTTGAACTTGCAATACGGTTCTCTTCCTTGAGACATCTCCCGTATTTGGGTACACGGATTACGCAGTTGTGGCTTGAGTTATATTGATGTGGCATATTTGTGGGATAGTTGTATTTAATAATATAGGGTTATTGTACCTATAATGGGTACTATAAAGTTTGATTACGGTATATTCGGGAGGATAATATTGAAAGTTGGCTTAGAAAGTGATTATGATTCTGGTTAGGGCGAGATAGCCTCATGACTTGTTGCTCTGATAATGGGTCAGGATATTTCTGCATGTTTCTTTCATAGCAGTACGAAGGTTTAGGAACGAGGTTTGGCTTGATATGGGGTTTAATACTTGTACTTGGTTGGTTTGGGGTAATTGCTGTGATTTTGATCTGGAATGGTGCGGCGAGCATGTGAGTTGTGTAGTATGTAATGTGATTATATCTGGGGTTATGGCTATGGGTTGACACAACTTTTTCATACTTATACGGTGTGTGAGATTTAGATCTTGGAAAGAATTCTGGGTGTTAGGAATTAGGCTCAAAGTTTTGGGCTAAGGTTAAATTAATGATTTCCAGTTGTGTTATGCTGTCAAGACTATATAGAATAGGGTGACGTGGGATCAGCCCAAAGTATGTGCATGGTAAGGAAGAACAGTGATTTATAGGCTTAGGAACAACTCTTGACACGTTCGAGGATGAACGTATATTTAAGTAGGGGAGATTGTAACGACCCCACTGGTCGTTTTGAGAATTTAAGCTCCTTTAAACTATTTGAAGTCTTGAATAACTTCCTACGAGGTATTATGACTTGTGTGCATTGTCGGTTTTGATTGTATTTCGGAGTTAGCTTGGAAGAATAAATTTCATGTTGGAAACTTAAGTTGAAATAGTTGACTGGATGTTGACTTATGTGTGAACGACCCCGGAATAGAGTTTTGATGATTCCAATAGCTCAGTATGGTAATTTTGGACTTAGAAGCGTGTCCGTAAAATTATTTTGAGGTCCGTGGTAGAATTAGTTTGATATTGCGAAAGTCGAATTTATGAAAAGTTTGATCGGGGATTGACTTTTTGATATCGGGGTCGGAATCCAGTTCTAAAAATTTGCATAATCTCGGTTATGTCATTTATGACTTGTGTGCAAAATTTGAGGTCAATCAGAATTGATTTGATAGGTTTCGGCATCGAATGTAGAAGTTTAAAATTCTTAAGTTCCTTAAGCTTGAATTGGGGTATGATTCATGGTTTTAGCGTTGTTTGATATGATTTGAAGACTCGACTAAGGTTGTATGATATTTTAGGACTTGTTGGTATATTTGGTTGAGGTCCTGGGGTCCTCGGGTGAGTTTCAGATGGTTAACGATTCAAATTCGGACTTAGAAGAAAAAGCTGAAGTTTCTGCCATCTCATGCAATCGCACTTGCGGAAATTCCATCGCATGTGCGAGCTTGAAGAAGCGAGCCTTCCATCGCATATGAATCCAACGTGAAGAGAAGTAGTGGTCGCAGGCGCGACTAAATTTCCACACTTGCGTGGCCGCAGGTGTTAAGCAATACACGCAGATGCGGATAGGGGAAGGGGAAATGGCATGCATAGAAGCGCAGATATGTGCACAAGTGCGGCTTTTGCAGAAGCACTAAAAGGGGCACAAGTGCGAAAACCCCTGGGTAGTACCAAAAACAGAGGGGTTCCGAGATTTTTCCATTTTTTGGGCATTTCAAGATCGGGTTAGGCGATTATTTAGCAAGGTTTTCATGGGAAAACTTGAGGTAGGTCCCTTGTGATCATTTCTACTCCATAATATTGAATTATCATCGCATAATCTGACTAGATCACATGTTTTTGAGGTGTAAATAGGGGGTTTGAAATTAGGGATTTGAAAATAAGATTTGAAGATTTGGAGGTCGGATGTTGGTAAATTTAGTATGGTTAGACTCGTGGTTGAATGAGCTTTCGGATTTCATAACTTTTGTCAGGTTCCGACACGTGATGTTTGAGATAAATTTTGGATTTTGATGGAAAATTAGCATTATCTTATGGAATTAATTCCAATAAATTTTATTGACTAGAACGAATTATTTGTGACTAGATTTGAGGCGTTTGGAGGCAAATTCACGAGGCAAAGGCTTAGCGGAATAAGAATTTCACGGTTTGAGGTAAGTAACAGTTATAAATCTGGTCCTGAGGGTATGAAACCCTGGATTTTGTATCATGTGATTGTTTTGGAGGTGACGCACATGCTAGGTGACAGACGTGTGGGCATGCACCGAGGGGATTGTGACTTGGCCCGTCCCGTGAAATTGGAAAGTTGATTAACTTGTTGTTAGCTATATGCTCTCTATGTGATGAAGATATATGACTGTAAATCATGTTAGAAATCTTGCTTAGGCTATGTGATAGTACTGTTGGGACCCACAGAGATCGCCTACTAGTTGAATTATTTGCTAATCGTTGTCTTATACTCAATCATAATTTTACTTGCGTATCATACCTCAGTCTTTCTTGATTTTTGTTGATACATT
Organism: Nicotiana otophora; assembly: GCA_000715115.1. Lineage (NCBI taxonomy): Eukaryota > Viridiplantae > Streptophyta > Magnoliopsida > Solanales > Solanaceae > Nicotiana > Nicotiana otophora. The sequence goes on along the minus strand of AWOL01S0004990.1, from coordinate 36,979 downwards.
ATGTTATCTTTGTTTGGGACGATCTTTGTGATTTTAGAGAGCCGAGAGACTAGAGAAGTTGAGGACTGAGTAAGGCCGAGGGCATGTCGGAAAGGTAAGGATACTATGGCACGTGAGTTGTCGGTGCATGATATTATAGCACGTGAGTTGTCCGTGCAGATTAAAGTTCTTGGGCTGTAGGAGCCCCCCTCCGGAGTGTGTACATCCCAGTGAGCGCGGGTACCCCATTGTGTGTGAGTGCTGAGGGCTGAGAGTCGAGTGGTTGAGCTGTTGTGACGAGTTGAGTGATTGTTGCCCTGAGAGGATGTACTTGCTTTTCATGTGTTGTTGCACTTATTTGCTATTTGTTATTATTGTGATATTCTCTAAAAGATTTTATAGCTGTATTGCATGAACTTGAACTGTATAAAACTGATTTTACTTAAACTCATGGAATTGAAAGCATGCTTACTCTCTGCTAGAATTACTGAAAATGAACTAAAACTGTGAAGCTCGTCACTATCTTCAGTTCCTTATTTATTATTGTTACTTTTTGAATTGGTTATATTCATACTACACCCTGCACTTCGTGTGCAGATTCAGGTATTTTCGGACATAGCGGGTGTTAATTCTCTCGCACAGTTGATTTTTCAGAGATTCAGAGGTAGCTGTCGTGTTTTGCAGACCTGGTCTCTCCTTCCTTATCTCCTTGTTTACTGCATTTGGTCTTAGACTATTATAGACTGTATTTTACATACTTGTATTAATATTAGATGCCCATGTACTCAGTGACACCCGATTTTGTGGGTAATATTTATCCATAATGGAGTACCAAAATGATAAGCTTCTTTAGGAGGCTTATTTCCAATAGAGTACTAAATAGATAAACATGTTTACGGTGGAGTCTCATATAGATAAGCTTCTTCAGGAAGCTTATTTACAACAGAGTATTAAATGAAAATCCATAATATAATATATTTATAACACTCCCCCTTGGATGTTCATTAAAAGATAATGTGCCTCATTAAACCTTACTAGGAAAAATTCCGTTGGAAAAAAGTCTCAGTGAAGGAAAAAGAGTACACATATTTAGTAATACGCATAACTAGTTTTCTCATTAAAAACTTTATAAGGAAAACCTTGTGGGAAAAACCTTAGTAAGGGAAAAAGAGTATAGTACGTATTTTATTCCCCCTGATAAAAACCTTGTTTCAAATATTTTAGTCTCTGCATTCCAATCTCGTATACCATCTTTTAAAAAATTAAAGTTGGCAAAGATTTAGTGAATAAATCTACCGGATTGTTACTTGAACGGATTTGTTGCACATCAATGTCATCATTTGTCTGAAGATCGTGTGTAGAGAATAATTTTGGTGAAATGTGCTTCGTTCTATCTCCTTTTATAAGTCCCCCCCTTCAATTGGGCTATGCATGAAGCATTGTCTTCGTATAAAATTGTGGGTCTTTTCTCACAATCCAAACCATATTTTTCTCTAATAAAATGAATTATTAATCTCAATCATATGCATTCCCTACTTGCTTCATGAATAGCTATTATCTCAGCATGATTTGAAGAAGTAGCAACAATAGATTGCTTTGTGGAGCGCCGTGATATGACAGTACCTCCACATGTAAACACGTACCCGGTTTTGAAATCTAGCTTTATCGGGATCAGATAAATAACATGCATCTGCATAAACAACAAGATATGCACTATCTTTGTTAGCATAAAATAAGCCCATATCAAGAGTTCCCTTTAAATATTGCAATATATGCTTAATCCCGTTCCAATGTCTCTGTGTAGGAGAAGACTTATATCTTGCTAGTAAATTAACATAAAATGCTATGTCAGGCCTTGTAGCATTAGCAAGATACATAAGTGCACCAATTGCACTAAGATAGGGTATTTCAGGACCAAGAAGTTCTTCATCCTCTTCTGGAGGTCGAAACGGATCCTTATTCATTTTAAGTGATCGAACAACCACTGTTGTACTCAATGAATGCGCTTTGTCCATGTAAAAATATTTTAAGATCCTTTCTGTATAGTCATAGTTATGGATAAAGATTTCGTTTGCTAAATGTTCAATTTGCAGATCAAGACAATGTTTTGTCTTTCCAAGATCTTTCATCTCAAATTCTTTCTTAAGATATTCAATTTCCTTTTGGAGCTCTTCTGGAGTTCCAACAAGATTTATGTCATCAACATAAATAGCAAGTATAACAAATTCTAATGCCATTTTCTTTATAAAAATACATGGACAAATAACATCATTTATGTAACCTTCTTTCAGCAAATATGCACGGAGGCAATTATATCACATGCGCCCAGATTGATTTAATCCGTACAAAGTTCTTTGTAATCTGATTGAGTACATTTCACGATACTTTGAACATATGCTTTAGGCATTTTAAATCCTTTAGGGATCTTAATATAGACTTAATCAAATGAGTCATATAGGTTATGACTTGCATTTAGATGGCATGACATCTTCAGGTGCCTGAACTACAGGTCTGATTCTCACAATCTTTTACAATATTGTGAACTATATTGTATCAAATATATCGTCGACTATCATTTTGTATCGGTTCCTAAGTGACATAACTTGTTGAGATCTCATTATTTTTTTTATTTTCAGGTACTTGAACTTCTTCTGGAATTTCATGAAATGTTATGTCGTGGGCTCTTATTGAGTTCATTTCCTCCTCATTATGATCATTTTGATCATTTGCTCCTATAATTTTTTAAGGATTGTTACCTTTGGAATCGATCGGTTTACTACGCTTCATGCATGCAGTTAAACTTTATCCTTTAGGGACTTTAATTTTAATAGAAGCATTTGCAGCTGAAATATGATATTTAATTTTGGATCAGCAAATGCTTATGGCATTTGAGATGAATTATCTTCTAAGTGAGGATCATATTAGTGATAATTCGATTCATAGAGCATATTTTCCAATTGTTTATTCCACCCCCCTTATGTTAGAAAAACTAACACATATCCCCAGTCTTCTTTGGGAAACTTATCTTTTTGCATAGTGGTAGAGAAATTAATCATATAGCACACATCAAAAGTTATTAGATAGTAAAAATATTTGGTTTCTAATCCTAAACCAATTGTGAGGGGAGGACTTATCATATTTTATTTGTCTAATGCATACAAGTGTTGCTGTATGTAATTTAGAAAATCTTAGACCTACACATGAGACTTTGTTCTCATAAGCAATAGTTTAGTCATTAATAAGAGGTATTCAATGCTAAACTAGCTTGGATATAAACCAGCATCATCAAGATGAACTATCTTGATTTCATAATCTGAAAAATATGCTCTTAATTGAGAAAAGCAATTTCAAATGACAAACTGCATATTAACAATAAACACACATATAACCATCTCATATATGCATCTATAAGTGGTTCACATGATAGGTGCATGGCCCTATATTCACCTTTTATATATTTAGAATTCAGGGGTCTTAATCTCAACTTTAGCTGGTATAATTAATTTATTATGAAAACAAGCAACACAAGAGAATTCTTGAAGAATTTTCTAGTTCTTCACTATATGCTTATCTGAATTCTCAAATAGCTCATTTAAAAATGACAAATGAAAACTTCAAGTTTATCATGGTATGTGCTATCTCTTAGTAAGCTTCTGTTTTACTATGGCAGAAACTTTTGCATTAGTAAACTTCGGATTTACTGTGGCAACGAATTTCTCATTTACTGTAGCTATTTTTTGCCTCAGTAAAACTTCTGATTTACTATGACTGCTTTTGCATTAGTAAACTTTAGGTTTACTGTAGCGACTCAGCTAGTCGTTTCGGGAGTTATAGCCCCGTTTCCCCCATTTCTGTTTCCTTTATGCTCTTAAGCTATATTATGATATACCGGGTTAGTAGGTTCGGGTCCGGAGTGGAATGAGATACTTAGTCTCTTATTTAGAACCTTAAGTTGGAAAAGTAAACTGGATGTTGACCTATATATAAACGATCTCAGATTTGAATTCTAATGGTTTCGTTAGATCTGTTAGGTTATTTTGGACATAGGAGCGCGTATGGAATGTGAATTGGAGGTCCGTGGTAGAATTAGGCTTGAATTGGTGAAATTAGAAATTTGGCAATTTCGCTCGGCAGTGGAAAATTTGATATCGAGGTCGGAATGGAATTCCGAAAGTTGGAGTAGGTTCGTAGTGTCATTTGTGATGTGTGTGAAAATTTTGAGGTCATTCAGATGTGGTTTGGTTAGTTTCGACATCGGTTGCCGAATTTGGAAATTTAGAAGTTCTTAGGCTTGAATACGAGGGGTAAATTGATGATTTGATGTTGTTTGAGGTGATTTGAGGGTTCGATAAAGTCCGTATGATATTTTAGGACTTGTTGGTATATTTGGTTGAGGTTCTGAGGGGCTCGGGTGAGTTTCAGATGGTTAACGAGTTGGATTATGGACTTGGAACTCTGCTGGAATTTTTCTAATGCACCATCTGGTTTCCTTCATCGCGTTTGCGAAGAGGAACTGGGAGGCTAGCAATATTTTCTCTTCGCGTTCGCGAAAAGAAGAACGCATTCATAAAGGGTGGACTGGGTGTGCATCGCGAACGCGAGATGTGTTACACGTTCGCGAAGAAGAGAGGAAGCAACCGAGGACCCCAGGCAATTGGTCTACGCGATCGCGAGGGGGTGTCGCGTTCGTGTAGTGAGGGGGAACGAAGCATCGCATTCGCGATGGGTTGAATGCATTCGCGTAGAAGGCATTGAGGCAGAGGCATTTTGTGCTTCGCGAACGCGAGGGTGATGTCTCGTTCGCGGAGGAGGAATTTGAACGGGAGCTATTTTGTGCTTCGCGAACGCGGGGCACTGACCGCGTTCGCGAAGAAGAAAAGCCTGGGAAGTGAGTTTAAGTTCTGAAAATGGGACTTCGTCCCATTTTTAGTTCTTGACGATTTGGAGCTCGAATTGAGGCAAATTTTGGGTGATATTCAGAGGAAACAACGGTGTAAGTGTTCTTAACTCAATATTGGTTAAATTACCCGAATCCATGGTTGTTTTTATCATATAATTGGTGAATTGAATTGGAAATATTTGAAAACCCTCTTGGTTTAAATTGAAGATTTTAGGGTCGAGTTGGGGTCAGATTTTGGTAAAATTGGTATGGTTACACTCGTGGTTGAATGGGCTTCCGGATTTTGTAACTTTTGTCGAGTTCCGAGATATGGGCCTCACAGGCGAGTTTTAAGCTAATTTTTGGATTTTTATGGAAAATTATTATTTTCTTATCGAATTAATTCCAATGAATTTTATTGACATAAAAGAATTATTTATGACTAGATTCGAGGTATTTGGAGACCAATTCACCAGGAAAGGACATTGCAGAATAAGAATTTCACGGCTTGAAGTAAGTAACGATTGTAAATCTTGTCCCGAGGGTACAAAATCCCACATTTTGTATCATTCTACTATTTTTAGTGATGTACATGCTAGGTGACGGGCACGTGGGCGTGCACTATTGGGGATTATGACTTGGTTTGTCCTGTAGCAACTGTAAAGTTGCATACTTTGTTGAAACTATATGATATATATATGTTTTAGAAAGAGTTTCTGTAAATTGGGTTAAATGCCATGTTTGGGCCTTGCGCCAATGCTGTTTAGACCCTTAAGGGTTTTTTTCTTACTATCCTCTCATGGTTTTCGATTGAAAAATCTACACTCAGTCGTGTTTATACTTGTTTACCGCATAACTCAGTTTTATAACTCTATTTTGATGCATATAAATGTTTTGGGTTGAATGCCCTGTTTTACTGAATTCCCGAAAGGCTTGAGAGGTTTATGACTGAGTGAGACCGAGGGCCTGATTTGTGAGGATATTTATGGATCGGGCTGCACGCCGCAGCATGTTGATATCGAACGAGGGCCCCTCCAGAGTCTGTACACACCCCTAGTGAGCGCACGTACCTACTGAGTGCGAGTGTCGAGTGCTGAGTGAATGGGAGGCATGAGTGATTGTAAGGTATGCCTGAGTGGAAATAGTGGTGGTGAGGTATGCCCGAGTGGCACGAGTGACTGTGAGGTTTTCCTGAGGGGCTGTATATGAGTGGTGTTTTGCTCGAGGGACTATTTCTGATATCATCTTTTTTGCTCACCTTTGCATTTTTCCTCTATTTGAAAAATGTTGAATAATATCTTTAAATGATTTTTACTCGAACTGGGTTTAAACGAGATATTTTGATTCAAACCTTGATTTTAAAAGTATGTGGTATTTTACTGAGATTTTCTGATATGAACGTTATATGCTTTATTACTCGTCACTACTGCTCAATCTTTATTTATTGTTGTTACTTACTGAGTTGGCGTACTCACATTACTCCCTCCACTTATGTGCAGATCTAGGTGTAGTTGGACATGGTAGCGGTTGTTGATTATTTTGGTTGCAAATTTTCTCGGGGATAGCAAGGTAGCTGCTTGGCGACCGTAGCCCATGTTATTCTCCCTCTTATCTTCCTCTAGTTGTAATTAGCTATTTTCCAGACCGAGTTAGCCTTGATATTGTTAGACATATTGTAGTAGATGCTCATGACTAGTGACACCCCGATGTCGGGCTTTTCCTTTCGCACTTTTGTTTTGATTCGAACTCTTTTGCGAAGGTTTTTATGTTAAATAGCACTAAAATTATATTTGAAATGAAAATATCAGTTTGTTCTGGAAATGAGTCGGCTTGCCTAGTTCCAAGATAGGCGCCATCACGATAGGGTTTTTTTGGGTCATGACAGANTTCAGATTTTCTCGGGGATAGTAAGGTAGCTGCTTGGCGACCGCAGCCCCTGCTTTTCTCCCTCTTATCTTTCTCTAGTTGTATTTAGCTATTTTCCAGGCTGAGTTAGCCTTGATATTGTTAGACAGATTGTAGTAGATGCTCATGAGTAGTGACACCCCGATATCAGGCTTTTCTTTTCCGTACTTTTGTTTTGATTTGAACTCCTTTACGAAGATTTTTATGTTAAATAGCATTGAAATTATCTTTGAAATGAAAATATCAGTTTATTTTGGAAATGAGTCGGCTTGCTTAGTTCCACGATAGGCGCCATCATAACTGGAATTTGTTTGGGTCGTGATAGATTGGTATCAGAGCCTAGGTTACATAGGTCTCACGAGTCATGAGCGAGTTTAGTAGAGTCTTGCGGATCGGTACGGAGACGTCTGTACTTATCTTCGAGAGGCTATAGAACTCTTAGAAAAATTTCACTTTCTTGTATTCTATCGTGCGAAATTGATTCAGCTTGAAACATAAGTCTTTGAATTCCTTCCACGCATTCGTATGCGCACAGGAGCACTCGGTATCAGTTGTGCATCGCCGGCTTGTGATTCTATGAACGAGGTTCGAGATGTGTATTATGTATTTTTGGTGATGGGCTAGCCTGGAGGACTTGGGGCTAGGGTTAAACCGTAGTTTTGGCTTGCTAGCTTCAGTTGTAACCTGTACACTTGGACTCATACGTTCGGTAATGCCCCTACGAGTGGAATTTGTGGCTTGATGAGCGGTGGAATGGCTTTGTGATGAGTATGATGTAACCGCGGGATGTGTTAATACGATTTAAATGTGACAAAAAGTGTTTCCTTGAAATGTAAAGGAAGGCCATTGGGAGCTTGATATTCATTTTGATGTGACGTACGGTCTCGAGTGTGAATGTTTTGAAGGATATTTCACGTTGTTAAATTTTGGGGAAAATTAAATTCTCATGTCTTGTCAATGAGTTTGGACTCAATAAGAGTAAGTGATTGCGTAGTAATTGTGGTTGCTAATGGGTATTTTTTATGTTGATGGCTCGAGAAAGATGATCTTCGAAGAGACTTAGAGTCGATAACATTTTATTGGTTTAAGTGCGACAGAGATATATTTCGATTTGATGCAGCAGTTGGGTAGAAAAGTATGAGGGAAGACATGACAGGAAGTGTTTCGCGGTGGTTGAAGTACTAATAGGTAGGGCTGTTTATCGGGCGGATTGGGCGATTAATTACTCTTAACAGTTTGGCTTAACGGTTATCGGCTTTTAAATGTATTAATCCGCTAGCCACGCGATAAGATATCGGGCGGATTGGTATCAGTTTATCTCTTATCGGGCGGTTTATCGGCCTAATTCAATCTATATTGCGTGCATTAATTGTTTGTTGACCGCCTAACATACAAATTCAGAATAGGAAATTACACATCGAGTCCAGACATACATGTCTGTTAACGCCTATATAANCGCCTACATAAGAATGATGTAGTGTGTCATGTGGTGTAGAGTGAAAAAAGCAGAACACATTGTAGTCTACATTACATCCCAAAGCAGACTATGATATGATATAATTAAGGAAAAAGTAGTTCTAATGGATATGCCACTGTAACTCTTGCTAGCTATAACACGGATCATACAAGGATATCAAATTTCATTGAGATAACTATGTGATTGCCTGGGTTTAGATGCAAAGGAACAATTTCAGTAGTTTAGCTCATTAAATATAATGGTATCTAAGCTTTTATTAATTTATTCATCGCATAAACGAAGCAACATTACAATAAACGTGCGGTCCTTCCCTTTGTTTCTTGTTCATTTCTCTTAGAAAGGTAATAATATATTAATAATTAACACAAAGGTTGTGCTGGAGCCATATTTACAATTTTAAAAAGCAAATATATGAGCTTGCTCTTCATACTAGAGCACTAAGATAGAGTGCTGGAAGCCTGGAAGTCGACGGGATAGAGTACTGCAGGTGGCTGCTGGAGTGCTGGTTGAATTTCTACTGAAGCTAGTTGAATTATGATCGAATAAAGAGAAACATAATTCTGCTGGTGGCTGCTGGTTGAAGTTTAGGCGTTAGGGTTCTGATAATTTAGGAATTAGGCGTTAGAACTTAGAGATAGAGTACTAGAAGAAGTGGAAGGTTTTTTGATATTTAATATATATATATATATATATATATATTCTTAACGGGTTAACGGATTATCCGTTAAGAAAATTGAATAATCCGCCCCCAAACCGATAAGCCGTTAATAAAAAAAATTCAATATGTTCCCCGTCCGTTAAACCGTTAACCCGATACCAATAAGCCATTAAGTTTCGGTTTCGGTTCGGTTTTCGATTTCGGTTCGGTTTTGAACACCCCTACTAACAGGTCAAGTAGGAGAAGTAGAGGTTGAGAAGTTTCTTAAAGGAGATGATTTAACCAAAGTGAGAGTGGTAAATTAGCATATAAATTCACTAGTAGGGTATTCGTGCGCCTTGAGAAAGTGTAGAATGGTTTGGAATCGTGTTAGTATGTGAATAGGCCTGCAGACTCTATTTGGAGTGATGATTAGTGTACAAGGGAAAATTGAATATGGCAGAAATGAGTGTGTTTGAAATGAATAGAGGCGTGAAGATCTGATTATCGTTTCAGGTGCAATATGACTTGAGTTCGGAAGGTATTGTTTACGTACATTTGATGTCACTAGGGAAAGTGCAGACTTATACAAATGGTGGGCGAGCATGAACTCAGGAGAATTTACGGATTTAGTGGTTGTTGCACTCAGTGCAGTGTCATTGGAAGATGTCGGTAAGGAATTCCACATGTGGGTTATCTCCTGTGTGCGGCTAGCGGTGGCGTGATGTTGATGAAACTTTTGTGAGGAATATTACTTGCTACCCGGTGGGAGGTCGCGTGTGATTTTGGCTGGAGATTCAGAATGTTCATGAAAGGCTTAATAAAAGACTTTGAGAAGTCTGGCAGGTTAACGGTGCGAGACCTTGGTAATTGAGAAGGATAAATCCTTGCGGGTACTAATTTTATATAATTGTAGCTTAAGGCTAAGTGGGGAAGTCTTCTATCGACGAGTTGATTGCACGGTTATAGGTCGTATTAGTTTTGGTTCGGGGTATACCTATGAATCAGTTATGACCTACATAAGTCGAGATCGAGGATGACTCGAGTAAAAAGTTTTCTAGACACATGTTGCATTACACTCTATGGTTATAGGAGGACCATAAAATAATTGAGTGGTTATTCACAGAGAATGTAGTGTACATGGAGCAAAAATTTGCTCGGTTGTGTAGGAGTGTGGGTTACTCTTTATTCCCTTGGGTGTTGGTGTGCTAATGGGGCACATGTCGTTTCGGTCCGTTTGGTCGGTTAATTCGAGATTTGAGTAGAGTGGATGATTCTCGATAATGGTTCCAATGGATTCAAGATTTATAAATATGGCTAGGAAACTAGAAGTTGCATCGAATGGTGTTGAGACTCGTGGCATCTTATATCATTGTGAATTATGCATTTCAGTATCAAGAAGGTGAAGGAAACAATTTTAGGTTCACATAAAGTCTCTTCGGGGTAGGCATTTTTGGTTGTGGAACCTTTAGGATACAAAAAAATGGAATTCGGCGGCTTATAAGCCTTAGGGCGGCGTGATTCTATGCTAGAGTTCGTGGGGTAAGTTTTAGTTAAGGATAGTAGTGTTCTAACAAGGAAAAAGTAGCAATTTGAAGGCAATTTAGAAAGAACTTGGAGAAAAAGGACAACTTGATTATGTGCGAATGGATTTCAAAGTGTTCATGATGGGTTCTACCATGGTTTGAACCGGATATTTTCTACCAATATACGAAACGTGTTGTGTTTTATAATTTTCTCCTAGAAAGAAGCAATATATAGGTTTCTGACTAATAAGGTATTTAATTTGCTAGTGACTCAGAGTTGATAATGGAATTCTTATGCTTGTCACATGATGGCATAATAGATGTGGTGTGTTGTGCGGGAATAGGATTTACATGTACAAGGTCACAGTTCAGTTTTGAAGGGAAGGATATAAATTCTTAGGCAGCATGAACGGTTTCCGATGACCAGGTAAATGATATTAATATCTGGTATAACTTTATGAGAGTGTACATTTCAGAAGGGGCAATGTGTTTTGATTTATGGGTACTTCGCTGGTATTGCGACACTCTCCTAGTTGATCGACTGTTGATATTCAAATTTTTGCAAGGTGGCACAGAAGAATTTTTAAAGTATTACTCGTGGGATGATTGTGTATGAGAGAGGTGTTAGGCATTCAGGCGGTGGAGGTGGAATCAAATATGGTGATTCATATGTTCTATGGAATTGGAGATTGGGAGCTCTCAGGAGCAGATTATTTCATGGTTGTGGATTGTGAAGCTGTGGTCGGGGATAGACAGATGATAGAAGGTGTTATGATTTTGTCATTGTGGACTTTTGGAGGTTTTTTATCTATTGGTGGCTGACCATAGTTGATTTGGGGCCCATTGGTAGTCCTAATTAGGATGTGTATTCTACACCGAGCCAGATTGATTGGCTTCATACTGATATTGTTGAAGGATGTGCCATTTGGTTGATGTGAAGCTTATTCGTGTTCTGAAATGATCTGTGAGTTACTCTTCTATACTATGAGGAGTTGTGATTCGTTGGTTATATGCACATATGGTGCGGTTCTATTGTGGCCTTATAGCGGAATTTGAGCGAGAAAAGTATTGGATATTGCTTGGTTGATGACGCATTGGTTATGTTCTTTCAGGTTTTATTTGGCATGGTGTCGTTTACTTATCCGTGGTTATGGTAATGCACCTTGGGTACTTGATGTCGAATTGCGCATGGTTATTGATTTTAGTAGGGTGGTTAGAGGTGTTTCATATGGTCCAGTATTTGGATAGGGTCGCGTATTGCAACAGAGTTATGTGGAAATATGATCCCTCGTGTAAGATTCGTGTGTTATGGTTCTACGATGTGTGATGGGTTCTTAGCATTGCGTCGGGGTGGTACTCGTCGAGCTTGCGGAACGGTTCTCCTGTTTGGGTCATTGTTACAATTGGGTACATTTAGAATATTGCTATTTGGTGCACGGATTGCACGGGTTGTGGCTTTAGATTGTATTAATGTGCCATGTCACTAGAGTGGTCGTGTTGGATGAGACGAGGTTATTGGGCCTAGAATGGATGCTATAAAATTTGATTGTGGTATAATTGGGAGGATAATATCGGAAGTCGGCTTTGAAATTGGCTATAGTTCTTGTAGAAGGAACGGGAGCTCCATGACCTGTTGGTCTAACGAATGGTTATGAATTAAGTGTGTTTCTTTCATCATCGGCAACGTACGAAAGTTTTAGAACGAGGTTTTTTCTGATATGAGGTTTATTACCAGCATTGGGTTGATTTTAGTCGATACTGTGATTTGAAATCATTGCTTCGAGTATTCGAGCTATGCAGTATTTGAATTTGAGTATTTGAGTTATGGTTACGGCTTTTGGTACAGCTTGTTCAGACTTATACGGTATGTAAATGCGAACCTCTGATCTTATAGGAAATTTTGGATGTTGGAAATTTGATTCTAACGTTTGTGGGCTAGGTTTAATTGAGAAATTTCAGTTATGATGTGCTATCAGACCTGTATGGGATAGGGTGATGTGGGATCACCCCCGGGTACGTTCATGGGAAAGTTACACAGCCATTTCTTGCCTTTTGGAACACCTCTCGGCACGTTCGAGGAAGAACATATGTTTAAGTGGGGGAGTATGTAACGACCCGGCCGGTCGTTTAGGGAGTTAAAGCCCCGTTTCCCCCATTTATGTTTCCTTTATGCTCTTAAGCTATATTATGATATACCGGGTTAGTTGGTTCGGGCCCGTAGTGGTTTCAGAGTGGAATGAGACATTTAGTCTCTTATTTAGAACCTTAAGTTGGAAAAGTCACCGGATGTTAACCTATGTATAAACGATCTCGGATATGAATTCTGATGGTTCTGTTAGCTCCGTTAGGTGATTTTGTACTTAGGTTCGCGTCCGAAATATGATTTGGAGGTCCGTGGTAGCATTAGGCATGAATTGGTGAAATTGGAAATTTGGCGATTTCGGTTGGCAGTGGAAAATTTGATATCGGGGTCGGAATGGAATTCCGAAAGTTGGAGTAGGTTCGTAGTGTCATTTGTGATGTGTGTGCAAAATTTGAGGTCATTCGGACGTGGTTTTCTTGGTTTCGGCATCGGTTACCGAATTTAAAAATTTAGAAGTTCTTAGGCTTGAATCCGAGGGTAATTTGATGATTTTATGTTGTTTGAGGTGATTTGAGGGTTCGACAAAGTCCATATGATGTTTTAGGACTTGTTGGTATATTTGGTTGAGGACCCGAGGGGCTCGGAGAGTTTCAGATGGTTATCGGGTTGGATTATGGACTTGGAACTCTGCTGGAATTTTTCTGATGCACCATCTGGTTTCCTTCATCGCGTTCGCGAGTGGAGCCTCGCGTTCGCGAAGAGGAACTGAGAGGCTGGAAATATTTGCTCTTTGCGTTCGCAAAGAGAAGAACGTGTTCGCGAAGAGTGGACTGGGTGTGCATTGCAAACGCGAGAGGTGTTATGCGTTCGTGAAGAAGAGAGGAAGCAGTCGAGAACCCTAGGCAATTGGTCTACACGTTCGCGTAGTGAGGAGGAACGAAGCATCGCGTTCGCGATGGGATGAACGTATTCGCGATGGGATGAATGCATTCGCGTATAAGGCATTGAGGCAGAGGAATTTTGTGCTTCGCAAACGCGAGGGTGATGTCGCATTCGCAAAGGAGGAATTTAGACGAGAACTATTTTGTGCTTCGTGATCGCGAGGCACTGACCGCGTTCGCGAAGAAGAAAAGTCTGGGCAATGAGTTTATTTTTAGTTCTTGACGATTTGGAGCTCGGATTGAGGCAAATGTTGGGTGATTTTTAGAAGAAACAACAGGGTAAGTGTTCTTAACTCAATATTGATTAAATTACCCGAATCCATGGTTATTTTTATAATTTAATTGGTGAATTGAGTTGGGAAAATTTGAAAACCCTCTTGGTTTAAATTAAAGATTTGAGGGTCGAGTTGGGGTTGGATTTTTGGAAAAATTGGTATGGTTAGACTCGTGGTTGAATGGGCTTCCGGATTTTATAACTTTTGTTGAGTTCCGAGATGTGGGTCCCATGGGCTATTTTTGAGCTAATTTTGGATTTTTATGGAAAATCATTATTTTCTTATGGAATTAATTCTAATGAATTTTATTGACATAAACGAATTATTTATGACTAGATTCGAGGTATTTGGAGACCAATTCACCAGGAAAGGACATTGTAGAATAAGAATTTCACGGCTTGAAGTAAGTAACGATTGTAAATCTTGTCCTGAGGGTACAAAATCCCACATTTTGTATCATTCTACTATTTTTAGTGACATACATGCTAAGTGACGGGCGTGTGGGCGTGCACTGTTGGGGATTGTGACTTGGTCTGTCCCGTAGCAACTGTAAAGTTGCATACTTTGTTGAAACTATATGATACTTATATGATTTAAAGAGAGTTTTTGTAAATTGGGCTGAATGCCATGTTTGGGCCTTGCGCCCGTGCTGTTTGGACCCTTAGGAATTTTTTTTCTTACTTTCCTCTCATGGTTTTCAATTGAAAAATCTACACTCAGTCATGTTTATACTTGTTTACCGCATAACTCAGTTTTATGACTCTATTTTGATGCATATAAATGTTTTGGGCCGAATGCCTTATTTTACTGAAATGTTCGAGGGGCTTGAGAGCTTTATGACTGAGTGAGGCCGAGGGCCTTATTTGTGAGAATATTTATGGGATCGGGCTGCATGCCGCAGCGTGTTGATATCGGCTGAGGGCCTGATCGTGAGGATGAGTGTGGATCGGGGTTGCCCACCTACATCATACTTTATTATTATAGCACGTGAGTTGTCCGTGCAGCACGTGAGTTGTCCGTGCAGATTATAGCGCTTGGGTTGAAGGAGCCCTCCGGAGTCTGTACACACCCCAAGTGAGCGCAAGTACCTACTGAGTGCGAGTGCCGAGTTCTGAGTGATTGGGAGGCATGAGTGATTGTGAGGTATGTCAGAGTGGCAGGAATGATGATGAGGTATGCCCGAGTAGTACGAGTGACTGTGAGGTTTGCCTGAGGGGCTGTATATGAGTGATTTTTTGCCCGCGGGGTTGTTTATGATCTCATAATTTTTGCTCACCTTTGCATTTTTCCTCTATTTGAAAACTGTTGAAAAATATATTTAAATGATATTTACTGAAACTAGGTTTAAACGAGATATTTTGATTCAAACCCTGATTTTAAAAGTATGTGGTATTTTACTGAGATTTCCTAATATGAACGTTATATGCTTTATTGCTCGTCACTACTACTCAGTCTTTATTTATGTTTGTTACTTACTGAGTTGGCGTACTCACGTTACTCCCTGCACCTTGTGTGCAGATCCAGGTGTAGCTGGACACGGTAGCGGTTGTTGATTCTTTTGGTTGCATATTTTCTTGGGGATAGCAAGCTAGCTTCTTGGCGACCGTAGCCCGTGCTATTCTCCCTCTTATCTTCCTCTAGTTATAATTAGCTATTTTTCAGGCTCTGTTAACCTTGATATTGTTAGACATATTGTAGTAGATGCTCATGACTAGTGACACCTCGATGTCGGTCTTTTCCTTCCGCACTTTTGTTTTGATTTGAACTCCTTTGCGAAGGTTTTTATGTTAAATAGCATTGAAGTTATCTTTGAAATGAAAATATCGGTTTGTTCTCGAAATGAGTCGGCTTGCCTAGTTCCACGATATGCGTCATCACAACAGGGGTTTGTTTGGGTCGTGACATTTACTGTTATACATGATATATTACAAATTGAAGAATAATGGGTCACTTGTCACATACATATTATTTTACCCCCTACGATTGTGGAAACATGAAAATTTTCAATCTTCCAATATATGATAACCATTTGTATTAGAAAACTTTAGGTTTACTACAACATATGTTTTGACCATAATCATATAATATGAATGACATATTTGTATATAAGCTCTTCGAGAGCCTTCGTTTATTATCCACAATTTAATATTTATCGGACAATACTGGTGTCATGTGTCTTCTAGACAAACATCTAGCTCTTCATGAGTTATTGATATATTTTATACTATAAAATATTTCTCAGACACTTCTGGTATCATGAGAGAAAATTATAACAAATAAATAATATAAAACAATTGTTTAAGCACAAGAAAACACTTCTTCATAATATTTTCCTACTTCAAGAGGAAATTTCAATTGTGTTACTTCTTTAGGAGTAAATGTCAAATACGAAATATTGAGTATATATTCTATCAATCATATTAACTCTTCTAGAGGTGAATTGTAATATATTTACATCAAGAGCGAGTTCATATTTACTGCTTTATTAATATTATCACATTCACTTCAGGGAATGGATTAATATTTATCAAAATTTATCATCCTTCAGGAAATAGAACATAATTATCTAAACGTGCATTAATCACATCAAATTGTGATGCTTCAACCTCTTTGTAAAATATTTACTACTTTAGGAGTAAATCGAGGCGTGCATGTAATATAAAAACTATTTCTCTAGCATACCTTTAATTGTAATCATAGAAAGCCTAAATTATCACTTCTGGTGGTCATAGGCATATACCACTTCTGGTGGTTAACAAAATTTAGTTGCAATGTGATATATGAAACATAACCACTTCTGGTGGTCGTATATGTCTTGCAAACTCTGCTGGAGTTTAAGTGGATCTAACAATGTTATTCACTTTGTAATCATTTATTAAGAAAATTAGGATGAAAAACAATACAAAATATATACTGTATACGTAACATATAACCAAGAAAGCAATGATAAAGATATTAAAATATAAGAAAAAGGTTCAAATAAAATTACGCAAATTTGGCCACTCCAGATGTAAGTGATATCTACATCACTACTGCCAAAAAGAAAAACTCACCACCTCAAGGATATAATCTGCCTTATGATGCTCGGAATGAACAAGATCTAACCACGGACATAAGAGTTTCGCCTTACATCGGAGATGAACACTGAAATAGAAATTAAATTCGAAGTAAGTGCTCAAATGACAGAGTCTCATGCTAATAACGTGTTATAAAATAACTACTATAAAGTAAAGAAACCGAAGACAAGTATAGAGAGAGATTGATATTTTTATTCAACTTTAAACTCATGTACATAATGATTTGAAATCTCCTCTATTTATAGAATAAAGGAAGATTTTGTGTAAGTTGCTTGTAAGTTGTTGTGTAAGTTGCTACTGCAAGTTGTTGTGTAAGATGCTAAGTTGCTTGTAAGCTGCTATTGTACCAGATATAGATAATCTTCTACTAGGGTAATGTTTATCCATAACGGAGTACCAAAATAATAAGCTTCTTCAGAAGGCTTATTTCCAATAGAGTACGAAATAGATAAACATATTGACGGCGAAGTCTCAAATGGATAAGCTTCTTCAGGAAGCTTATTTACAATGGAACATTAAATGAACATCCATAATATAATATATTTATAACAATATGAACTATCAATGAATTTTAATTGATTTAAACAGAAGATCAATTTAGGGGCGAATTACAACACGTTTTAATAATGTATATATTTTTTAGTATTATTATTTGTTGTTATATAGTTTAATATGGATATTTTCTTAATATGATCGTTTTTATCTTATTTATGATGTAGGCAACATCAACAACATACTCAGTATGATTTGGGAAGAGTAGGGTGTATGCAACTTTATCTCTACCTTATGTGAGGTAAAGAGGTTGGTTTCCAATAGTCTCTCGGCTCAAGAAAAGCATTTTCAAAATAGGTTTAAAAGTACAATAGTAAAACATATATGATGAAAATACTGAAGAAAAGAAAAGTATTGACAACAAAAATAGTAAATATTATCAAAGTAAAAGAAACAACAACAGTAATAAAATTGAAGAATATTATAATAAAAGATCAATGATAATTATACTAATAATAATACTGATAAAGAGGAAACGGATCAAATAAGGTGCTTTAAACTTTAACCAAGCTCTCCCACAGAAAAGAGAGAAATTGTTCGACTTCTAACTAACCTTATACCCTAATCATCGGCTTTCATGCTTACCTATCTAGAGTCATGTTCTAGGTGAACTGAAGATGTGCCATGTCCATTCTAATTACCTTTCCCGAATTCTTTCTCGGTCTAACTCTACCTCTTCTTAGACCTATCAATATCAACCTCTCGCACCTCCTCACTAGGGCATCTATGCTTCTCCTTTCACGTGCCCGAACCATCTCAACCTCACTTCTCATATCTTGTTCACCGCGGAGGCCACTCCCACTTTGCCTCATATATCTTCGTTCATAATCTCATCTCTCCTAGTATGCCTATATATCCCATCTAAGCATCTTTATTTTCACTACTTTCATCTTCTGAACGTGTGAGTTTTTGATTGGCTAACACCCTGTCACATACAACATAATTAGTTTAACAACCACTCTATAGAACTTACCTTTAAGTACACATTCTTATCACATAGGATACCGGATTCGAGCCTTCATTTTATCCACTCGCTCCAATGCGATGTGTAACATCATCACCGATCTCTCCACCTTAGATTATTCGCCCAAGATACTTAATGCTTCCTCTCTTGGGGGTTGACTTGTGTATCAATCCTCATTTCCACATCCGCCTCATGTGACACGTCATTTAACTTGCACTCTGTATACTCTATTTAATCTTGCTCAACCTGAAATATTTTTACTCTAGTGCGTGTCTCTAAAAACTCTAGTCTTTTATTAACTCCAAAATGTGTCTCGTCAATCAATATTATGTCATCTGCAATAAGGTACACCAAGGTACCCCCTTGAATATTCCATGTCAATTTATCCATAACCAAGGTAAATAAAAATGGGTTAAGAGCTGACTCCTGGTGCAACCCCATCTTGACTAGGAAATATTTCGCGTCTCCTCCGACTGTTCTCACTCGGGTCTTTGCTTTAACGTACATGTCCTTAGTCTCTTTAATGTGTGCTACAAGTATACCTCTTGACTACACGCATCTCCACAAAAACTCCCCTAGGACTTTGTCGTATATCTTTTCTAGGTCAATAAACACTATGGTGTATTTGGTTTAAAATATTTTCATGAAAAATGAGTGATTTTATCACTTATTTTTTCTTGTTTGGTTGGTGAGTGAAAAATATTTTTCGAAAAATATTTTTTAGTGTTTGGTTAGAGAGTAGAAAATATTTTTTAGTAAAATAATCTTTTATGCTACTCTCTTCACCCNCCCCCCCCCCCCCAATCCTTCCAAAAAGTCCCCATGTATCTTATGCTCTCCCCCTCTCCAAATACCCAATATTTTCAGGACGCCATTATCTTCAAAAATTTAATTATTCTTCTAAATATTCACACAAACCCAAATGAACCAATGTGATGTTTTATTGTTTTATGTAAAAATAACATTGAAATTTGTGCTCCATAACTAAAAAGAAAATACTCTTTTTATTGGTTGAAAAAGAAAGTATTCTTTCTACAACATGAAAATAAAGTACTCATTTTGTTGAAATGAAAGAAAATACTTTTTATACATTATGAAAAGAAAATACCCATATTGTTGAAATGAAAGAAAATACTTTTTGTACATCATGAAAATAAATACTCATTTTGTTGAAATGAAAGAAAATACTTTTTGTACATCATGAAAATAAATACTCATTTTGTTGAAAGAAAATAATTTTTCTATGTCACAAATATCCTGTCATGTTCATTATTTACTTTTTTTAGCCATATAATATATTGATTATAGATAATTATACACATATAATACATAAATTGTGCATGTATTATACCTTCACCAACTATTTTGAGTTAAGCAGTGTAACGACCCGGCCGGTCATTTTGAGTGTATTAGCCATGATCCCATATTTACTACTTTCCCCGTATCTATTTCTGCTTATGCGACTTGCCAGGAGGTCTTGTTTCTGGTTTTGGAGTGTTTTGGGACACTTAGTCCCTAAAACGGAAGCTTAAGTCTTAGGATTTTGATCATAGTCGGAATTGTGGGAAGATGACTCCGGAATGGAGTTATGTCGTTTCTGTTAGCTCCATTGGGTGATTTCGAACTTAGGAGCGTGTCCGGACTGTAAATCTGAGGTCTATAGCTAATTTAGGCTTGAAATAGCAAAATTCGAATTTTTGGGAAGTTTGATCGGGGGGTTGACTTTTTGATATCGGGGTCGGATTCGGATTACGAAAGTTGGAGTATGTCCGTAATGTTGAATATGACTTGTGTACAAAATTAAGGTCAATCAGACATGGTTTGGTATGATTCGGCAATGTTTGTAGAATTTGGAAATTTCGAAGTTTTGTTAAGTTTGGATTGGATGGTGATTCGTATTTTTGTTGTTTTTGACGTGTTTTGAGGGCTCGCCTAAGTTAGTATTGTGTTTTAGAACTAGTTGGTATATTTTGTTGAGGTCTCGGGGGCCTCGGGTCTGTTTCAGATGATTAACAGTTTGAATTTGGACTTAGGCAAATTGATGAAGCTATGAAGCTTCTGGTATAATCGCACCTGCGGTGGGTGGCCGCAGGTGCGGGCACGCACGTGTGTTAGGACAAGAACAGAAGCGAGAGTTGAGGAGATGACTAGGGGTCGCAGGTGCGAGGGTATTTCCACATCTGCGAGCCCGCAGATGCGCTCGAAGCTCCTCAGATGCACAGAGTGAGATGGAGGGGAAGATCGCAGAAGTAGACCTTTGTCCGCAGATGCGCACACGCAGGTGCGACCACCTGCTCGCAGATGTGGACCCAGTCCCTTAAGTCATTTCTGGACCTGCGAAGGGAATTTCGCAGGTGCGGTGTCACAGGAGCGACACTATGTCCGCAGATGCGAAATAACTGGGCAAAAATGGGATTTCGAGGGTTTGATTCCCATTTCGATTTTGGGACTTTGCGAGCTCAGTGTAAGGCTATATTTAGAGGTTTGTTCAAGAAGATTGTTGGGATAAGTGATTCTAACTTTTGGACTATATTTCATGAATCTATTGTTATTTTCATCATCTAATTATAGATTTGAGTTGTAAATTTGGGGGAAATGGTAGAAACTTCATAGGCTAAAATTTCTAGTTTTGAAGGGTGATTTGAGATTAGATTCGAGTAATTCTTGTATGGTTGGACTCGTGACTGGATAGGTTTTCACATTTTATGACTTTTGTCGGATTTCGAGACATGGGCCTGGGGTGTGGTTTGAGCCTATTTCGTATTTTGGATTATAATTTCATATTTTTCTTATGGAATTGATTCCTTTAGCCTATATTAATTATATCGTACTGCTTATGGATAGATTCGGTACGTTTGGGAATTTACTCAAGGGGCAAAGGCATTGCGAAGTAGGATATTGCGCGGTTTGAGGTAAGTAACAGTTTTAAATCTGGTCTTGAGGGTATAAAACCCCAGATTATTGGATTATGTGAGTATTTTGAAGGTGGAACACATGGTAGGTGACGGGCGTATGAACGTGCAAGGTAGGAATTGGGACTTGGTCCATTCCATGAAACTGTAAAGTTGAATAACTTGTTGCTAGCTATATGCTCTCCCTGTGTTATAGGAATTCGACTGCAAATCATGTTAGAAATCATGCTTAGGCTATGTGATGGTACTGTTGGGACCCGAAGAGGTCGCATACTTATTGAATTATTTGCTAATTGTTGTCTGGTACTGAGTCATGGTTTTACTTGTGTATCGTATCTTAGTCTCTTCTTGATTCTTGTTGATACCCTATGTTATCTTTGTTTGGGCTGATCTTTGTGATTTTCGAGAGCTCGAGAGACTAGAGAGGTTGATGATTGAGTGAGGCCGAGGGCCTGTCTGTGAGGTATTGATATTATGGTACGTGAGTTGTCCGTGCGGATCCACATATTGATACTATATCACGTGAGTTGTCCGTGCAGCCTATAACACTTGGGTTGAAAGGAGCCCCTCCGGAGTATGCACAACCCAGTGAGTGCATGTACCTATAGAGTGTGAGTATTGAGGGCTGAGAGCCGAGTGTTTGAGCTGTTGTGACGAGTTCAGTGACTGTTGCCGTGGGAGGTTGTACTTGCTTTTCATTTGTTGATACACTTAGTTGCTATATGTCATTATCGTGAAATTTCTGAAAGATTTTATATCCGGATTACCTGAACTTGAACTGTATAAAACTGATTCGACTTAAGTTGTCAGATTTGAAAGCATGTCTATTCTTTGCTGGAATTATTGAAAATGAACTATATTAATATAGCTCGTCACTACCTTCCCAGTTCCTTGTTTATTTTGTTACTTATTGAGTTGGTTGTATTTAGAGCCTATCTTACATAGGTCTCATGATTTATGAGCATGTTTAATAGAGTCTTGCGGATTGATATAGAGACGTCTGTACTTATCTTTGAGGGGTTGCAGAACCCTTAGGAAAATTTCACATTCTTGAATTCTTGTCGTGCGGATCGTTTGATTCTGGTAACTGAAATTCTGTTGTTCTATTATCTTATAGATGGTGGGGACACGTGCTACGGGGTAGGATGGACAACCACCAGTACCACCAGTCATGGTCGCGAGAGGCCGAGTTCGCGGTAGAGGTCGCGGTAGGGGCAGAGGTGCAGCTCGCACCGCAGCTAGGGCAGCACCTGCATATCCACCAGTTTCCCCAGTTCAGGAGCAGGCTCCAGTTGTGGATGATATTGTGGGACCATCTCAGGCACCACTTATGCCCATTGTGATTCCAGGACTTCAGGAGGCCTTAGCTTAGATTCTGACCATGTGTACCAGTCTTGCTCAGGCGGTCTCTGTTCCGGCCGCGGCAACCACTTCTCATGCCAGAGGAGGTTCTCAGACTCCTGCCGCCCGCACACCAGAGTAGGTGATACAGGGACTCCATACACCGGGGGCACCATCAGCCCAACCGGTTACAACTACTCAGGAATATGTAGTTCCTGTCATGCCTGATGATGATCAACGTAGATTGGAAAGGTTTGAGAGACTCCAGCCTCCATCTTTCAGTGGTACCGAGGGAGAGGATGCATATGGCTTCTTGGATAGGTGTCAGAGGATACTTCGTACAACAAGTATTCTAGAGACCAGTGGGGTCTCGTTCACTACTTTTCAGTTCTCTAGGGATGCCTTCAGTTGGTGGGAGGCTTACAAGAGGCGTAGGCCGGTCGGCGCAGCACCTCTTACCTGGCAGTAGTTCTCCGGTCTATTCCTGGAGAAGTTCATGCCTCAGTCCCACAGAGAGGAGTTGTGTAGGCAGTTCAAGCAGCTTCGTCAAGGAGATATGTCTGTGACGCAGTATGAGATGATATTTTCAGAGTTGTCCCGTCATGCTATATGGTTGGTTCCCACAAACAGGGAGAGGATCAAGAGGTTCATAGATGGCCTCACTTTTCAGCTACGATTGCTTATGACTAGAGAGAGTGTGTCCGATACTACTTTTGATGAGGTTGTCGACATTGCTCGTCAAATTGAGATTGTTTGCAGCCATGAGCGGGTTGAGACGGAGGCCATGAAGCGTCGTGGACAGAGTGGATTTAGCGGTGTTCTTAATGGAGGTCAGTCCTACCACAGTAGGGGTTGTCCTTCCATGCATGCTTAGACGACTCGCCTAGTTCACCGTGGTGCATTATCTGGCCATGGTTCACACATTTATCAGCATGGTTATTCATCTCTCAGTGCACTACCAGCGCAGAGTTCTCACCCTGACTCGTCGGCTCAGGTGTCTACGGTTAGTTCTTCGGGGTATCAAGAGCAGCAGTTCCGTTATAGGAGGGGTTGTTTCGAGTGCGGAGATTTTGGTCATATTAATAGAGATTGCCCTAGATTGTTGGGTGGGACTCCACATTAGAGTTCTCGTCCGATAGCACCAGCACCAACAACTTCACCACCCACACAACCAGTTAGGGATGGGCTTAGTCAGCTAGGGGTCGCCCTATAGGGGGAGGCCGATCAGAGGGCAACCAGGCCTGTTTCTATGCTCTTCCTGCCAGACCAAATGTCATTGCTTCGGATGATGTGATTACTGGTACTGTCTCAGTTTTCCATAGAGCTGCCTTTGTATTATTTGACCCTAGATTCACTTATTCATATGTGTCATCGTATTTCGATCATTTTCTGGATATGCCTCGTGAGTCTCTAGTTTCACCTATTCATGTGTCTACATTGGTGGGCAATACTCTCATTGTGGATCGTGCATATCGATCATGTGTGGTGACTATTGGGAGTCTGGAGACTAGAGTAGATCTATTGTTGCTCAGTATGTTCAATTTTGACGTGATTTTTGGGTATGGATTGGTTGTCTCCATGTCATGATGTTCTAGATTGTCACGCTAAGGGACGTTGGCGATGCCGGGATTGTCGAGGGTTTAGCGGAGCGTCTCTATAGACTATGTTCCCAATAGAGTGATTTCATACTTTCAGGTTCAGCAGATGGTTGAGAAGGGTTGTCTATCTTATTTGGCATTTGTGAGGGATGTTAGTGCATAGACCCTTGCCATTGATTCTGTTCCAGTGGTGCGAGATTTCCCGGATATGTTTCCTGCAGACCTGCTAGGCATGCCCACCAACAAGGATATTGATTTCGGTATTGATTTGATGCCAGGCACTCAGCCCATTTCTATTCTACTGTATCGTATGGCACCGACGGAGTTGAAGGAATTAAAGGAGCAGCTTCAGGAACTCCTTGATAAGAGGTTTATTCGGCCTAGTGTGCACCAGTACTATGAGAATGTTCATTGATTACATACAGTTGAACAAGGTCACAATCAAGAGCAAGTATCTTTTGCCGCATATTGATGATTTGTTTGACCAACTTAAGGGAGCAATGGTGTTCTCTAAGATTGATTTGAGATCAGGGTATCACCAGCTGAAGATTCGAGACTCAGATATTCTTAAGACAACTTTTAGGACCCGATATGGCCATTATGAGTTCCTTGTGATGTCTTTTGGGCTAACCAACACCCCAACAACGTTCATGCATTTTGTTGAAATGAACAGTGTGTTTCAGCCTTATCTTGACTCGTTCGTTATTGTATTCATTGATGGCATCCTGGTGTACTCTCGTAGCCAGGAGAAGTATGCCCAGCATTTGAGGATTGTGTTACAGCGGTTGAGGGAGGAGAAACTTTATGCAAAGTTCTCCAAGTGCGAGTTTTAGCTCAATTCAGTGGCGTTCTTGGGGCACGTGGTATCCAGTGAGGGTATTCAGGTAGACTCGAAGAAGATAGAGGCAGTTTAGAGTGGCCCAGACTGTCCCCAGCCACGGAGATTCAAAGTGTTCTCGGGTTGGCTGGTTATTACTGTATTTTTTGCGGAGGGCTTCTCATCCATTGTATCGCCATTAACTAAATTGACCCAAAAGGGTGTTCCTTTCAAGTGGTCGGAGGAGTGCAATGAGAGTTTTCAGAAGCTTAAGATTGTTTTGACCATGACTCTAGTTCTAGTTCTACCATCAGCTTCTAGTTCTTACATAGTGTATTGTGATACCTCGCGGATCGGCATTGGGTGTGTTTTGATGCAGGAGGGTAGAGTGATTGCTTATGCTTCGCGCCAGTTGAAGCCACATGAGAAGAAATATCATGTCCATGCCATTGAGTTGGCAGCAACTGTTCACGCCTTGAAGATTTGGCGGCACTATTTGTACGGGGTCCATTGTGAGATTTACACTAATCATCGGAGTTTGCAGAACGTGTTCATCTAAACTTGCGTCAGCGGAGGTGGTTGGAGCTTCTTAAGGACTATGATATCACTATTTTGTACCATGGCGGGAAGGCCAATGTGGTGGTCGATGCCTTGAGTCGCCGAGCGGAGAGTTTGGGGAGCTTAGCATATCTTCCAGCAGTAGAGAGGCCATTGGCATTGGATGTTTAGGCCTTAGCTATCCAATTTGTTAGATTGGATGTTTCTGAGCAGAGTCGAGTATTGGCTTGTGTGGTCTAATGCTAAGGAGGTAACTATTGGGGATGATGGTGCATTGAGAATGCATGGCAGACTATGTGTGCCCAACGTAGATGGTTTGCGTGAGTTGATTCTCCAAGAGGCTCACAGTTCGCGGTATTTTATTCATGCGGGTACCGCGAAGATGTATCATGACTTGAGATAGTATTACTGGTGGAGGAGAATGAAGAAGGACATAGTGGAGTATGTAGCTCGGTGTCTAAATTGCCAGAATGTGAAGTATGAGCATCAGCAACCAGGTGGGTTGCTTCAGAAGTTAGAGATTCCGGAGTGGAAATGGGAGCAGATCACTATGGATTTCGTTGTTGGGCTTCCACGGACTCAGCGGAAGTTTGATGCAGTTTGGGTAATTGTGGATAGGATGACTAAGCCAGCTCATTTCATTCCTATGATGACTACCTATTCTTCCGAGCAACTGGCTCGAGTATATATCCGCGAGATCATCAGTCTTTATGGTGTACTGGTATCTATCATCTCTGACCGGGGTACGCAGTTTACATCACAGTTCTGGAGGGCCGTACAACATGAGTTGGGTACTCGAGTGGAGTTGAGCACAACATTTCACCCTCAGACAGACGAATAGTCTGAACGCACTATTCAGATATTAGAGAATATGCTTCGTGCGTGTGTGATAAAGTTTGAGGTTTCGTGGGATCCGTTCTTGCCACTATCGGAGTTTGCCTACAACAACAGTTATCAATCGAGCATCCATATGACACCATATGAGGCTCTGTATGGTAGGCGGTGTAGGTCTCCAGTGGGTTGGTTCGAGCCGGGCGAGGCCAGATTATTGGGTACATACTTGGTTCGGGATGCTCTGTAGAAGGTTAAGGTAATTTAGGATAGACTACGCATAGCCCAGTCCAGACAAAAGAGTTATGCAGATCGGAAGGTTTGCGATGTTGCATTCATGGTTGTGGAGCGGGTCTTACTCTGGGTTTCGCCTATGAAGGACGTTATGAGGTTCGGGAGGAAGGGCAAGCCGAGCATGAGGTTTATCGGTACATTTGAGGTGTTGCTACGTGTTGGAGAGGTTGCCTATGAGCTTGCCTTGCCTTCCAGTCTAATAGGAATTCATCTAGTATTCCATGTTTCTATGCTCCGGAAGTATCACAGCGATCCATCTCACGTGTTGGATTTTAGCTCAGTCCAGTTGGACAAAGATTTATCTTATATTGAAGAGCCAGTGTCGATCTTGGATAGGCAGGTTCGAAAGATGAGGTCAAAGAATATTGCTTCCGTGAAGGTTCAGTGGAGGGTCCAGTCGGTCAAGGAGGCGACTTGGGAGACCGAGCATGATATGTGAATCCGTTATCCTCATATTTTCACCACTTCAGGTATGTCTCTATGCTCATTCGAGGACGAACAGTTGTTTTAAGAGGGGGAGGATGTAACGACTCGGCCGGTCATTTTGAGTATATTAGACCCAATCCCCTATTTACTGCTTTCCTCGTATCCGTTTCTGCTTATGTGACTTGTCGGGAGGTCTTATTTTTGGTTTTAGAGTATTTTGGGACACTTAGTCCCTAAAACAGAAGCATAAGTCATAAGATTTTGACCGTAGTCGAAATTGTGTGAAGATAACTTCGGAATGGAGTTCTGTCGGTTTTGTTAGCTCTGTTGGGTGATTCCGGACTTAGGAGCGTGTCCAGACTGTGAATCGAAGGTCTGTAGCTAATTTAGGCTTGAAATGACAAAAGTTGAATTTTAGGGAAGTTTCACCGAGGGGTTGACTTTTTGATATCGGGGTCGGATTTCGATTCCGGAAGTTGGAGTAGGTCCGTAATGTTGAATATGACTTGTGTGCAAAATTTGAGGTCAATCGGACGTGGTTTAGTATGATTCGACATCGTTTGTAGAATTTGGAAATTTTGAAGTTTATTAAGTTTGGATTGGAGGGTGATTCGGGTTTTTGTTGTTGTTTGACGTGTTTTGAAGGTTCGACTAAGTTCGTATCGTGTTTTAGGACTAGTCGGTATATTTGGTTGAGGTCTCGGGGGCCTCGAGTGTGTTTCAGATGCTTAGCGATTTGAATTTGGACTTAGGCAAATTGCTGAATCTTTGAAGCTTATGGTATAATCTCACTTGCGGTGGGTGGCCGCAGGTGCGGACACGCACGTGCGTTAGGCAAAGTGCAGAAGTGGGAGTTGAGTAGATGGCAAGGGGTCGCAGGTGCGAGGGTATTTCCGCATCTATGAGCCCGTAGATGCACTCGAAGCACCACAGATGCAGAGAGTGAGTTGGAGGGGAAGATCGCAGAAGCGGACCTTTGTCCGCAGGTGCGCACACGCAAGTGCGAGCACTTGCTCGCAGATGCGGACGATATTTCGAGGTTTCTTCAAGAAGATTGTTGGGTTAAGTGATTCTAACTCGGATTGGACTATATTTCATGAATCTATTGTTATTTTCATCATCTAATTAGGGATTTGAGTTGTAAATTNGTCGCAGGTGCGACAATGGGTCCGCAGATGTGGAAGAACTGGGCAGAAAATGAGATTTCGAGTGTTTGATTTCCATTTCGATTTTGGGACTTTGAGATCTCGGTGTGAGGCAATGTTTCGAGGTTTCTTCATGAGGATTGTTGGGGTAAGTGATTCTAACTCGGATTGGACTATATTTCATGAATCTATTGTTATTTTCATCATCTAATTAGGGATTTGAGTTGTAAATTTGGGGAAAATGGTTGAAACTTCATAGGCTAAAATTTCGAGTTTTGGAAGGTGATTTGAAGTTGGATTAGAGTAATTCTTGTATGGTTGGACTCGTGAGTGGATGGGTGTTCACATTTTGTGACTTTTGTCGGATTTAGAGACGTGGGCATGGGGGGGGNGGGGATGGGGGGGGGGGGTGAGCCTATTTTGGATTATAATTTCGTATCTTTCTTATGAAATTGATTCATTTAGCCTGTATTAATTATATTGTACTGCTTATGGCTAGATTCAGGATGTTTGGGAATTTACTCGAGAGGCAAAGGAATTGCGGAGTAGGATTTTGCGCAGTTCGATGTAAGTAACAGTTTTAAATCTGGTCATAAGGGTATAAAACCCCGGGTTATTAGATTATGTGAGTATTTTGGATGTGACACACATGCAAGGTGACGGACATGTTGGCGTGCACCGTAGGAATTGAGACTTGGTCCATTCCGTGAAACTGTAAAGTTGAATAACTTGTTGCTAGCTATATGCTCTCCCTGTATTATAGGAATTCGACTGCAAATCATGTTAGAAATCATGCTTAGGCTATGTGATGGTACTGTTGGGACCCGCAGAGGTCGCATACTTATTGAATTATTTGCTAATTGTTGTCTGGTACTGAGTCATGGTTTTACTTGTGTATCGTATCTTAGTCTCTTCTTGATTCTTGTTGATACCCTATGTTATCTTTGTTTGGGCTGATCTTTGTAATTTTCGAGAGCTCGAGAGACTAGAGAGGTTGATGATTGAGTGAGGCCGAGGGCCTGTCTGTGAGGTATTGATATTATGGTACGTGAGTTGTCCATGCGGATCCACATATTGATACTATATCACGTGAGTTGTCCGTACCAAACGTGAGTTGTCCGTGCAGATTGTAGCACTTGGGCTGAAAGGAGCCCATCCGGAGTATGCACACCCCCAGTGAGCGCATGTATCTATTGAGTGTGAGTATTGAGGGCTGAGAGTCGAGTATTTGAGCTGTTATGACGAGTTCAGTGACTGTTGCCCTGAGAGGCTGTACTTGCTTTTTATTTGTTGATGCACTTAGTTACTATCTGTCATTATCGTGAAATTTCTGAAAGATTTTATATCCGGATTAGCTGAACTTGAGCTGTATAAAACTGATTCGACTTAAACTACCGGATTTGGAAGCATATTTATTCTTTGCTGGAATTATTGAAAATAGAGTGTATTTGTATAGCTCGTCACTATCGAAGTAGATGCATGACGTTCACAGGCCTTGCTCTCCTTCATTATCTTATTCGCATTTCAGTTCTTATTCTTTAGATGTTGTATTAGACTGCTCTTGGTATAAATGTTCATGTGCTTAGTGACACCCCGATGTCGGGCTTTTTTTCTGCACTTATGATTTGGGTTTTACCCCATTTTAATGAAAAACTTCGGTTATTTTAAATGTCTTAATTTATTTCTATTAAATGTTGAAAGTATTTTGGGAATGTCGGCTTGCCTAGTATCACGATAAGCGCTATCATGACAGGTTAGGTCTTGGGTCGTGACAAGCCGTTAGGTGGACGACTATTTGGGTTAATTCTTCAATACTTTTTCTATATCATGAAAAGAAAATAGTCATTTTGTTGAAATGAAAGAAATTATTTTTCTATATCATGAAAAAAGTACTTTTTTTGTTAAAATGAAAAAAAAAAATTCTTTTTTATATCATGAAAAGAAAATACTCATTTGTTGAAATAAAAAAAAGTAATCTATCTATAACATGAAAATAAAGTACTATTAATAATATCGCTATTTAGGAT
>AWOL01S0004989.1:257267-320154 GCA_000715115.1 Nicotiana otophora | reverse complement strand
AAACTCAAGTTTAGAAAGATTTGACATTATTTAGAAAAAGAAAATTCGTACCTCTGATACTTTCAAAGTATTTGCTCGAGATGGCAGAGTCTCGTGCTGATAACGTGTTATAAAATAAAAACTGTAAAGTAAAGACAAGTATAGAGAGAAACTGATATATTATTCAAACTTCAAACTTATGTACATAATGAACTGAATTCTCTTCTATTTATAGAAGAAAGGAAGCCGTTGTGCAAGCTGCTACTACAAGCTGCTGTGTAAGTTGCTACTGCAAGCTGCTGTATGTAAGCTGTTGTGTAAGCTGCTTGTAAGCTGCTGTGTAAGCTGCTTGTGCCAGATATAGATAATCTTCTATCATGGGTAATATTTATCCATAACGGAGTACCGAAAGGATAAGCTTCTTCAAGAGGCTTATTTCCAATAGAGTACTAAATAGATAAACATATTTACGGCGGAGTCTTATATGGATAAACTTTTTCAGGAAGCTTATTTACAACGGAGTACTAAATGAACATCCATAATATAATATATTCATAACAATAAGTTAATAATTGGAACTCTTCTATAAAACTTAACATTCTCAAAGTTGCATTCACGCAACTGACAGCTAAATCTCATTGAAATGAAGCATTCATTTTCTCCATTTTATATACTTCTCAGCTCTCTACTCTTTGTAGCCATACCTATGAAAACTAATGAAACAATCCATGAGAGGAACAAGACCAAACTTTCACTTATCGGAAACTTACACCATTTGTCCTCAAATTATTTTATTTAGCAACAAAGTCAAAAATAATATAATAGCAAAAAAAAGAAAACAATTTAGACATGTTCAAATAGGACAAATATATCTTAACAGTGAACATTCATAAAGAACTAACACAACACAGTTTGAATTCATTAGAAGAAATCTAAGAAAAACAAAGTGAGGATAGAAGTGAACCTCATGAGAATTTAGTAGAAAAGATCTTCATCCTTACATTTGAAAGTTGTTGGTACAGCAAACAATGGGTACTCAAACCAAAGACACGATCGGAAACCTCGAAACGGCACTGGAAAACTCGAAACCAAAACGACCTCAATCAAACTCCATCGGATTCCATGGTATCAAAATTAAAAATCAGAAGAAGAAGGAGATATGAAAAGCCAGATCTGATTGAGCACACAGTGAGTGTAGCAGCGCTTGAGCCAACAATGGAAAATTCTTTGCTTTTGTGAAATCTCCGGTCGTCGTTTCTGTTTACTACTGGAGTTGGAGTATTATTTTTTAGCAAACAAGGTCCTAATTACTGTTTTTCTTTAGGAGTCTGTGTGCTTTTCAATTGAGAAACTAAAGAAGAGGGAATCAGAACGTGGGGAGGGGGAAACGGTTAAAGCTAGGGATGTAGCCATTCTTCATTTAGGAATTTTGGAATTTAATGATTGTCTTCAATCTTTCTTTTTTTTCAAAGATGGTTGTCGTTTCTCTTTTTAAGGAAAATCCCCTCCCCTCTCTTTTTTGTGTGTGTACATATATTAAGAAAAGATGAGAGGAGGAGGGTTGAAAATGAATAATGGGACAAGGAGTAGTGATACATGAATAGTGTAGTAGCTAAGTGAAGTAATAAGGAAATAGTGAAAGGGAATGAGATGTGACACGTGAATAATATAGTATGTGGGTGATGGGACAAAGATATAGTGTAGGGAAAGCAGGAAGTAATTTTATTAGATTTGATCTGTGATTCAAATAAATTCTTCCGCCCTCTACGCAGTAGACTTTGTTAAAAATACTCAAATTAAATGACTATTGGATCTTAATGATATGTCAATATAGAAAGTATTTTCCTTCGAAGAATGACTTCCTAAAGCCTCCAAGTGTCTGGCTGCAATGAATCATGGCAATAATTTCTACACACTACATCGTTGAGATACTTATGTATAGTCAATATTCATCGTATTCATTTTTTTACGAAATACTTACTCATCATATTCATATAGTAGAAAGTTTAGAAATAGATTATAACTTGTTCAAGCATTAAGTTGACCGATACTTGTGTTGGCCCGTGAGAAATAACATGTATTTTACGGAATAGTTAAAGTGTGCTCAACCTGATCCAGACACCAATATTTTCCAAAAAGGAAGCGGTTGTATTGTTATCACGCATGCTCAATAGATGCAACAGCTAATTAGTGTAACACATCATACTTCAATTTTGCCTCACAATCCCACTCCAAAACCTCCGAACTCAACGAAGGAATCTAGTCAATTAGATTGATCATCCTCGTACATTTTTTTTTCTATAACCGTGATGTCTGAACCAGTTTGCTCGGATCTCGACTTCCTTAGGTTACCTACTACCTCGTACATTTCCTCTTCATTGTACTTTTAGAGTAATATTTACGTGGAAATTATGACCAACAAATCATGGTGTTCTGCGTTAACCAAGGAGTGATTACATACATGAAGATATTGGCTATGACATCAAAAGTAACAGAGAACTATCAGTTTCATACTGCTTTCAACATTTTGATGGGAACTAAGTTTTGGAATAATTCCACCAAAAATCCTATATAACTTTTGGCATTTTCATGAACTTGCTTGGAAGTAAAATTAACAAGTAGCTTTCTCATTTCACGTCTTTTCAGCTCAAGTGCAAATTCTGTAATCTTGAGTAGCCAAACATGAATTTAGAATTAGAAATAGGTAGAGAAAGGAAGTTTCTCTCACAATTCCCCTGTTCAGGCTAGGGGCGAAGCTAGTTGCTAGATTCGCACGTATCCAGTAGTTTTTGCTCAAACGGTATATTTTTGTTAAAAATTTCATTAAATATGTACAAACATTAAACTTAGAACCCAATTATTAATACTGAAGTCATCGTTCTAAAATCCAAAACTCATAAGGTTGAAATTCTAGCTCCACCTCTGGTTCAGACCAACATAAAATGGGTACAAGAAGGTTTTCTGTTAAGGAGGAGACTGGTTGAGAAGATGAAAGAAACTATACTATCTTCCTGCAATTCACGAAAGAATCAGAGGAGTATATATCAATCCCCACTGTTTTACAAACGGATTCTTCTAACAACAGAAACCACCCAAAACTAATTAGTCTTTATCCTTTACTGGTTTTGTTTCATGTATTTGGGATCTCAAGCCTAGTTGTATTGGTTTCTACTTTCAATCTTTGAAGATCAAATTAATAAGTAACAAGACCATGTTAGAGACATTTTAGAAGCATAATAAGATGACTTAACCCTCCAAACTATGATTTCCTTTAGTATTATCCATAATAACTTCAACTCTTTATCAGAATGTGCATTTTGACAAGCACTAAAAAGTTATCTTTAGCAAGATACCTACATCAATTTTACCATAATTTGGAACTTAGGACCAAGCAGTAGTTGAGTTCCGGACAAGAAAATGTCGATCGCCTACAACTTGGAACAGGAGTGCCACCTTCAAGATGAGATTTCAATAACTTGGTATAAATGCCGAAGAAACAAAAGCATGTCTCTCCTAAAAAATGTTACATTAAGCAAAGAGTATTACATGTTTATTAAAAGACTCGTACCAATTGGGCTAGAACACATTTAATTTACAGTACTTCATGTGGCTTAACAAGAATGATGTCTATAACCTTTATATGGTCGAGCTCTTAGGTAATAGATCAGTAACATCGAATTTAAACCTTTTCCAAGACTGCTGCTGCTGTTCTATCATTTCCTCTATCACAACTTCTGTAGACTTAAACATTCCTCTGATCCACTGGAATTGAGATAACCACCATTTGCATCTTCAAAGTTATATCAGGAAGGTGGTTCTTTTTTTCCTTTTAAAAAGAGCTTGTCAGAATTGTATCAACAAAACTTCATCTTTTAGCCATGCAACATCCTCCAATTTGCTACCCCATAATCCATTAAAAGCTTCCAAACATGAAGAAAGGTCAACATTGGTGATCAAAGTTCGAAAAGAGAACTGCGGGTAATAGGATCATAGTACAGTCAAATGCCAATCTGATCGGGAAAGGCGAATGGTTCACCAGCCTACAAGTAGCAGAAAAAGAATATATAATTTAGATATGATTCTGAGTAGCCTTTTATGGATGAAAACATGCAGATGAATGTTCATATTGTATAGTGTTATCAAACCCGGAAATGCTAATTGTCAGCTCGAAGTGCAAAGCACGATTAACAGGCAAAGAAGTTGGTAATGAACAAAAACAATTGTACGTATTTTAGAACCAATGACTATAAATACAAATAGAATTATGTGGACAAAAGAATTGAGAAACTTCAATTAACAGAAATATATGAAGCAAAAATCTTGTCAATCAAGTTCAAGCATCATGTTACGTTTATGATCAAGATGTAAGTTTCTAAATTATATTACTAACTTATTAAATTTCTAATTTCCTATTCCTAGTCACTAACATAAAGTCTCCTTAAAAACAACGGTTTCGCTTTGTCATCTATATCTATTTTGTAGTACTTTCCTTTTTAAGACAGTATTTAGGCGAGTTTGATACCTGCACTAAAGTGCCACTTCAGCAACATGAAGCACCTATCTAGCTACCCTAAGTTTCACCGTTTAAGTGCGTCCCAACCGAGCCTTAAACAATACTAATATCGTAACATATTAGGACATTTAGAGGCCAAGTATAATCCGAATGTAATTTATGTGATATTAACAGTGGCATATTAATATTACTACTAGCACAAAACTGAAAAGAAGATCTAAGAATGACATAGCTTAGGTATCATGAGTCACTGAAGAGACAACAAAGGTCTACAAACAAAATACACAGATCAATTCACTAATTTACATAAATCTATTCTTTGAAAAATTCACGTGTTCAATGACTACTCTATTAGGAATAAGACCTTCATCTCAGGAGCCTACAACATAAGAATAAAAGCTTAAATGTAGAAATTTTGAGGATTGAAAATTTTCTCTGAATACTTTAAGGTTGTTGAATCTTTTTAATAAGGGTACATTTTATAGATGATATAAACTGCACTAAGTACGTCAAAAATTACAGATTGTGCAACTCCTCGGACACATTAAACATGGAATCTACATCATTTACATAGACCATGTTGCACCAAAAAGCTAGCAAAAATATATATTTGTATTTAAGGCTATTTACCGTTTGCTTTCAAAACTTCTGTTGTTTCTTTCAATCCAAATTGTCTACCAAATGACTAAAGGTTATGGTATTCCAAATCTTAAGTGCCTTTTTTTTTTAGTCCAACTCTGTTCCAGTTGGCTAAACAATCTAGAAGGGGACATTGTTCAGTTCTTGCCGAAAATTGCAATGAACATGCTCCAAGACAGATAAGTGATCGTTCAGTGCTAAGAAGACATCCGTTACAAAGCTGTATTCCTCTTTTCCGGAGATTAGACCGGGTGAGACATGCTTCCTTGGCCACTAGCCAAGAGAAGCAAAAAAACTGTAAAGGTGCTTTGTGTACCAACTCTTCCTCCAAGGCAAACATTTCACGTTGCAACAAGTCAATAGTCAGTAGCAACACACCAAACAGAGAAGATTTCCATCTAATTTTTTTTCACCACCTTTCCATTTAATAGAATCAACCTTATGCTGGTCCACAGTAGAGCTAAAAAGCTTGAAAGGAGAACACGTTCATTCGATTTTTCAGTCATTTAAGATTTTTCTTAGGAAAAGATTCCATCCCTGGGCATCGAAAAAATCGACAATCGCAGCATCATGAAGAGAAGAAATGTTGTAGATGTCATGAAGAAAGTTTTTCAGAGGTGTATGTCCAATCAAGAGTTCCCAAAATCTAATCTTTCTACCACAACTTACCATTAAGTCAACATTTGCTTCGCGAATATCACAACATAGTTATATGCTTCCACACTCCAATGCCACAAGGAGCATTTGAAACTCTGGTGTGCTAGCGACAATCCGGTGTGTGTTTATCAACTAGAATCCTCTCCAAAGTGCATTTTCTTCCTCATTAAATCTCCATTCCATTTTGCGAATAGACTTTCATTGTGACACTTAAGGTTTTTAATGCCAAGACCTCCTTTTTGCTCGTCTGTGGTAACACTGCTCCGCTTTACAAGAGAAAAGGACTTGAACTGTTTATTCCCTTGGCAATGAAAGTCCCTCTTAATTTCTCCATGCGCTTTAAAATAGAATCAGGGCCAGGAAACAGTGAATAGTGTAAGTGGGAAGTCCGAGGTACTTTTCAAGAACCTTATTTTTAATGGCAACTGATTTGTGTTTTTCCTCCAAAGGAAGTCTTAGGTAATTTCTGGGAAGTGAGCCAATGTTGCATTACAAAATTCCACAAGTTAGTGGATATCAGGAAAATTGTTGACAGGAAAGATGGAGCTTTTTGCATAATTTATATGAAGCCCGGAGACTGCCTTCAAATTGTAAGGATCATCCTTAAGAGCAAAAGTCATTCTTTGGCTTCATGAAAAATCAAGGTCAAGGTGTCATCAGCTTACAATACATTAGAGATGTTCAAATCTATTAAACCCCTGAAATTTGCAGAGAAGCAGGAAACCCATTGCTTGAACCAAGCTGTATACGCCTACTTGTTGGGATACAACAACAACAAACCCACTTGATCCCATAAATGGGGTATGGGGAGGGTAGTGTGTACGCAAACCTTACACCTACCTCATAGAGATAGAGAGGTTGTTTCCGATAGACCCTCGGTTCAAGGAACAGTGAAGATAAAGCAATGAAGTAGATTACTTGTTGGGATATATACTATTAACCATGAGTTTGGTTTGGATATAGTATTTATTATAGAACAATTGTTTATTCAATTTTAATAAAGTTTTAAATAGATCATATATCCGTCCGTGTCCTTTACTTATATAGTAGATGATAGTATATAGAGTTCAGCTTATACACGGAAGATTAAATCATCGGTTCTTATAAGTTTAAAGTTTGACTTCACAATCTAATGATAAAATTGAACAAACCATCAGGAATGATTGTAGCACAAGATTAAATATAATTTATCTTGATTATGGGAATGGTTTAATTCCAACTTCTTGTGCTAGTATATTTTGTATGTATTGAACGGACCAAGTAGAAATAAGTATTTTATACTGACTTAATAAAATAAATTCTCTAGCCATTAAATGTACTTATACTCTTAATCTTGATATAATTATTAATTGTGTATATTATTATTGTTTTGATTTATTACAATGCGAGATTTTTTCGTAGGTCAATATGCCCGGTAAATTGGACAATGATGATATACATTGGCAAAATAATAGATAGTTGATGGAATCCATATTTTGGTCTAGAGATTGATGATACACCTTTATGAAAGCTTATAAGTTTACATGTGTAAACCCTGCAGGTAGATTTTGTATCCGTCACATGAAATAAGTTAAGCAAAAGTCTAAAGGAAATAATCAATAAATTAAATCGTTAGTACAACAACAACAACGTCCCAGTGAAATCCCACTAGTGGGGTCTGGGGAGGGTAGTGTGTACGCAGACCTTAACCCTACCCCGAGGGAGCAGAGAGGCTGTTTCCGAAAGACCTTCGGCTCAAGAAGACGAAAAGAGACAATATCAGTATCCCAATAGAAACCATAAGAAAAATAACATCATGGAAATGAGAAAGTAGATGCAAAGCAAACGGGATAGACAATAATTTAAATCGTCAGTAATTTAATTTATTTGATTAGTATCTGAATCTTAACATGAGGAGTTAAATAAGGTTTAATGGAAGAATTTCGAAATTGAACTGAGGAGTGCAGTTACGAATTTTTAGTGGAATAATTCGTAATTTATTATAATAGTATTAATTCGGATATTTCGAATTAAGTCTATAATAGGAAGCCTCGTTAATTAAATATTGTGGTCCCTAATGTGCCTTAATAATTAGGAATTAAATGGAATTCTATTTCTTGGTAGAAAAGGAAGACCCAACAGGTTTAGGAAAAGATTTTAAACCCTAAAACATGTGGCTATATAAAGGGGTTTTATTCCATAAGGAGGCTATGGTTCTTACTATACGATTCTCCTAGGAGAAACTCGCCCAAACGAGTTTTGCCAATTCCGGGTATTATGTGGGTCACACAGCAGAAGACTGTGGAACTGGAGGATGATCTCATGAAGGATGTTTGCTCTCACTTGAAGGCTCTTTTCTCGATCGCGGTCACGCTTCAAGAGATAAGAATCGATTTTATGTTCGATTAAAATTTGTGATTATGTGTTGTCTATATTACGTGCAAGTGATCCTAGCTATTTGTTTACGCTGTTTATACATGTTTCCACCATTACTAAGTCCCTCCATGACCAGAACAAAGAGAATAAGAGAGAGAGGGTTTTATGGCCTCAATCCTATTTGACTAGAGAAGATACCATGAGGTGTACCATTTATGAGCACCGAGAGCTTCACAGACGAAATAAAAATGCTGATCCAACTTATCCATTGAGACTAGAGCTGGCAAAATGGATAAACTTTTCAAGTATCTGCCCATATTATCCGCTTAAAAATGGGTCGTATAATTGATTTATTTAAATGGATAAAATATGGATCTTATCCATATTAACCGCTTTAGAAAATGGATAACCATGGGTCAAGAATGGATCATCATCACCAGCACCCTCCAATCATTTTCTGAAACTATCCAATGCTACGTCCCCCCATCTTCACCAACCACCCAAGCCTCACCCCAAACACCACCCACCATACCATACCTAACCACCCTACCTACAAATCATTGATTAGGCAATCTCACTAATACATATAATTACCACAGTAGGTTATTACATTTGTTAAACAAAGAGGATTCCTTTAATATTCTAATGATATGGAAACATAATGGCTATTTAGTTCAAATAAAGTATAAACAAGAACTTGGTTTGTGGACTTTTAAGTCATAACTCAATAAATCATTTTAAAATTTTCCAGAGGTTCTTCAATTGGAAAATTTGTGACATAACCTCTCATTGTTATGTTTTCCAGAATATTAATCTCAAAATGTTGTGGAAAACATAAGTTGAATCTGCTATCAAATTAGGAATTTAAATTTTTGCCTCAATTCCAAGTTTTAAAAAAAAGGAAGCTAAGGTATAATATCTATAATACGAAGACGATATAGTGTATATCCACGAAGCCTCACTTTGATGGAGTTAAGAGAACTATATAGAAGCAAGATAAGGTTGTAGTCATATATAGAGTCTTGGGTAAGAAGCAACGGTTAACCCATTTTTTATTCGTATTAAATGTGGGTCGGTCGGATATTTTATTTGTTTTTACCTAATCCGTTTTTGACCCGCCCATATCCAACCCAACTCGCCCGTTTGATGGCCCTAATTGAGACTGAAGCCCATTTGTCTCAATTAATCTAGCAAAAACCTCTAATTGGCATGATCAAAAGCCTTCTCGATATTCAAATTGCAAAGAATTCCAGGTTCTTGGTTTTCCTTCTTGAGTCCAAGCAACATTCACGATCAAAGCTACATCAGTGATATTTCTATCACTACGGAAAGCCGTCTGGGAGGTGCTGATCAGCTTACGTAGCAAAATTTCTAATCTGTATGCAAGAGCTTTGAGTATAATCTAGTAGAAACTGGCTGTCAGACTGATAGGTCTATAGTCCTTAGGTTCATTTGTACCGCTCTTCTTTGGAATGGGAGCAATATAGGAGGAATTTAAGCTTCTCTCAAAATGCTCCGGATTATGGAAATGGTTTATAGCCTGTATCAAGTTATCTTTAATGGTCGACAAACAGTGCCTGTAGAAATACATAGAAAGACCATCCGGACTCAGTGTTTTGTCACTATCACTACACGAGTAACAGCAAGAATTTCCTCATGTATTTACTTGTTTAAGGCCCTTGGTAAGCTCTGCATTTTCCACACCAACTTTAACTGAAACAAGCTAAGATGCATTGAACATTTGAGGAATTGGCAGTGATGGGATACAGGTTAGCCAATCATGGACCTGAAGACCTTCAACTAGACGAAAAGTGCTTTGAAGACTTTACAAGATCAATGAAAGAAACATAGAAGGTCTACAACATACTAAAGTGGAGATTTTAAGCAAAGGGGGTGGCTACATTTAAATGGCCAAGCGGCCAATTAGCTAGGCAAAGCAAATTTCCTTGATTTCCTCGCTTTTAGCTTAAGGGTATTATAGTAACTACTTAGGTTGATTTATCTACTACTATAAACAGTAATTAGGGTTTAGTTCATTAGTTAGTTTTTGGATGAACATTGATGTTTAGGCTGCTTTGTGAGCTGAAGACCCTCTTATATCTCCATAGAACCCTCTTGAATACTTGGGTAAGTATTCCCTTGTATGAGTTCAATCTCCCTTCTCCCTTGGACTACAATCATATAATTGAAAGCTTAATTTTTGCTTCCAATGATTAAATCCTTTCTAGCTTCTATCTCTAGTAACTTCTATCTCGTCTCCCTATTTTCTATCTAGTGTTGGTTGTTGTGTGTTATTTTGATTCTCATACCACATCAAGCAGATATTTCGAAGTTAGATTATCTAAGTTATACAATATACTCATCCCCTGTAGGAAACTGCTAAGGAGCCTGAGCCACAAATGGTTTTCCAACCTACCCCAATTTATTTGTTCCTTTTTCTTCCCATGGATAAGTCAAATTTTAGTGTTCAATTTAGGAGATCATTTACACATGGGAATTTAGTCGTTTGCATCCTGAGCTTGACTTTGATTATATGCTCCAAAAGCTTTATTTGCCACATGGCTATTCATTGTATTCAGAGAATTCTTTGATCAGAAAAGCTAGCAAGATGTCGTGCAATTAATGTTTCTGCTATGATTTCCAAGGTGATCTTGTATGTTACACGGTAACCCAAAAGAAAGAAACCAAAAAAGAAAGGACAATAGATATCATGATATCCTGCATTCTGGGAATCATGTCGCATAAGATGTCTACAAAGCCTACTAGCCTTTATCTTAGAGGGGTTTTCCCAATGCATAGCAGTTGTCAAGTTCGTATTATTAGGCCAGGGACACTACATTCATATGAAGACCCAAATTTAGTGGAATTTCACCGAATGGTATTTTAATTAGAGTTATCAGTACATATGCTAACTTTCTTTCAAAGATCTCTTCGCACTGGAACGCAGGTTAGGTCAATTGCACATCCAGAACCCATTATAACCTACCGAGTTACTCGACCCCAATCCAATTTTGCAGCATCGCAGCTCAAATTGCACTAACACATCTCCTAATAAAACATTTTGCTCATGAACTCTAATTAAGTGAGTTTATCATCCTGTTTCTTCCTGATCACATTTTACGAATAGGAAAAAGGATGTCATTGCAAGAGCAAGAAAATATTTTAATCAACTAAGTTACTCACGAACTAGTCAAAAAACGTAAGTGTAAGAGAAAAGTTCATCTGCTCTGTGCTCAAGGAAAAAGAACATATTTTTACCTAGAATCATTGCAGTGTTGCATACCGGGCATGATTGTATGTGATGGATACTGAAGTCATCATTCTCAGCCAGAGCCAAGGGGCATGACAGCAAGAATTTACACTTTTGGTGTCATTATCAACCTGTCTTTGATACACTTTTTCTCCTCTTGATCAGTCCTTTTATCAGAGTGAAATAAGTAGACTTCTGTAGAGCAATACCTCTCTGAGTAAGTTCTGTATAGATAAGCATCGCATCTTTATATCTTCCCTCTGCACAAAGCTCATCAATCTGCTGTGAATAAGCAATTGAACTTGGATCTAGTTCATGTGAAGATTCAGCTGTGAGTTCATGTTCCCTGTTATCCATTTGCGGCTGCTGTTCAGATGGTCTTTCTCTCTCTGTCATATGTGACAAAAATTCTTCTGCTTCCTTAAGCCTTCCAGCATCAGTAAGTGCACCAATAATAGCATTATGTGTGTACTTATCACGTTGGACATTTTTCTCTTCCATTTCAGCAACAAGGCCTAGAGCATCCTCAAGTCTTTGATCTTTACAAAGAGCCGTAATCAAGGTGTTATAAGTTACTACATCAATGGTCTTCCCTTTATCAATCCACGTATTAAATAGCTTAATGGCTTTTTCAAGCATGCCTTCCCTACAAAGTCCCCGAAGAAGAATGTTGCACGTATATACATCAGGCTTAAAAGAATTCTCCACCATTTTGTTGTGAAATTGAAATGCTTTCTCAATGTTCCCCTCCCAACAGTATCCATGAATAATAGTATTGTATGTTATTTCATTAGGCACTATGCCCTTCTCTAAAAGTTCGTTGAGTTTAGCGATTGCCAGCTGAGTTTTACCTGATTTACAGAGCCCTCCAATTATGATGTTGTATGTGATAATAGTGGGAATTACCTCTCTCTCTTTCATTTCTTCCCAAAGCTTAAGAGCTTTTTCCATATTTCCACATCTAAAGTACCCAGCAATAAGAGTGCCATAACTTACCGCATCGACAAGATAGCCCCTGGTATGAGCAACAGAGAGCAACTCGTAGGCCTCATCAAGTTTCCTTTCTTGACAAAGAGTATGAAGCATTGTATTGAGAGAAAAATTATCCATTTTCAAACCTTTTTCACCCATTCTTTTCATTATCCTCAAAACCTCTGGTAGATTTCCTGCTTTGCAGTATGCACTTATCAAAGTATTGTAGGAAACACAATCTGGACATAAACCACCTTCCTCCATTTGTTGAATCACCTCTCTAGCTTTTTCTACCTTCCCTTCTTTGCAATACCATTTAATCAATGTATTATGAGTAGATTCATCACATTTGATCCCTTTCTTATTCATTTCTTCAAGCAGATCAAAGGCCTCTGAACTTCTCTTATTATCAAGACACCCGTTAATCAGGGTGTTATAAGTTTTCACATCAGGCAACAATTTCAACCCGACCATCTCATCCCGAAGCTTAAAGGCATCATCGATCCTTCCTTCATTACACAGACCATCAATCAACATATTATAAGTCCAAAGATCAGGCAACGTATTGTTCTGCGTCATCAACTCGACGACCTGAGCAGCGTCCTTCAACCACCCCATTTTACAATAACCATGTACCAAAATATTATACGTATTCCTGTTTGGCACGAGACCTTTACCCTTCATATCCAACAACAAATCCCTAACATCATTCAACCTACCTTTCTTGCACAGTCCATCCAATAAAGTATTATAACTCACATTATCCGGCACGCAACCAAACTCACTCATTCTATTCAACAAGCCATTAGCATCCTTAAACTTGTAAACTAAACAATACCCTCTAATCAAAATATTGAAAGTATTTGTATTCGGAGCCAAACCAAGCTTAAGCACATCATTGAACAGCTCATTACATAAATCAACAGAGTGAGTAGAAGGGTACTTTACCAATGCATTAATCAAAGTATTAAAAGTCAGCAAATTCGGGCACATTCGAAGGCGTTTCATTTTCTTGAAAATCTGAAGAGCAAGATGGGGTTGTTCACACTGGCAATAAGAACCAATAGCAGTATCCAACAAATCCCTTGAAGGTTGAGGGAAAGAGGAAATGGGGTGAAGGAGGTGACGGTGGAGAAGGTGTTGGGGGTGATCAGAAGGGATAAAGTTAAGGAGAAGGGATTTGGCAATCTTGAATTTGCGATGGGATAAGAGGGAGGATAAGAGAGAGGGGAGGGCAGGAAAGGGGAGGGGGTGGGTGGAGAGAGAGGGTATGTGGGATTGAGACCATTGGAAGAAGGAGAAGAGGGTGGTGGGGTGAGAAGAGAGGGTAGGGGAGGAGAGAATGGAGTGGATAATGGGAAGGGTGAGGTGGGGGAGGTAGGATTTGAGAGTGGATTTGGGGAGGGATTTGGAGGAAGATAGAAGAGTGGTGATTGTTTGGATTAGTTGAGAAGGATTCAATGGAGGATATCCTGGAGTTAGGGAACTCATTGGTGTTTGATTTTTGGGGTTTTACAGAGAGAAACAAAGGGTTTATACTGAGGTTTCAGTAGCTGACC
The DNA here is from genome assembly GCA_000715115.1 of Nicotiana otophora. NCBI lineage: Eukaryota > Viridiplantae > Streptophyta > Magnoliopsida > Solanales > Solanaceae > Nicotiana > Nicotiana otophora. The sequence goes on along the minus strand of AWOL01S0004989.1, from coordinate 306,230 downwards.
GAAGTTGTCTTCTTGTTTTGCTTTAGGCTTCCATCGCATTTGCAGAACAAGTATATTTTATTTTGTCTTACTTTTGTGCAGGAACAAAATATAATTAAAATTTGTACAACTTTTTGGCTCTTTTTATGTTTGCGTGGTTAGTTACAGCGGCGAGGGTCTATCGAAAATAGTCTCTCTACCCATGTTAGAGGTAAGGTCTACGTACAAACTAAACTCACCAAACCCTACTAATGGGATTATACTTGGTTGTTGTTGTTGTTGTTGTTTCGTTTTCGTTTTCCTTTTCCCTTTTTTTCTTTTTCTTTTTTTTGAGACCTTAACAGCCGTTAGGTATATGGTAAAATATTTATAAAAAAAAAAAATTATATATATATATATACACACACTTACGGGTGTCAATGGATCTTTAAAAACCGACTAAACCAACTAAACTGAACCGTATTGAACCGATTAGTAGGTCTATTTTAACAAAATTATCAATTTTTATATAAATTTATAGTCGTACCGAATAATATGGTAGGTTTTTAATTTTATAAAATAAACTAAAAAAATACCGAACCGTACGGAATAAATTTATATATAAAAAATATATTTTATATACTAAATTTAGAATTAACAAAGTATTAAGTTTTTTTTTTCTTCAGTAGTGGGATTATAGAAATGGATACAACTAACCAAGTAATTAATACCTAGAGTCCCAACTTCCAAACTTATTCTACGACTCGTATTGAAACTAAACTAGTTCAAACGTCTTGAATAGCAAGCCACTAGATGTTCTAGCGATCTTCAGTGGTAAGCCACAAGGTATTTGATATATTTTCTCTCGTATGATTTAGATTTCTCTTGTTGGATATTAATCTTCAAATAAACTTTATTCTTGAGTCTCAGTTAACTTGATTACTATCTTTTCACTCGTATGATTTATATTTCTCTTGTTTTTGCTAGATTTATTTTATGTTACCATAGAATAGTATGAGATATTTTTACCTTTTGGTACAAAAATTAAGTGGTGTTCAAAAATGAGGGGCAAAAAGGTTAATTTATTTTTATTGAATTTTTTGGTCTTTTAATTTTGTACTTTAAACTTCACACTTATAATATTATAATATTATATTATATGATATGATATGATGATATGATAAGAGTCAAACTTTGATCATAAAGTCATTGATGTGTTAAGTCAGGAAAAAAAATGATGCTTATTTAATTTGTGTACCTTTATAAAAAGAAAAAATATTGGTAGTCCTCAATTTTTATTTTTATAATTTTCATCCTTTAAAAATAAAGAAGAAATAATCTTCTTATTATTTCTTTGGTAAAATGGCCTTCTGGCCACTTAAACTTGTACCCGATTGTCATGCCGGTAAGTGAACTTTCAAAATTTTCATATGAACACTTCAACTTGAGCATAAGTGAACTAATAAACACCTCTAACAGTTGAATCAATCTATGTGGCATCAGTTATTCCTAGTCAGCTGTTGTACATGTAAGTCATGCCTAGCAGGAGCGTGAATGTGATTTTTTTCAATGGCCAACGATAATAAACCCAAGGGCCCATCTATTTAGAGGGCTTCTTTTTCCTCCTTTGGCATACAACCTCCATTTTTTACTTATACAAGCTCTAAATCTCTTCTTCTCTTCAAATGTTTTACAAATTCAAGTCAAATTATTTCTTCTCTAGGTGGATATTTTATTCTTCAGGCCAAGAATGCAATTGAAAGTTGTATAGTTTGTCATTGCAAAGTTGATGCAGTTGTGTGCATAACCTGGAAGCCCACCAATCCGGGTAGAAGGTTCTTATGATGCTCAAATTATAGTATAACCGGTTGCTGTAATTTTTTCAGGTGGGTGATCATTACAAACTAGTAATTTCAGGATTGCTATCAAGAATTCGCGTCAATGAGCAGCGAAGGAACATGGAAAAACAATATGTAATTGTGTTTGTTGTTGATGCACTGCTCTTTGTAGTGTTATTCTTAGCTTAGAACTAACCTTTGTATTGTATATTTATTCTTAACAAACAATGACAATGTCAAGTGTATGAAGTATTTTGCTGCAATGAATAGTTATGCTTGGCATTGACATCTGAACATATATTAGACAAGTTCAAAACAACCATTTGGATTGACACTAGTAGGCCATCAAATCTGCACACTAGCAGAAATGAGTTTACAACTAAGTTCTAAATATTTCAAACCACATCTTCTACAAAATAACCTACAAATAAGTTCTGATACTAACAGACTTAAACTTTCACAAAAAGAAATATTTCTTCAAATTATTGTGGTTGAGACAGGTTGAAGTTAGACTGCGATTGACTCGGGCTTGGTTGAGTTGAAGAAGGAGCTTCAGATTGGCTTAGGGTTGCCTAAGTTTGTCTCCTTCTAGCCCGTTGTTGAAGCTGCCTTTGTGTTACTGCATTTATTCCTTTCCACCTTAGTCTAGGTGCTCTATATCTAAGATCAATATTGATCTGGCTAGTATCAATTAGTTGTCTAGGATCATGTGTGACTCTGTCCATTAACCCAAACTACATCCAAATAGAAATATAATTTATAACTTAGTATAGTAATTAGACACAATAATTGGACAGAATTTCACATACTTATCCTCTCTATGATTGTCCCTGATTCACCAAACAGTATTCCAAATCCAGCAGTCCAAGGCCTTTCACCTAAAGTTCTAAGAATTTGTTGAGGAGTTCTTGATCTTTCTTCTTTAGTTCCATATTGTTGTGTTCCTCATCCACTATCAGCAGTAGTTCCAGAATTTTTTTGTGTTGCGGATCTAGCTATTGCAATAGTAGCAGATTGTTGTGTTGTAGATCCACCATCAGCAGTTAATAATGACCTCCTGATGCAGTTGTTGTAGCACGTGCATTTGCAGTATTACTCCCAGTACCAGCAAGTAAACTTTGACCTTTCTAAAACACCCAGAATATAAAAATTCAGCAAAAGACTAAAAAATACTTAAAGTATAAGAAGCATTTGATTCTTATCAGGATTGCACAACCTTTCTTGTTATGCCATACTGTCTTGCGATTAGAACACGTCATTGGTGTCCCCTTCCTTGATCTCTTACCATATTTCTTTGTAAGTTCATCTGGAGCCTTCTTTCTATATTTCTTAGGTCTACCAGACATCTTAGTAATTACATGAGGCTCAACTTTGGGGTTTTGAGTTAGAGGCCACATCTCCATATTGGTCATAGGTTGAATGTAACAATTGAATGCCTTGAGGTATGTTTTCTTCTTATACCAATGCTCAACATAGTCAGCAATGTCATACCTTTTTAAAAAAAATTGCACAAAGTGTATAGGAGCACGGTATGCCTTTCAGCTGCCACATTCTACATGTGCACTCTTTCTTTACAAAATCAACTATGTGTTTGTAAATTCCATCTTGGATCTCAAATCCAGTGTCCCCATTTCATTTATATTCATGTTTGGTGGCTCTTATAGATTGCTCTTCAATGTATCTCATTGCCATAGGAGATATATCAGAATTCCACTTTGTAGCAAATTCTCTCATATTAGTCATCCTCTCAATTACCTTCACTCTGATCTCTTCCAACATGGTTATGATTGACTTATGCCTAGAAGTAAGTATCCAATTGTTGAAGGTCTCACACATGTTGTTCTTGAAAAAAGGTCGTGCACCATAACTGTTTGGGATATCTAAACAAGTCTTCTATTATCTTATTCTCACCTAATTTTGCCAGCTCATCTAGTTTAACCTTCAGAAATGCTTCAAATAAAATTCTTGCACAACCCCAGAATTTCTTCCTTCTTTCCTCACCACTCCAGATTTTCTTCCAGTTGCTCCATATGTGCCTTGCACATATTCTATGCTCAGCATTTGGCATCAATTCAGACATAACTTGAACAACAAAAATACACTGTTTAGAGTTCATCCAATGCAATCTTAAATATTAAAGTAAAAAACAAGATTAAAATAATACACATACCTTCTGTATATCAGACATAATTGTTAGTCCTTCACCTTCAAATTCTGTCAGTTTCAAGTCCTCCATTAGACACCTAAAAAATCAAGACCAACTGTTCTTGGTCTCTTTCTCAACTACTGCCCAAACAACAGGGTACATCTAGTTTTTACCATCCTTAGCAATACATGACAATATCTCACTTTTACACACTCCCTTCAGAAATGCACCATCAAATCTAATTACATTTCTACACCCTTCTAACCAACCTATTTTCAAAGCATGTAAACACATGTATATCCTCACAAAGACCTCTTTACCAGGTTCTATTTCTTTTAAAGTCCTCACCACAACAGTATTGTCTGGGTTAGTAGTTCTTATCATGTCAGCATAATCATAAACCCTAGCAAACTCCATTTTGTAATTACCTAAATACTTACTCGTTACCTTCTGTCTAGCCCTGTCATATATTGTTTTTCCTATATATACACCATACTTAATCCTTATCAACTCTTGTAACTTTTTGAGCTTTATATCATACTGATTAACGATCTTATCTTTGTAATGTTTAACTATCCAAGCTGTGTTAGAAAGCTTGTTTCTTGTGACTAGGAAGCATGAATGTGTTAACAATGAAGTTTTGTGTGTGGCCCTGTAAACTGCCTAAAATATGTCATCTACATCTACTAGAGTTCAAACATGTTGCCCTAATCCTATTCCTCTCGTTTGGTATCAACTTTAACTGAACTCTCCTCTGTACAGCATAGTCTTGTAAAGTAGATCTAAATTGTCTAACATTTTCAAAGACCATTCCCACTTGAAAAATAATTTTCTTACAGTTAGGGTCAAAGTAGACCTTTCTACTGTATCTTCTTGGAGGAAGGTTATACACATCATCATCTGCATCTACATCATCATTAGTACTATCCTCACTCTCTGGATCTAAACTGTCTAGGTACTGCTCATCCCCTCCCGATTTGCCAGAATATTTAGCAGTCATTTCCTTGTAAATGTCTTCAAATCTAGGGCCAATGCCTACTGGGCCACTAGGTAGCTCATCTACATTAACATCACTAGATCTCTCTTTTCAGTTCTTTTAACAAGAGTGGGGTTGCTCTAGTAGTGAGCACCCTCCACTTTCAATCAAGAGGTTGTGAGTTCGAGTCACACCAAGAGCAAGGTGGGGAGTTCTTGGAGGGAGAAATTCGAGGGTCTATCGGAAATAGCCTCTCTACCCCAGGATAGGGGTAAGACCTGCGTACACACTACCTTTCCCAGACTCCACTAGTGGGATTATACGGGGTTGTTGTTGTTGTTGACTGTTGTTGTCTAGCAGCAACAATGTCAGCTTCTATATTACTTGTCTCTCTAACAACATCCTCATCAACATCATAAAGTGAGTCATATGTATCCTTTTAAGCAGAAACACCCTCATATTCAACATCCTCACTTTCAGAATTACTCTCAAATTCATCACAATCTGAATCTATCGCTGGATGAAAGTTGTAGAATCCCCCTTCATCCTCAGTAGACTCTTCTATATCAGCAGCCCTCCCTTTGCCTTTCCCCTCAGTGAAACAACCAATATTTATATCATTGGTAGGTGAGTTTATTGCCCTAACATTAGCTCTATTTGTTTGCCTCTTTGGCACTTCAATAAAGCTAGTTATTTGGTCATAGGGATATCACTGGGGTCCACACCACTACTTAACATTTCATCTAATTCAATATCAACATATGGTATATTAACAATGTGACATAAATAAACACCAATCAAATCCCCATCATGAAAGTCCTTGAAGAATTCTAACACATCAACATCATACTTAATAAATCGAAATGGTCCTTTTTTATTGACTTGACATGCAAATTTCTCCACACCTAAGTACCTCGTATCATTTGCCCATTTATTGAATTGAATAACATGCAATTCATCAGTGTCAGCAGTTACAATATTATGCCATGTTATACCATTTTCATACCTCATTAATGGGACAACTATCAGTTGTCCCTGATGGTGAAATTATAATTTTACAAGAACAAACATCCCGCCTCACTACGCCTATGAAAATAAGATAAGTCCAAATCAGTAAAATATTCAAAAGAAAGAGACAATATTGTCTGAACACGTCTTTGAAAAGAACAAGCAAATGCGGGAAAAGAACCCTAACTTTATCATTTTAAGAGACAAAATTTTTCGATATGATAAAAAGCCCTAATTTTTTAACCCTATATGCCAAATCAACGATGGAACCGACAAAATCCAGAGAAAAAAATAAGAATTTAGTATGTTATTCCAAAAAGCCTTAATTTTAAACCCTAAATAATAAAAGAACCATTGCATACATACAAAACATTATTCTATCATGATCATCTTCAATAACGAATAAAAATACAAGAAAACAACCAAAAATTTCATGAAAGACAATAATCAGACCTTTAATAATTTCTATGTTTCTAGTGGAGGAGAAAGTGACGGTACACGATTGTCTCGAATTCTTATTTTGGGACCGATTTTGAAAGAAAAATAAACACAACCTTTATATGATCTAATGAGCGGAAAATCATATGAATGGAAAATAGTTAGTGCTTAGTGGGTTTTCATGTCTAACACGTGACAGATTTGTCACGTTTGTGAAATTATAATACACACGCTGTGATTCAACTGTCGGAGGTGTTTGTTAGTCTACTTATACTCAAGTTGAAGTGTTCATATGTGAATTTTGAAAGCTCCTTTGCCACGTGACAATCGGGTACGGTTAAAAGCCTTTTTGCCTATTATTTTCTTATTTATTATCGAGCAATTACGGTCAAAGCCGAATGTACGGGTGATGTTCAAAGATGCTGAAATTGAAGCCATTGATATATTCCCCATCCGCTAGGCCACATAGTGTGGTCACAGAAGCTTCAACTGTTCCTCTCCGACTCGCCGGATTTCCGGTCGCCGACAAAAGTTCCGGTTCATTTCCGGCGAATTCACGCATAAAATCTCCTCATCATCTGTTTTCGACTCGCCGTCGCTTAAGCCACCGTTGTTTTTCTGTATCAATGGAATCTGCTGCCGGCGTTAACACGGCGACGCCGTCGTCCGTGGTGAAGCTGAAACCCATAGAAGCAACCCCTGAGAGTTTTAAAGAGTTCGGTCAAGTAATTGAGGCGTCCCCTGATGGGGAAGAATTTGGACCTCGTGATGCTCAGCTTGACTTGAGCCGTGGCATTCCCAGGTCAGGATTCTTCTTTATTTATCTCAGATAACATTTTCTTGTACAATAATGATGTTCTTCTTAATAAATATGCTGGTGCTATGACGAATTACTGTAAGACCAGCTTCAATTGAACTCATTTTCATACAAATAAGATTAGAAAACCGAACTGTGTAGCCTAGGAATAGCAAAAAATGAATCTTGGCTGTTTGTATGTATTGATAACCAAAAAATTCCCGAGCGTTAGTGAGCATGATGTGAAACTTAATAGATAATGGGCCTGCTCTTTTAACCTTCTCCACTAAATACCACACTTTTGTCTGTGGTTCAAACCCCTGATCAGGGGGAGTTAGCATGCTTATTAAGTGTTCGGCCGATCCCAGTAACTTTGGTTCAGACCGTGTATTTGTGTAAAGAAATCTATTATAATGTACAAATAATCTTAAAAAAACTAGGAGCCCGTTTGGACACACAAAAATTCACTTTTTTTCGAAATCAGCGTTTGGCCATAAAGTTTACTTTCGCTTGAAGATGAATTTTGGAATTTTTCGAAAATTTGAAAAACTCCAAAAAGTTGTTTTTCAAAAATTTCATTCATATCACTCACAAAACTTCAAAAACAACCCAAAATTATATTCATGTCCAAACACAACTTTAATTTTCAAATACCATTTTTACTTGAAAATGTTTTTCACTTTTTTGGGGGAATTTTACATTTCTTATGTCCAAACGCCCACTAGAATTTTGAACTCATATCTTCAAATCCTAACTCCGCCTCTGCCCCTTATGTGTGCCTAACGCCCTAACCCACACATCATGCACTATGCTCTAACCACTAGACCAGCTAATAGTTTTTCTTTTTTAATTTATCCAAATATCATTTGTTGGATTAGTTAATGAGATGATTAAGCGTGGTGTTTTCTATCAGGTTTTACGTTATGCAGCTGAAAGATCGGTCGCTCAGATTTTCTAAGATAACGCATCATGCCAACGTGACCCAATGTCTTGGATCTATTGGAGGCAATGTTTGGTATCTTGGAGTTGCTAAGCCATCTATTGTGGATCCAGCTGATATCAAGGGGGCTGCAGGTGCTGATATTGTGCAGTCACATTGTGGGCACTTTTATGTGCCTCCTGCTGTTGATGAAGTGCAGGCTTTCAGAATTTCAGGTCCAAAGTTTATAAAGCTGAATCATGGTACATGGCATGCTGGGCCATTATTTACAGATGATAAAATGGACTTTTACAATCTGGAGCTGAACAATACTAATGTAAGGATCTTCTGTTTTCTACTGTTACAGTTGAATTGATCACATTTATGCATGTTGATTACATGCATCATGGAAATACTGTTTTAGACTAACCAGGGAATCACCCCCTTTCTTTTCTTGGTAACATTAAGTATTGTCGTTTTGGTTCTTAATTTTTAAGCCTGGTTGCTTCTGTTGATAAAAAGAGTGATGATTCAACCAGTTTGAAGCTTTAGTGAACCAAACTTTTAGAAAAGAAAATGCTCCAGAAGATGAAGACTTCTAACACAGAACCTCTATGAGAAACTTATATAAGCAAAATTGATATCTGGGAGGGTCGGAGACTCAGCATCTTTTTCCTCCCATTTCTCTGGGCAACATTTCACATCTATTGGGATGTGACGGAAAACTAAATTTGTGTTTATTCATGTCATTATTCTGATTCATACGTTAAAATATCTTCTAACTACCATTATCATGTGTTGAAATGTTGTAGCTGTCTTATTTATAAGCTGTTAGTTGTTAGAGAATGATTTTCTTATTTATATTTTTGGTATGCAACATGCCCTCCCCTTCCCATGGGGGCCAGATCCTTTTTCTTGGGTTAAGCACGTAATATTTGGTTGACAGATGATGGTGAGACTTGAACTCTCCATTTGTTATGTAAAGTGTTGAAATGTTTGTATCACCTTCTTAAACATCTAGTGAGGGGACACTTTCATGTGTTTATTATATGGCTGCAGCAATATCCTTAGATATCTCGTGCTGGGTTTAACAGTCATAAAGAGCCATTTAACATTAAAATAAACTGTGAAATATGTGAATGGGCACCATCAAGTTGAGGACAGACTAACATCGTCAAGGTGGTGCTGGCCTATAAAACCTCATTTGGTGAATAGTTGTTTTATATCAGCTATTTGCAATGAATGCATCAGTTCTTTCGTGGATGTATTGATCTATTGTACATCATGTGCAGGTGGTTGATCACACAACACATGACTTCATCAAGAAGAATGGAGTGGTTTTCCTACTGGATGATTAGGAAAATCACACCAAGCAAAGCATTTCGAGTTTCGAATGAATGATAGGCTGGGGGGATAGTCATGCAGTTTAGAACACTTCTAATATATACCTTACATATGTACCATAAGTAAGGGCTGACTAGCATTGCTTTCTGGCTTTTGCTTGTGCTGTGAACAACTGTAAATAGTAGCATTTATTTATCTTACACTCGGCTACAAGCCTACAACACTGTGCCCTGGTAATTGGTCTGTATTTGTAAATGCAGCTCAAGTAAAACTCTTGATTTAGTCCTATCCAACTATTACTTAAAGAAATTATCATTCAACATAAATTTTTCATGTTTTTATCATCACCATCTCCATCTTTTATTGTGCATAAGTTTTGATAAATAAGAAACCAATAATTTGTTTGATTAAGAAAAAGCAGGGATTTAAGAGGTGTGTTTACTATAGATACACCTAGCAATTTTGAACATGCGTTCTTGTTTTGTGTATGACTCCATTCATGTGCAGACTGTTTAGGCAAGTCAAGCAAAAGCATGAGATTGCAAAATCTATAGCTGGAGAACCTTCACTGTCTTCAACAAACTGTCCACATAGTAATATTTCCAGCCAAAAACATAATATTTTTATTTATCCCATTTACTGGTTCTCGACCAAGAATTCTGGCATTTTGACAAAAGGGACAGATGCATTTTCACCATTTATCTGCAGCTTCAGTTCTCTTTGCTTCTAAAATTACTCAAATTTAGGTCGGCGTGCTTTGTGTATAGGGTAAAATTATTTTATATTAAATGATCGAATGATTGCATGACACGTGGAACCGGAGGCAGAAGGAAGATGAATCGAGTGAAAATCAAGACCAAGGACAACAACTACGGTTGATATCGGGTAAGATCCCTAAGGGAACGCAGTCAACGGAAGTAAACGAATGTTTGTTACCAGATGACATTTAATGAAGAATATTCCTCAATATTAAATAGACAGCCATTGCAGAGAATTTTAGCATTCATGGTCTGCCATTACATATTCATCAATGACCCCCATTATTGTCATTTAAGAGGGGATTGATCCCATTATTGTCATTTAAGAGGGGCTTGATCCTAGGATCTTGTTTCCTAGGTATAGTTATATAGGGACTTCAACAACCATTATAAGGACATGAAATCTCTGGAAAACATATGCTATACTTTATTCTCAAGCTAAATAATGCAATTTTACTTTCTGTCTGATATTGCTCTTATTGCTATCCTCGGAAGCATTGCTCCCGGAGCCAAGCTCGTTATTTCCTTTGATTTTAACGCTAAGTCATACTTTAAATTTAATTTATTTATCATTTTGGATCAAATCAGTTTGCTTGTCTATAAACCACGCAACAAATTCAACTGTACCGTTTTACGGGTAAACAGTTTGGCGCCCACCGCGGGGCTTAGACATCTGCGTAATTGAGTTGATCCTTGCGTCTATTACTAACTTGTTTGATTCTTTGTTTCATAGCAAAAATCAAAACAATGATTAACGATGTCAACATCGAGCACAACGTTGAGGCACACGAAAATCTGCCTCAACATGAGGATACAAGCAGTGGCACCCGCAACGAGGAGGACGTAGCATTCTGGTCCATGACGGACAATATCCCCGACATGTGCAGGAGATAACCCCTGATGACGTTGAGGATGAGCATGTTGCGGAAACAGTAAGGATCTTGAGAGAGCAGCAAAAGGCCATCATGGGCCATCTCTCGAGGCAAGACCAGGTCATGATAGAACTAAAGCACGCATTATCATGCGCTTCCAACAACGCGAACGGAAGAGGTCCCATTCCTCTTGGCACTCCTGCAAATCAAGTAGCTCAAAGAGTTGATAATAATACCCGGGGGGTGAGGTCGGCTTCGACGGAGCCAGGGAGACCAGTAGCGGATCTGGTAACGAGAACGGTAATGATCCCTTCAAGATTGAACTCATGAGATTCATGAGAGAAATGAACGAGCGGATGGATCACAACGCGAAAGAGTTCCAAGTTCGAATGGACCAAATTTCGGGCGCACCACCAGTGTTGAAGGGCCCGAACTCGAAGAAGTACAACCAATTGTCGTTTAAACCGAGCGCAGCACCAGAATTGATCCTGAAACGGTTCTAAATTCTAGATATACCGAAGCACGATAGGACTTTGGACTAGGGGTGGGCGTCGGCCGGTTCGGTTCGATTTTTATGAAGTTCGGTTCGGTTTGTTCGGTTTTCGATTTTCTATTTGGTGCACCAATAACCGAACCAAAATTAGTTCGGTTTCTTCGATTTTCGGTTCAATTCGGTCGGTTTTGAACAAATTACATCAAGTGCTTTCCAATATAACGAGAAAGTTGCATCCAACTATAATAGCCTTCATTTGATGTTCGAAACAGAGTATGGTCGTAGAAATGATTTTAATTCCTCCGTGTTGACACGATGCAGCGTGACCATGCATGATTCTGGTAAAGATCTGGATATGATAGTACATTTGTATAATTTGTATTTTGTTTCTTCCCAGTCTTTCCCCTTAGATAAATGTTCAGTAGCTTTCTATTATTTTAAAACAACATATATTTTGAAGTAATCTATCTCAACTTAGTTTATTGTAATGTGAAATGATTCAATGAAGAATATATTTTGAATTAAACTATCTCAACTTAGTTTATTATTCAATGAAGAATACTGCATGAGTTTTCATCTAAAGCCTTAGTAGACCATTCTAAATTTACTATATTTGTTTGAAAGCGGGCAGACATGCTCGAGAAAACTATGTCCTCTATGAAAACTTCGGTTTTTCGGTTTAACCGAAAACCGAAGTTGTAAAATCAAACACCGAACTGAACACCGAAATTATAAAAAACCTAAACCGCAAACCGACCAAATAAATCGAAAAACCAAAATCGAAAAACTAAAGTTTACGGTTGGGTCGGTTTTTTCGGTTCGGTCGGTATTATGCCCACCCCTACTTTGGACCCTCAGGATCACATCACGACTTACACAACAGCAGTGAAAGGAAATAACTTGGCCCAACATGAGATTTAGTCAGTTCTGCCAAAGAAATTCGGAGAAACCCTTACGAAAGGGGCCTTGAAATGGCATTCACTCCTACCCGAACACTAAATAGATTCCTTTGAGATGCTCGCAGATTCTTTCATTAAGGCCCATGTCGGGGCCAGGAAGGTCCAGTACCGGAAGGCGGACATATACAGAATTTCGCAAGGAGAGTCTAAATTATTGCGTGAGTTCGTGGTCAGGTTCCAGAAAGAAAGGATGATGTTACCGGTCGTGCCAGATGAATGGGAAGCTGAGGCATTCACTAAGGATTTGAACCCGAGGAGCTCCAACTCCTCCTGAAAGTTGAAAGAAAGCCTGCTTGAGTTTCAAGCAACTATATGGGCGGACATCCATAACCATTATGAATCAAAGATAAGGATAGAAGATGACCAGCTCGGCTTCCCGGCATCAACCAAGGGACGAGACCGAGATAAGAACCGGGATAAGTTCAAGGATAATTTTGATGCAGACCCACGATCTTAAAAAAGTTGATTCTTGCCTTACGAGAGATCCGAAGTCCGCGACAACAAAGGGTTCCGATCGTCGGATAGGCTCGCTCCTGATAGAAGAACTGACCGCGATCGGAACAACAAGTTGCTACAAGAAAAAGAGGTACCGGGGACCCGGGATTCCTCATATCCCAGGTTGTCGGATTATAACTTCAACATCAGTGTAGTGGAGCTGGTATCGGCAATGAGAAACATCAAGGAAGCACGGTTCCCGAGGTCAATCAGATCCGATCCAATCTAGAGGGAACCCAACATATGGTGCGAATATCATGGAATTGACGATCACATAATTGGGGACTGCCGACATTTATGCGATGATGTGGCAACATTGCTGAAGAATGGCCATCTCAGGGAGTTCTTGAGCGACCGGGCCAAGAACAATTATGGTCGCTGCCGAGACAACGCAGAACCCTTAAAGATAGGGGAAGACCCTCCTCGACTAACTATCAACATGATTTTTGAGGGGAATGAGATCAACGGTGTAACTTTCTCAGGAGCCAAGAAGACCAAGGTATTAGTGACTCAGAACAAGAGACTCTGGGAAGTCACCGAATACGACATCACCTTCACCGAGAGGACGCCGATGGACTTCTTCTGCAGCACAACAATGCATGGTAATTTCTCTTAATGTTCTAGATTTCAAGATTAAATGTGTTTTGGTTGACCCAGGAAGTTCAACCAACATCATTCAATGGAGCACTGGAACAAGCCAAATCAACCAAAAGCCTCATTCCGATAACAAAGCTCCTCGTTGGGTTCCATTTAGCAAGTGTGACAACCCGAGGGGAGATCCTACTACCCACGAATGCTGAAGGGGTCGCAAAGACCACATTATTTGAAGTGGTGGACGTTGACATGGGCTATAAAATAATCCTTGATAGACCATGGTTGCATAAGATGAAGGTTGTACCATCAACTTATCACCAACTGCTAAAATTCCCGACCCTAGAGGGAATCAAGTAGATAAGAAGAGATTAACTGGCAATAAAAGAAATGAACGCAGTGTCAGTTTCCAGCAGTAAGAGGAAGGAACTCAACAAATAGCTATTACAAGAACCGGCGCCTACTCCCGAGACGAGCGAAGATGATAAAGACGAGGGGGCACCGAAATCCAGCCAGGTACCGATATACTTTCAGGTACCGGAAGAGACAGACGCAACCAAGTCCACAACGGAAGAGCTCGAGCAAGTATCTCTATTTGAGGAATTCCTGGAGAGAAAATTTCACTTGGGAACAAGACTCAATCCCAAGCTCAGGTCAAGATTTATTGATTTCCTTAAAACTAACGTAGAATATTTTGCATGGTCACACTCAAATATGACAGGTATCCCCCTAGAGGTGGTCGTACATAAGCTAAGCCTGGACCCAAGCATCCATCCGGTAAGGCAAAAGAAACGCCCGATATTCGAGGTCATAAACGAGTTTGTTAAGGAAGAGATAAATCGATTACTTGACATCGGTTCAATACGAGAGGTAAAGTATCCCGACTGGCTAGCTAATATAGTTGCAGTTCCAAAAAAGAATAACAAATTTCAAATGTGCGTAGATTACAAAGACTTGAATATGGCATTCCCGAAAGACTCGTTCCCGCTGCCAAACATTGATCAAATGATTTATGAAACGGTCGTGCACGAGTTGATGAGTTTCCTCGATGCCTATTCCGGTTACAATCAAATTAAGATGAACCCAGAGGATCAGGAAAAGACTTCTTTCATAACGAACTTTGGCACTTTGAATGTAGGTGACCATTTAAAATACCTCGAGGAAACCTTCGATATCCTAAGGAAGCACAACATGAATCTCAACCCCGAAAAATGCGCGTTCGGGGTTAGCTCCGGTAAGTTCTTAAGTTTCCCGGTGTCACAAAGGGAGATCGAGGTGAATCCCGATAAGATCAAAGCCATCGAGGACATCCCAGACCAACTGACAAGTGTGCAAGAAGTCCAAAGGCTAAACGGAAGATTGGCCGCTCTAAGTAGGTTCATTTCTCGATCTTCGGAAAAATGTCATCACTTTTTCTCACTTCTAAAGAATAAGAACAACTTTTAATGGACTCCAGAATGACAACAAGCCTTAAAAGACCTGAAACATTATCTATCAAGCCCTTCGCTACTATCAAAATCGGGGGAAGGCGAACAATTGCTGATATACTTAGCGGTCTCTGAGGTAGCGGTAAGTGTCATTCTATTCTGGGAGGACGAAGGTACGCAATCTCCTATCTATTATGTTAGCAAATATTTTTTAGGAGCGGAAACTCATTATCCGCACCTCAAAAAACTATCCTTAGCTCTCGTAGTCACCTCTAGAAAGCTTAGGCCTTATTTTCAGTGTCACCCGATAGTCGTTGTGACAACCTTTCCCCTACGGAATGTCATTCACAAATGTGAGTTGTCGGGTCGGTTGGCCAAATGGGCAGTTGAAATTAGTGAATTTGATATTGAATATAAGCCCAGGACTTCAATCAAATCATAAGTTTTAGTTGACTTTGTCGTCGATTTCAGTCTCGGGTTACTGCCTTTGGCCCCAAAAGAAACGGTGATGGTGTCGGAAATGACATCAGGAGTTTGGACCCTGTTCACGGACAGAGCTTCCAAAAGGGTCCGGGCTCAGGGTGGTCCTAATCATGCCTTCAGGGGAAACCTTGAGGTAGGCCATAAAAATTGTTCCGTTGACTAATAATGAAGCCGAGTATGAGGCTTTGATTGCAGGACTTGAATTTCCCCACGGGTTTGGCTCCGAGGTCAATGAAATCACATGTGATTCCCAATTAGTAGTAAATTAATTATAGGGAATTTTTGACACGAAGGAGGAATACATGCAACAATATGTGATTAAAGTTCAAGCTTTGCTCACAATTCAGGGAGTGGTCGATCACACAGATACCGAGAGAAGAGAATGTAGAAGCCGATGCATTGGCCAATTTGGGGTCGTCCACGGAAATGAAAGGGGCGGACTCCGATACTGTCGTTCAACTCATGCATTTGGTATTGTATGTGGACAACTATTGTGAAGTAAATATAACCAACATAGTATGGGACTAAAGGAATGAGTTCATCGATTATCGTCAGCACGACAAGCTGCCTGAAGTCTCGTAGCAGGAGCCTCTTTAGCTTGGAGTTCAATGTTGCCTCCAAATTATTTGCTCGTTCAATGGAGGCAGAATCGCGCTCGGTAGCAGCAAGAGCAACATCTTGAGACTCAGGCCACCTAGCCTTTGCGTCTTGAAGTTGTGCATGTAGCTGAGTGGCTACTTGACTGTGAGCTATCACCTTCTGCTCACTCTGTTGTAATCGGGCCTCAAGCTTGGCCGCTTCAGCAGTCTTTGCCTCAAGCACCGGGAGGCGTGCAACGAGTTATTTCATCTCGAACAACAGCTGATCCCGCTCGAACATGAGTCTTTCTTTATCAAGGATCAATCTTTGAAGACCTTCAGAAGTGAGGAAGTTGGCCTGCAAAGCATATATCAAAGTTAGAAACCCGGTTATAGCAGGTGAATAAAAACAAATAGTGAGAGAATAAGTAATACGGTTGCCGCATTGTGCATATCATTATTCAACATACACTCCCCTAAAAGAGAGTGTATTTTCTTCTTATCTTTCTCCGAAGCCAGCGGCTTTAGATAGTTGGCAAGCTCCACCAGCTTGGACAGCAGATGGCACTCCGTTGAAACCTAGAGAGTAACGTTCCACCTCCCTCGGGGTTCTAGAGAAGGGGTGAGTAGTTATGCCTCAAATTCCCATGGTCAGGGGAGGGGAGATATTCACTTCTCGGGTGCCTACGACCGGTGGAGGAGATATTGCAGTTGCTGGTGATAAAGGCACAACTAGTGTGGAGGGAGATGAAGCTGATGGTGTTGTAGGTTGAGAAGCAACTACGACAGAGGTAATGTTGATTATTGGTTTCTCATCAACCAAAGGCAGAAGAGGCCCGATATCCAACCTCATAGGAGCGGAAGCAACAACTGGGACCGGAAAAGAAGAATCGACATTCTCCACCAAATCCATTTCTTCCTAGAGTGCTCGAACCTCGCCCTCGGTTGGGGTTCTAAGATTTTCAGATTGAGCATTTTGTTGAGCTGATGAAGATCGATGTCTCCATTGAAGGGGAGCCTCTTCATCATTGGCTTCCCCATCATCATCGATTATCACAGTGGTTGTAGCCGGCTCGGGCGTGGCCTTCTTTATTTTTTTATTTTTATTCCCAGATGAGGAAGAACGCTGCCTTTTTGGTTGCTTGTTCTCTGGCTGGAGACTTCTGGAGGAAGCACCTACACCGGCGGCATATGCGAGGGCACCGGTCCGAGTAAGAGCCTCATACAACAACCACACAGCCTCCGCATGGTCGGTCAAAACCTCGACTTTGGGGCAGGTAACGGAACCTTGCGGGAGTCCTAAATTAAATAAAAAGGTATGGTTAACAAATTTTGCTTATGTATATGCAGAGACGGAAAAGTAGAAACAATCATTTTACTATGGTTCTTGGCCTTCCACCCGTATTTGGGGGCCAAATCCTTCCACCGACGGGTATCTGGTGTAGTAATGTCCAGAATCTTCTGAACCCAGTGATATAGACCTTTAACCTTTGGTGGTGTCCACCAAGTAGCTGAATAATGGAAGTAAAAGGGTTAGCAATAACATGGAACAATCTTTTATGAAGAAAGAGGTAGATTGTAAATTTACGGGGACGACTCCATGATTCAGGAAAAGATGGAGTTATAGACGGGATGATATCCTTGGTAGAAATGACAACAAACCACTCCATCCACCCGCGGTCATTGTCATCATCCATGCTGGTAAGCAAAGCATGGTGGCCACGCTTGCTGAAATTTATTACTCCCCCACAGAAGATTTTGGGGGAGTAAAGGTTCATCATATGTGCCAGGGTTAGGGTTTCCCCCGTCTTCGTACACAACTTGTACAGACAAGCCACCGTTCGCCACACAAAAGAGCCTACTAGTGCCAAGAAAACCTGATACCGATGGCATAACTCCAAAATCACAGGGTCAAGTCCCCGCTAAAAGAAAACAGACATAAAGTGAAGGGGTACGTATAAACATACGTAAAAGCCTTCTAGGTAAAGGTCACCCGCTTCACTAGGTCAGGAGCAATGATATTTAGGTCTTTACAGTTATATTCATTCTCCACAGTAGGGATACTGGAAGGGAAAATAGATGAAGAATACCTGCTAACAGGACAAGTTCGAGGATTTGCATAAGGGAGCTTCTCTTGGAAGTCATTAGCAATGCTCAAGTGTTTAGGTATGATGATGCTCACCGTATGAGGGTCAGCATCAACATCAACCTCTTTATCTTTGTTTTTCTTAAGGCCTCCACCGAAGAGAAGACTAGAGCTTTTAGAAGACTCAATGAAAGAAGCCATGATAATAAATGATTAAGAGCAAAGAAAGTTGGAAAGTGATGAAAATTGAAGAAGGTTAAAGGGCAGAGAAGATAATGAACTTATGAGGGCTTTAGAAGTGAAGAAAGTAAAAAGATGAGTATAAGTAAAGATATAGACGGTAAAAATCATGGCCACGATTACCTCAAAAATAGGAAAAAATATTACTGAATCATGGGACGACACGTGTTCGGAGTATTAAATGCGATGAGACGTGCGTCTTATCAAGCGTCAGAAACTGCTTAAAGGGTTTTAGAAAATTTCCCGCCAAGAAATGGATCTTCACCAAGAAAGCATACAAACAATCTGTATAGGGTAAAATCAGTTTATATTAAATGATCGAATGATTGCGTGACACGTGGAACTGGAGGCAGATAGAAGATGAATTGAGTGAAAACCAAGATCGAGGGCAACAACTTCAGTTGATATCGGGTAGATCCCGAAGGGAACCAATCAACGGAAGTAAACGAATGTTTGTCACCAGATTTCATTTAATAAAAAATATTACTCAGTATTAAATAGACATCGTTGTAGAGAATTTTGACATTCATGGTCTGCCGTTACATATTCATCAATGGCCCCCATTATTGTCATTTAAGAGGGGCTTGATCCTAGGATCTTGTTTCCTAGGTATAGCTATATAGGGACTTTAACAACCATTGTAGGGACAGGAAATCTCTGGAAAAACTTATGCTATACTTTATTCTCAAGCTAAATAATACAAATTTACTTTCTGTCTGATATTGCTCTGATTGTTGTCCTCGAAAGCATTGCTCCCGAAGCCAAGCTCGTTATTTCCTTTGATTTTAACACTAAGTCTTACTTTTAATTTAATTTATTTATCATTTTGAATCAAATCAGTTCGCTTGTCTATAAATCACGCAACAAATTTAATTGTACTGTTTTACGAGTAAACACTTTGTGTTTGAACATTTGCAAGATCCATAACAAACTAATATTGTCAGTCATCAAGAGGTCTATAGAATATGGAAATAAAATCTCATGCTAAATTTTCTTTTACCAGGAAAACCCAGGTCATGAGAATTCAACTACTTGATTTTGGGGACGCAAGCAGTATGCACAACCAATAGTAGTAGCCCAAACATGTTTTTGGCCCCGTTTGATTCTAGCTAACTTAAGTTGAATAGTTAATTAAAATGATGAAGCTATTATATAAATGGAAACTTAACAAGAAACTTCATTGACTATAAGGTATAATATCAAATAGCGTTTAATGTTATGCACATTGACAATATAAATAAATTTTCAATATGAGGTTAAGTTGATGTTACAACAAATCCCTATATCAAGCATGGTATGGTAATCAAAAAATAAAGTAATAACTTATTATAGTTGGTTAAACTACATTAATAGTGTAAAAAAAATTATATTGTGATCATATGTAACTTAAACTGTATCAAATAAACAACTATTTACTAAAGGAAAACAAACATCAAAATTTTGTAGAGATTGCACTAAAATCTGATAACTTCTAAAGAATGAATCCTTAAGGAAATATTCATAATTAATTCACCTCTTGTTTGAAATGCCAATTGACCTTCAATATGAGATCTGTAGCAAGAGACATGTTTCAGTTTTGCCAGCACATTTGGATCTTAGGATCGAGCCATACTAATAATAATATTATGGCATCCATATGGACGAGTAAGGAGTTCAAAAGCCTACAATTTGGAATAGAAGATGGCACCTTTACATTCAGACCATCTTTGAAATGACATATAAGTCCTAGGTTGTAGATCCATAGCAAAATTCGACCATACGTTGTTGTCAAATAGTTTCAAAATTATTAAATGTGATAAATGTGTTTACATTAACACTATTCCAAATCATGTAGTCATTGTTTGTTTATATGTGGATGCTATGTTGATATTGAATAACGACAATGCTAACATAAATGCTACAAAGCGCATGCTTACAAGTAAGTTTGACATGAAAGACTTAGGAACTGCCGACTTAATTTTAGACATCAAGATCCTTAAGACTCCTCAAGATATAACATTATCTCAATCTCATTACATTGAAATAGTACTTAAAAAGTTCAAGTATTTGGACTTCAAAGTTGCAAAGATTGTGATTGATATAAACCTTGCTCTTGCAAAGAATAGAGGACAAAGTAAGTATCAATTAGTTTGATGTACATCATGAATTGTACACGACCAGATTTAGCTTATGTGATAAGCAAATTGGGTCGATACAAGTAATCCTGATCAAACTCATTAGATGACAATGAAATGAGTTTTAGGGTATTTGAAGCAAACCCCAAACTTTACTTTATACTTTAATAAGTATCATGCGGTGATTGGGGTATATAGTGATACAATGGGTCACAAGATCACCCAAAACTAAATCCATAAGTGAGTGGAGCAGCAATATCTTAGAAACTTATCCAAACAGACATGCATCGCCCGCTCTATGATGAAGTCTAAGTTCATAACTTTAGACAAGGCTCGTGAAAAAGTTGTATTCGGAATTTCTTGAAAGATATTCTATTTTATCCCAAACTATTGCCACCTATATGCATCATTGTGATAGTCAAGCACCAATAGGAATGGCAAGAGCTTTAACGAGAAATCTCTTCACATACAACAAAGAGACATTACCGTTACACAACTACTCTCTAGTAGAATTATCACAATTGACTACGTAAAGTCAAGAGATAATGTTTGAATTAACTTGCAAAAAACCTAACTAGAGAGGTGGTTGAAAGATCATCGAGAGGAATGAGACTATGGCTGAGGATAAGTCATCATGACAGTAACTCTACCTAAAAAATTAGAGATCTCAAGATCTAGGTACAAATAATTTTATAAATAACGGTTCAACATTGTCAATAAACTCAAACCATTCTTGTAACAAGACAATATTGAGAAACAAGGATAAAATGCTAAGTCTTTTTAATGGTTTCTAAGTTTGAGATGACATGAGCAAACTGTGTATCTACGGGTTGCATATTTAGGAATCACCTATATGAGTGTCATGTGTAAGTTGCTTCAAGTAAAATGATTATAAACCTAATTCTCTACACACTCATGAAACTAGGCGATGTTCACGACAAAAACGAATACAATAATGAGGACCAAAAATAGTTAAGAATTAATTGAGTGACTTATGTTGTCTAGGTATATATCAAAGTTCGATGGTTCAAGGATATCAAATTTACCGATTGAGCAGGTATATCCGATAGGTGTTCACTACAAAAAGTTCAAAGGGTAATCTATTTATCTAGAGGTAACTAATTCTTAATAGCAATCTAAAAACAAATCTACATGTCTTTTAACAAATGGCCATTCCCCATTCATGTGGAAAATTGTTTGGTTTTTCTGTATGGTGTGAATGAAAAAAATAAAGGGATGTTATCCTATATGAAATAAAGAGAAGAAAGTTATTGTGCTTATATTGAAAAGTATTTCTGCTAGCTCTTAAAGAGTTGAGAAGAAGGCAAGCTTTGCGTTGTTGCTGTCGTCGCTCGATTCAGCTTCAGTTTTGTTTTCGGTTAAATGATCTGATTGCTTGATATATTTTTTTGAACGAATATTTTTTCTTTAATTTTTATTTTTGTAACTTTTTCGTAAAGTCATGTGGCATTTCCCATACAGTCATTAACTGAAATTTAAACAATAATTTACGGATAGTCACTTAGGCTGTTCACCCTTGTTTCCGAACAGGTATGTTCGCACCTTTTGAATCTCCAATTCATTGGCTATAAATTAAGAGTTTGCACCTCAATTTTCACCATTGAAAAATCAAACACCCTCTTTCCTCTTCTTTTTATTTGTTTTCAAAGAGAGTAAGTGTCTAGTGTCATTTGCTCCATTCTTTAAGTTCATTGAATATCTGAAATTCGGAGTGCTACTATTACAAAATAGTTTATTTTGTTTATCCTGAGAGAAGTTAATTCAAAACCTTGGGTAATTGTGAGCGATTAAATTCTTTAAGGACGCAGTGTAATCTGAACTTGGAACTTTATCTTGTTTTACCTAAAATTGTCTTCCATTATGAACTTATTCTGTTTCGAACACAATTACTAACCTCTCTCTCCACATTTCAATTCCAACCACTAACTTTCTATAATACTCAAGTTCATAACCGATTCTTAAACAACTTCTGATTTCAAAAAGTGGGATGAACCCCTTCGTCAGCTCGCCAGAAAACATAGATGAATGTCTTGTAATGAAGATTTCATCTTCTATACAATACTCCGAAAAATATTGAGAAATTATAATAAAAATACAAGAATTTATGATTTAGACATTTTGTATTAAGGATTTATGAATAGTTTATCTTCTAAAAATATTAAAACTCAATATGCTGATTTTGAAAATATTTGTGATGACCCGAAAGGTCATTTATAATTTTAACCCTCAATTCTATGTTTTGAAACCCCGAATAGCTCCATTTAGCCTTCCTCAATCTGCATACGCAGTCCGTGTCTGTTTCTAGAAGTTTTTTTATGAGAAAATTTGACGAAAATATGAAATCGTGCCTTAAAACTCATTTTAGTAGACTTTGGTCAACGTTTTGAGAAAATGAACCCAAATTAGTGTTTTAACGGTCCCAGTGGGTCCGCATCGTGATTTGGAACATGCACGTATGTCCGGAATCGAATTCGAATGTGCCTAGCTCGAATTATCGCAATTTATTGGAAACTAAAAGTTTAAAGGTTTAAAAAAATTTCAAGTTTAACCGTAGTTTGACATTTTTGCCACCGGGTCTAGATTTTGGTTTCGGAACATGGTATAAGTTCATTACAGTATTCATAACTCGTCTGCAAAATTTGATGCAAAACAGAGTTGATTTGACGTGATTCAGACGTCCAGTTGAAAAGTTGCATGTTTTTAAGTTTCATTGAAAATTTCATTGGTGTTGGTGTGATGCTAGGCTATAATATCATGTTTTAGTCGATTATTACATTCTAATTTGCTGCACTTTAGTTGAGTTTGAGCTTTAATTGCTAGTGTTTTGCACTAATTGTGTGTTTTATGCCTTGTAGGAGTGATTCCGAGCTATGTAGATGTTATGGAATGAATTCAAGTGATTTGAAGATTTGAAGTCTGAGTAAAAACCCAAGGAATTAAGCCGGGATCGTTTTCGGGGATCAACGGATGATAGTTAAGAATGAACAAAGAATCGCGCAGGTATACTGCGCAGTATCAAGTAAAATGCACATAACCTTTCGCTCAGAGATCCGTTTGGTCTGCACAATATACTGTTAGAAAGCTAATGCAAAGGGCTACAATTTTCATGTTTTATGTTGTTTCAAATTTCCAACATAACAGGGTGAAACATGCACGGCAAATGCGCGGCCGCACACTGACCGTGTATATGGGGCAGGACAGTGTGAAAAGTGTGCGGCCAAGTGCGCGGGCACACTTCCAGGTGAGCGGCCGCGCACGGCCATGTGTTTGGGCCCGACCCTACTTGGTATATATATACATAAAAAACGGTATTTTTGGAACTTAGGACATAATTTATACCTAAGGAAACTAAGGAAAAGAGGGAGAAGCAAGAGCACAAGGATTTTACCATTCATCCTCACTCAAGACAAGGGTTTGTGTGTTTTATGTTTTCCTTTGACTTTAACTTAATTGTGATAAATTTCTCCATATCCATGGAGTAATACTTCCTTAGGGATTGGTGGAATTTGGTGTTTTGATAATTGTTTGTAGATATTAACTCTAGATTTATGTATTGAATCGTTTTGGGTGTTTTTATTGTTGCATATATATTCACATGATTAGGTAATCGAAAGAGGCATATTTTGTGATGTTTTTCATTATCTTGTTGATTGAATTTATTAATTCTTCTTAGTAATCGAAAGAGGCTAGTTGAATTAATGTTTAGACCCAGTTAGGAGGATAATCGAAAGAGGTTCTCATAAAGATTAACCCACTACGAATTCTTACATATCTTCACCAAGCTTAACTTAGTTATATCGTAAGGTTGAGACTTAATCGAGAGAGGAGTTTCTACTAAATGTTTGAACATAAAAGAGTAAATTCGAGAGACTCACTTGAACCATAGAAGTGAAGTAACTAGAGTTAATTCCCAAACATGTATCTTGCATCTATCCAATCAACCTCTATTTCCTCCCATTGATATCTTCTTTGCTTAATATTGTTGCAATTGTCATTAGCCAATAGTTTAGACTTTTAGTTAATTTTAGTTTTAATTCACACAAATCTAAATTGTTGATCATCTTGAATATCAATAAAGTTGTAAACTACGAAAATACTGTTTAACTCCAATCCCCGTGGATACGATATTTTCTATACTATATTCGACTAACGAGCATAATTTTGTGTTGTGTTTTTAGCTCGTCAAATTTTGGTGTTGCTGCCAGGGATTGGCAATCAATAGTGTTTGAAATAATATGTAGTGCTAATTTAGGAATTTTATTTTTTAGTTTTATTTTATTTTTCTCTTTTTACGAGTGGTGTTCTTTGACTGTGCACATGTTACATGTTAGATTGGTGCATGACTCGATTTTCTGGGAAGGAATTTCTACCATACGACCCGAAAATTGAAAAATAACTGCGACAGTTAAGGAAGGAAAGAAAGATCACCGAGACGTTAGAAAAGGTTGGGCAATCCTCAACCAAAGATATGGATGGAAACAATGAAGATAATGTTGATTTGGCTGCGAGAGAGACAACCCAACTTAGAGAAAAAGCAGCATGAGATGCTGAAAAAGAAGCACTTAAAGATGCACAAATTGCTTATGAGGAGGAGAGGGCTCAAAGAATTAATCAAAATCAACCCTTGGGTGCGACCAATTCGGAAATATAGCTCCCGGTGCTGGGAGACCACTTGGTGATTACGCTAGATCGGTTTACAACCAAGGCTTATCAAGTGTGAGACCACGTCCAGTTGCAACCAATAATTTCAAGCTAAAGCAAGGGTTGCTCCAAACTCTCCAAAATAGTTGTGTCTTCAGAGGAAAGATGAACGAATATCCAAACAATCATCTGATGGACTTCGAGGAGATAATGAATACCTTTCAATATAATGGTGTGTCACAAGATGTAGTTTATCTAAGAGCATTCCCCCTCACTCTTAAAGATAATGCAAAGCACTGGCTTCGAAGCTTGCCTCAGGGATCAATTGGAACATGGGAGGAGATAACCAGAAAGTTTCTTGCTAAATATTTCTCCTCAGCTAAAACGGGCAAGTTTAGAAGAGAAATCCATAACTTCTGCCAGAATGAGACTGAAACGGTGTTTGAAGCTTAGGAGAGGTTCAAAGAAATAGTGCGTAAGTGTCAGCATAGTGGAATAGAACTCTGCATGCAACTTCAGGATTTTTGGGATGGATTGACACCAACTTCATGCAGAACATTGAGCAACGCGACTGGAGATCCGTTGATGAAAAAGACTCCAGATGAGATAGTCACTATTCTAGATGAGTTGTCTGAGGATGCAGATCAGTGGCCCTCGGAGATTGCTGAGAGAAGAAGATCAACTGGTGTTCACCAGTTTGATACTAACACATCGGGGTTCAACTTGATGCCATGGCAAAGGAAATAAGGAAGCTAACCTTAGCTTCGATACATAATGAGCCTCATGCAGCATGTGACATATGTGGAAGAGGACACCCTACTCATGAGTGTCCAGCTACCATGGAGGAAGTGAATGATTTGGGTAATTACAATTTCAATGCAATGGGTCAAAAGCACCCGATTTTCCTAGAGTTCACATGGGGGTACTGTAAATTTATGACAACAAAACAACTCCAGATTTCAAGGAGCTCCTGGTTTTGGGAATCAGTCGAGGCTGCAATTTCAGCCTCAACAACCAATTCAGTCTGGGTTAGAAACGGTAAATACTGTGACCTTGAGAAGCGGACAAGTGTTGAAAGATCCCACTCCAATTCAAAAAGAAGTTGCGCCTGAAAAAGAAAGTGGGAAGGAGCTGAAAATTGAAGATGGTAAAAAGAAGAAAGGTAAGAAGGGAGTAGAGAAAAAAGAAGAAGGAGGAAACTTCAAGAAGGGAGGACACCAATGAAGAGAGAAAGCACATGCGTGCTTTACCTTTTCCCCAAAAGCTCTATAGAGAAAAGCTGGATAAGCAGTTTGAGAGATTTCTAGATATGCTGAGACAGGTTAATGTAAATTTTCCATTCACAGAAGTTCTCTCATAAATGCCAGCTTACACCAAATTCTTGAAGGAGGTCCTTACGAAGAAGATGAAGATAGAAGAGACCTCAGTGGTCAAACTTACAGAGCATTGTAGTGCAATATTACAAAATAAACTCCCACAAAAGTGTGGAGATCCAGAGAGTTTTACTATACCTTGCTCTTTAGGCACTCTTAACTTTGATAAATCTTTATGTGATTTGGGTGCCTCAATTAATCTAATTCCATTGTCTATTTACAGAAAACTGGAGAAGGAAATTGGAAAGATAAGGTCGGTGACAATATCTTTGCAACTGGCAGACCAAATGACTATAACACCTAAGGGGATAGTAAAAGAGGTTTTGGTGCGGGTGGATAAGTTTGTATTTCCTGTAGATTTCATAGTGGTGAATATGGAGGAGAACAAGGAGGTCCCCCTCATCCTAGGAAGACCATTTTTAGCAACGGGTAGAGCTATACTGGATATACATGATAGAATATTCAT
Source organism: Nicotiana otophora (assembly GCA_000715115.1). NCBI lineage: Eukaryota > Viridiplantae > Streptophyta > Magnoliopsida > Solanales > Solanaceae > Nicotiana > Nicotiana otophora. The sequence continues at coordinate 279,210 of AWOL01S0004989.1, read as the reverse complement.
GCTTAGAGTGGGTGAGGAGACGGTGACTTTTGAGATGAATGTAGCAATTTGAGTAAAAACAAAGAAGCCAGCTGCAAGTGTTGAGTGGAAGCTGAAGAGTTCAAAACAGAAGGCTCCAGTGATTGAAAAAGATAAGTGTGGGGTGTACCCCAAAAAGGCTGAGAAGAAGATGTCCGCGTGGAAGTGTGCATTGGTTCGGGCGCGTGGAATGGAGCCCGACTTCCACTCGACCCCGACTGAAAATTCAGGAAAGTTTCCTTTACCTTATGTTTTTTAATTGTGTGTCATGAGGACATGCCACAACGTAAAGTGTGGGGTAGGGGGATATTTGCATGTTGTATGTATATGTATTTTAGTTTTTGTTAAATTTAGTAGTTAAAATTTGAAAAACAAAAATTAAAATTTTAAATTTTTCCCGACGATGGATATAACTCGCCGGGTTTCTTGAGGGAATTAAATCGAAAGAAAAAGAATTTGTTTTTTTGTAGTTAGTGTATTAATTACCCCTTGGTTTTTCTTTGTGCTTTGGTTCTTTTCCAAGGACTTTGTTTGAACCGGGTGTAGTTCATTTTTATTTTTGTTAGAAGTAGAAAACCTTGTGCTATGATTTGAAATGGAAGCAATATCTCTTGACTCAATCATAACTTGAGTATAGTGAGTGCTTTAGTTGTGACACTTAGGCTCAGTTTTTGACTCTTGCATAAGTACCTTAAATCGTATGACCTTAACGTTGCTTAACTGCTTTGATTAGAGTGTCTTGATAATCCAATATTGAGTGAGTTATGTGCTATTTGTGTGAGGTTTGTTGTATTCTGTGGATTGCATTTGATGTCTAGAACTTGCCCCGTGTGTTTGCAAAGCGAAATAGTAGTTTTGTTCAGTCTTGGAAGTGATATAGGCGTTTCTTTGTTGAGCCAACTATATAGTTTACCCACCAACTTGTTATTATCGTAGTTAACCCCGTTAAACCTGTAATCGTGTTTTTTGGCAACCACATTATAAGCCTTACCCATTTGTTTGAATTGACCATTTATTTGAACCATTTACCTCTCTTGAGCACTTGAAATTGTATGAACTTTGTAAAAGTTGAAGTGTGGGGTGATTGGGTTGGATTTTGAGTGGAACTAATGAAATAAGGAGAAGGTGCACTGAACTGAAAAAATAAGAGCCACTTGAATTGAAAAATAAAAAATAAAAATTTATGTAGTTGTATGATTGTGAAAAATGATCTTTGATAAATGGTAACTCTTGATGTAATTGTGCTTAAAGAAGAAGGGAGTTAATGCATATTGATTTTAGAGTGGAGTATGGTTTGACATAAGTGTGGGGTTTTGAATGTTACATTGTATGTATTAAAGTGCTTAGGGAGGTTTATTCACTCTTATATCCAAATATATCCTACCCGTCCCGCAGCCTACATTACAACCAGTTAAAAGTCCTACTTGATCCTTGACTGAATGAGCTCAATTAGTAGAGCAGTACACTACGGGCAAGCATATGGTGCATCTTTTGTGGCACATGAATGTCGTTTCTGAGAGTGAGTGAATACTTTCTATTTTGAGTTCCTAATTGTTCTTGAATTTTATTGTTTGTGGAACTACTCTCTTTTGTTATGTGAGGGCACTTGGTTCATGAAGGGAAGGTAATGTCGTTGACATCTATGTTAAAGTAAGTGAGCGGGTTGGGAATAATGGATGATACTTGTGAGTCAAATCTTGAGGTGAAGATGTTACACTATTGTGCTTAGTCTATTTTAAATATTCTTGGTGTAATGAGTTAGGAGAGTTACTTAGTAAGGTTGTGTCTATATAAAGTGTGATTTGATTTCTCGAGGACGAGAATTGGTTTAAGTGTGGAGTATTTATGGTAGGCTATAATCTCATGTTTTAGTCGATTAGTACATTCTAATTTACTGCACTTTAGTTGAGTCTGAGCTTTAATCGCAAGTGTTTTGTACTAATTATGTATTTTATGCCTTGTATGAGTGATTACGAGTTATATAGATCTTAGGGAATGAATTCAAGTGATTTGGAGCTTTGAAGTCTAAGTAAAAGCCCAAGAAATTAAGCCGGAATCGTGTTCGGGGATCAACGGATGATAGTTAAGAACGAACGAAGAATCGAGCATGCATACTGTGCAGTGTATAGTAAAATGCACATAACATTTTGCTCAAAGATCCGTTTGGTCTGCACAATATATGGTTGGAAATCTAATTCAATGGGCTATAACTTTCATGTTTTACGTTGTTTCAAATTCCCAACAGAAAAGGGTGAAACGTGCATGACAAGTGGACGGTCGCGCACTAACCGCGCATATGGGGCAGAACAGAGTGAAAAGTGTGCGGGCACACTTCCAGGTGTGCGGCCGCGCACGTCCTGTCCGGGAAAAGTATTCTTTTTCATGTAGGATAAGGTGTATGTGTTTGGGCCCGACCCTACTTAGTATATATACAAGGAAAAATGATATTTTTGGGATTTTGGATATAATTTAGACCTAAGGAAGCTAAGGAGAAAGGGGAGAAGCAAGAGCACAAGGATTTCACCATTCATCCTCACTCAAGACAAGAGTTTGGATGTTTTATGTTTTCCTTTCACTTAAACTTAATTGTGATGAATTTCTCCATATCCATGGAGTAATTCTTCCTTAGGGATTGATGGATTTGGTGTTTTGTAAATTGTTTTTGGATATTAACTCTAGATTTATGTATTGAATCGTTTTGGGTATGTTTATTGTTGCATATATATTCACATGTTTATGTAATCGAAAAAGGCATATTTTGTGATATTTTGCATTATCTTGTTGGTTGAATTCGTTGATTCTTCTTAGTAATCGAAAGAGGCTAGTTGAATTAATGTTTAGACCCAGTTAGAAGGATAATCGAAAGAGGTTCTCCTAAAGATTAACCCACTACGAATTCTTACATATCATCACTAAGCTTAACTTAGTCATATCGTAAGGTTGAGACTTAATCGAGATAGGAGTTTCTACTGAATGTTTGAACATAATGGAGTGAATTCGAGAGACTCACTTGAACCATAGAAGTGAAGTAACTAGAGTTAATTCCTAAACACGTATCTTGCATCTATCCAATCAACCCCTATTTCCTCCAATTGATATCTTCTTTGCTTAATATTGTTGCAAATGTCATTAGCCAATAGTTTAGACTTTTAGTTAATATTAGTTTTAATTCACACAAATTTAAATTGTTCATCATCTTGAATAGCAATAAAGCTGTAAACTACGAAAACACTGTTTAACTCCAATCCATGTGGATACGATATTTTCTATACTATATTCGACTAGCGAGCATAATTTTGTGTTGTAGTTTTAGCTCATCGTGGTATCCGATTCGTAGTTCTAGGTGTGATTTTGGTATTTTGATCGGGCGAGTGAGTTCGTATGATATTTTTGGACTTGTGTGCATGTTTGGCTTGGAGCTCGAGGGACTCGGGTGAGTTTCGGAGTAGTTTTTGACTTAGAATCATAGCTGGTGCAAGTTTTCATCTGGTGTTGGACTGCAGATCTTGCATTTGCGAGGTCTGGATCGCAAATGCGAGCCTCGCTTTTGCGAAGAAAACTTCGCATTTGCGATCATGGGATGACTGGGCAGGACTGGCAATTGCGAGGAAAAGATCACATTTGCGGACTAAACAATGATAGCATTTGCGCTCCAAGAGTCGTAATTGCGACTCAGCAGTGTTAGAGCAGTCTTCGCATTTATGAAGTAAAAGTGCGCAATTGCAGAGGCTGGGTGGTCGCAATTGTAAACAAACTATCACATTTGCGACTTCTACAAGCTCAGTGACTTCTTTGCATTTGCGAAGGGTTGATCGCAATTGCGATCATCGCAATTGCAAACTATGTGTCGCAATTGGGATAACTGGACCTGAGTAAAAGAGGGGAAAATGGGAATTAGCTCATTTCTTTTAAACTCTCAACCCTAAATACCCTAGAGGCGATTTTCCCAAGAGATTTTCTTCCTAAATTCATTGGTAAGTGACTTTTATCTACTTTCTTTCAATTACCCATTACATTTCAAAAGATTTCAAAATCAAATCTAGGATTTTTATGATAGAAATTAGGAATTTGGGTAGAATTAGGAATTTTTGTAAATTTGGGGTTTAGATCTCGAATTGAGGTCGAATTTTGAATTGAATTATATAATCGAGCTTGGGGGTGAATGGGTAATCGAGTTTTGGTCCGAATCTCAGGTTTTGACCAAGCGAGCTTGGGGTTGAATTTTGTTGACTTTTTAATAATGACTTAAATTGAACTTTTTTCATCCGTGAGTAGTTTCTAAAGCTTATTTTGAATCATTTGGTAATTAATTTGCTAGATTTGGTTAGTTTGGAGGCTTGTTTGAAAGGCAAGGCCATGGTTGAATTTTGAGTTGATTGCGGAGTGAGGTAAGTGTTGGGTCTAACCTTGACTTAAGTGAATTAGAAACCCTTGATTCTATGTGCTATGTGAATTTCATGAGTAGCGGAATATATGCGAGGTGACGAGTGTCTATACGCCGTCAATTGCTTGTTTCCATGTCTACATATATTTCATTAATTGTAGCATTTCATGTCTTGATTGTTACATGCCTTAATTGCTTTCCATGCCTTAACTTGTTACTTGTCATTTATTATTCCCGCATTATAAATGTTAATTTCTTTCATGCTTCTATGCTTAATTGATATTTGCCTTAATTGTATTACTTGTACCCCTTTATCTGTCATATATTTGACTGTCTTGTTGCTCAGTATTAAGTGTAGCCTTTCATGATTTGGTATGAGATTCCTTCTTGATTGTGTAGTTTTCATATTCGTTAATCGTAGAGATTCTTGTGGTTCGAGTTGTTAAATTGATTGCACTTATTGATTTATTTATATTGATATGGTGTGATCGGGTTGCGCGCTACAATAAGTGAAATAAGAGTGGATTGATATGGAGAAATAAGGGAGGATATATATTGATTCGGTGGGATCGGGTTGCGCATCGCAACAGGTGAAATAAGGCTGGATTGATATGGTGAAATAAGGATGAATTATGATATTGACTCTGATTATATAGTAGGATCGGGTTGTGAGCCGCAGTATATATTTACTTATTATTATTGATATATACATGGCAGAATAAGGGAGGATAATGTTGTACGGTTGGATCGGGTTGCGAGCCGCAATAGTTTATGTGTTTTCTATTCCTTATTGTATTGTGTTGGCTTCGATACTTTGGTACGAGACTCTAAGGATTGGTATTACTGGTATTCTTTGAGGATTGAGTTATTTTCATGAGTTACTACATTATTTCATTTCTGTATTTTTCTTTCGTGTCATTATTTTATATTGCATATAGGTTATATTGTAGGTGACCCGACTTAGCCTCGTCACTACTTCGTCAAGGTTAGGCTCGGTACTTATAAGGTACATAGGGTCGGTTGTACTCATACTACACTCTGCACTTCTTGTGCAAATTTTGGAGTCGGTCCCAGTGGTGATCAGTATATTGCTCAGGTTGATTATCAGTACAGAGACTTGAGGTACAACTGCTCAGCGTTCGCAGCCCTGAAGTCCCCTTCTATCTTATCTTAGATATGTATTTTCTTTCAACAACTTTACTTTCATTCAGACCTTTATCTATATTATTCTAGTAGCCCGTGCACTTGTGACACCAGATTCAGAGTTGTATTTAGATATTTCAGTTGTTACGATTTTTCGCATTTTATTTCAGTTATTTCAGTAATTGACATCAGTTAAATTTGATTTGTTTAAAAACAATGGCTTAAAACTTATCTAACGTTGGCTTGCCTGTCAAGTGAAATGTTAGGCGCCATCACGGTCACAAGGGTGGGAATTTCGGATCATGATAATATTACATCAAAACATGGTTATTTGTAATAGCTGTTCATCTGCAAAATACTTTTATCCTTCTAATTAAACTTAAATTTAGATCATATGGTGATGACTTCATGTGCTTCATGAAATGACTAAGAAGAACTTTTATTAAATGCAAATAAGACATATGGTAGAAATTTGGAAACTATGTTGCCCTCAGGCTAGTGCCACTTCTTGTCACGTTAGATAGGGACGATGCGATATCGAAACCGTACCGAATCTTACCGAACCAAACAAGAATATACTGAACCGTACCGAACTACTTTGGTACAGTATATGGTATGCACAATTGATATACCAAATATCAAAGTACTGAATCGTAATCCATAAATACCGTACCGAAGTATTGAACGTCCACCCCTACTCCAACTTATTGGCTATAAATTAAGAGTTTTCGCCTCAGTTTTCACCATTGAAAAATCTAAACCCTCTTTCCTCTTCTCTTCATTTGTTTTCAATAGAAAGTAAGTATCTAGTATGATGTTATTTACTCCGGTTTTTTAAGTTCGTTGAATATCTAAAATTTGGAGTGCCATTATTATAGAGTAGTTTATTTTGCTTTGTTTCGAGAGCAGTTAATTCAAAACCCTGGGCAATTGTGAGCGAATTAAATTCTTTAAGGACACACAATGTAATATGCGTTCGAAAATTCTTCTTGTCTTACCTTCTTCCAGTTTATTTTATTTATTCTGATTTATGTTTCTAACACAGTTTACTAACCTCTCTTCACATTCCAATTCCAACCACCAAAATTTTCAAATTCTCAAGTTCATTTCTAATTGGCAAAATACATAGTTTACCCATCAACCTTGCAGTGAAATTCCTTGTACACATCCATCGTTCACGGAAAACCTTTTACATGAAAGTCACGCCCTAATAGGGTAGTGACACATGTCATTGACATTAAAAAAGAAAAAAATATTAGAAATTACAATTAAAATCCATCTTCTTCATCTTCCCTTTTTCTATCTTAAGCATCATAGTTGCTGCCACCATAGTTGTTTGTGAGAAAGTTTTCAACAACACAAAAATTCAACCACACTATCTAAACAACTAGCCGAAAATAATCTAGCAACAAATTGTGTTCAACAACCCAATAATCAACAAGACCCAATTGAATTTACAAGTTGTTTTCGATACCCCAACAATGGTGGACTCTAGATTTGTTTACCAAACCTTCAATACTATTGTTAAAACTTTTAAATCTATCAAAAATAAATAATTTTCATAATATTTAGACAATAAACCAACAAAAATCTCTCAACTTTAGATCTAAAATTTTATGTTCTTTCAAAAATTCTACTTGGGGAAGAAGATGGAGGAGGTGGTTTGAGGAAGAAGACCAGAGGGAGGGGGAGGGGTTCCTGTGGGGAAGGGAGACAAAAAATGGGATTTTTTACGGGCTTCACGCATTTTTTTGTGTGTGTAAATACGCAAGTGCTATCTGGTCAAAAGTAGTGTGTCGTATAGGCTGTTTGGCCAAGCTGGAGAAATCAGCTTATTTTGAGAAGTGCTTTTTTCAAAAGTGTTTTTGAAAAAAATACTTTTGGAGAGAAGCAGTTTGTGTTTGACTAATCACTCTGAAAAGCACTTTAGGGCAATAATTTGTGTTTGGCCAAGCTTTTCAGAAAGTGCTTTTAAGTATCAAATTACGAATAAAAACATGAATATATTTACTTAATAGTTAATATTATAAGTAAATAAATAATCTCAAAAATTTATTATTACAGAGAATAATTAAATCTTTTCATTTTATTTAAGTAAAATATGAAAATAAAATTTAAAAGTACTTAATTCTTTTAATATAAGTTAAATATATTAAATATCATTCAACAAATATAAAAAGCATTCACCCCTAAAGTCACTATATATTAGAAAGTTATCCTAAAAATAATAAGAAATATGTATATATTAATATCCTAAGTATTAGGTTTAACGGTTATTTTGGTATATACTATATTTTGTTAAGGGTATTCTTGGTAAGAAGAAAAGTCAAAACTGCTTCAACTTCTATTTTTGGGAAGAAGCTACTTTTTTTGTTTCTCAGAAACTGCTTCCGCTTCTTACCAAAAGCACCTTTTTCCTCCAAAAAGCTTAGTCAAACACCCCAAGTTAGGAAAAAAAAGCTTTTGGGAAAAAACACTTCTTGCCTCTTAAGATGCTTGGCCAAACAGGCTATTAGACACACTTTTAAAAGGTTAAGTGTGTAAAATATTTTCCGTGAAGGAGAGATGTGTAACAGGGATTTCACTATAAATATTGATGGGTAAACTATGTATTCTGCCTTTCTAATTCTTGAACAACTTCTAATTTCAAAAAGTGGGGATAAACCCCTTCGTCAGCTCGCCGGAAAACACAAATGAATGTCTTGTAATGTTGATTGCGTCTGCTATACAATATTCCAGAATCATGCGAAAATATTGAGAGATTATAATAAAATACAGAAAGTTATGTTGTAGACATTCCGTATTAAGGAGTCATGGATAGTTTATTTTCTGAAAATATTACAACTCAATACGTGGAGGTTGAAAATTAAAATTTTTGATTCAATAATGACTTGCTTCTAGAATATTACAAAGAAAATATTTATATTGACAAGGACCCATGATCCCCGAATTAACAGAAATGGCCATCAATCATCGGTGGACCGGACGTCTGAATCAGCCGTAGAAGTTGGAGTACCAGAAAGTTTGTCCGTTGATTTAATATTTGCCATGTGTCAATAATCAAGAGGTATATTGGACAAAATTGGAGGAAAAGCTACTAGAGGGGATCTCGACCCCATACTTGAGGGGAGTCCAGAACCCATTTGTGGTTCTTTTGGACAAGTGTGACGAAAATGTGTGTTTAAAAAAAAGAGTAACATTTTTATATATAGCGCTCTTTTAAAGAGCGCTATGCTTTAACTGAATTTTGGCCGTTAAAGTATAGCGCTCTTTAAAAGAGCGCTATATATATATATAGAACGCTCTTTTAAACCGCGCTATATACATATAACTGTGCTATACCTATTTTGTGGGCTCACCAATAAGTCTCCTGCATTTAACTGACATAACAATAATTCAAATGGGTATAACACTCTTTAAAAGAGCACTATACCTAAAGAAATTCTGCCCACCGAGCTAGGCATTGCCTTATTTAAAGGCGTTAGGATTTTACAAAAATCCATTCAAAAATATTCCTAACTCTCGTTCAATTTTTTTTTCTTGTTAAATTCTCAAGCATTTTTTCATAATGTGTGAAGAGCGAAAAGTAAGGGTTTCATTATATTGGAGGAGTGAGGTTGTGGTAGCGAATAACTCTGTGAGCTATAGTTTATCTCCACAGTGTCATGTTAAGTTGCCACTTACAATGGAGTACGATAGATTGGTATCGTTGTTATGTAATAAAATGAGTGTGAGGAAACGTTTGGTGAACCTTAAAGTAACCGGAAGATGTCCGTATTCCGTCACTCCGCAAGGGGTTGCTTGTTACGCTGAGTTTAACATCGACGATGATGAAATTTTGAGGGATTTTTGAGGACTCCGGATGAATACCGGGAATTTCTTGTGATAAAAATGTTGGAAATATACGTCAAGGTCGAAGACGTTCGCAATAATGAGGTTGCGCATAATAGGGATAACCCATAGTCATCGGGTGGTTATTCTGGCGCAGTTTTTGCCGGACAGGTTCCGGATGAAAGAGTCTGCCCTGATTTATACTTATCAACACGAATGAATGAGGAGCGAGGAAATAATTTCTCTTTTGCTTTACACAATCTACCAGACGAGTGGTAAACTTCAATTTTCCTTAGTGTTACGATGTATATTTTTGTTGTATTGAATTTGTATTAACACTCATATATTTCATAGGAGGTACCGGCCAGATATGACTTTTACAAGTTATGAACTCACGCCCAGTTGGAATATGCGTAGTTCTGGTGTATTGGATCATGGTGGTCTATCCGGGAGTCATCGCCAACATGATAATGTCCATCAAGGAATGTCAACACATTACGACTTGTAAGTGAAGTGATACAGCTATATGGAAAGTATTTATTAATTTCAGTAGCTTATTATTTTGTTGTTTGTGCAGTAAAAACGAGCAAGTTGAACCACTTGTCATCACTCAATTGCCTGAAGACGACATATTAAACCGGGATCTGGCAGATGCACAAAGTGAGGAAGAGAATAGTGATAATGAGAACAATGCCGATGATTCCGGAGATGACACACCCTTCCCTCGTGAGGGTGACGAGGAGGAAGAGAATGAATGACCTGATTTGACGAGGGAGTATGCTCCATCCCCGTTAGACCAAGAGTGTACGAGTCCCAAGTACCGTTTCATTCAAGGAATATTCCCTACCTTGATAACTTTCCAAGTATACCGGATGTGGATGCTCTCACAAGGGATTTTGATAAAATTCGGACAACAATGTGGGATGATTCTAGACCAACGGTGTTGGCAAATGGCATGTTTTTTCCTGATAAAGTGCTCCTAAGCATGGCGGCAAAAATGTACAGTGTAAAAGAGTGTCGTGAGATGACGGTATGGGAGTCAAGTCCGGATGTATACAAGGTTGTTTGTCGCAGATGGTTTATGGGTTGTCATTGGATGCTGCGTGCGAGCAAGAAGAACACAAGTCTGTGGAAAGTGGGTAAATATATTCCCACTCACAGATTTGAAATGGACACATTCAATGAGAATCACTACAACTTGGATATTGACTTAATTTCTCTTGTCCTTATTCCACACATTGAAGCGCCCATAAGGTATAAAATCAAAGAGTGCATTACATCAGTCCACCAGGAATATGGTTATACCATTACCAAAAGAAAGGCATTTCTCGGGCGAGAACGTGCGTTTGAAATTATTTATGGTAACTGGGATAAGTCATTTGTAGCTCTACCCAAGTACATGGCCGCACTGCAACACTTTAACACCGGAACGGTTGTTGAATGGAAGCTTGAGCGTAGTCAGGGAAAATCAGAATATATATTCAATTACGTGTTCTGGGCATTTAAACCAGCAATTGATGGTTTTTCGCATTGCCGGCTGGTAATATCTATAGACGACACTAATGTCTATAGAAAGTATGATATCAAGCTATTGATAGTCGTTGCAGTATATGCTAATGGACAAATATTTCCTCTAATGTTTTGCTATTTTTGCCAATGAAAGCCAAGAGACGTGGACGTTGTTTTTGAACCATTTGAAAGAGCATGTTGTCAAACAGTGTTCCGGCATTTGTCTAATATCTGATTGGCATAGTGGTATGTTAAGTTCTGTAGAGAACTTGCCTGGATGGCAAGAACCTTATGCCTACCACCGTTACTGTGTGAGGCACTTTAAGGCCAATTTTCAGAAGGTACATCCCAACAAGGATCTACATGATTTGATGTGGATGGCAGCAACAGACCACCAAGAGCATAAATTTCGGAGGCACATGGAATCTATCAGGCAGGAAGACGAGAGAGCCTATCATTAATTTGATGAGACATGAGCTTCAGAAGTGTACTTTGCATCCAGATGGTGGAAGAATATGGGGAATTATGACTACAAACGTGTCAGAGTCTTTCAACGGTTTATTGAAGTCGGCAAGAGGATTGCCTGTCACTGCCATGGTGCGGATGTCATTCAAGCAGATGGCGGAGAGGTTTATTGAAAGGACTGCAGCTGCAATGTCATTGATGGAAAGGGGTGTTGAATTTATGCCACTGCCGATGATGAGATTTGAGAAATACAGGAGGCGAGCACATTGGCATTCATTTTTGCAGTATGATCACGACAGAAATGTTTTTGAAGTTCGCACCGCTATCCATCAAAATCAGAGGAATAATGTACATACCATAAATGAATCTAGAAGGTTATGCTCTTGTGGAAAATAGTCTATCTACCACATGTCATTCTCACATGCCATCAGGTGCTTTCAACATACAGGTTTAGGGCCAACCAACTATGTTGATAAACAATATAGTATTGCTGCTTACTTAAACATCTATAGTGGGCAGTTGCAGCCAGTGGGTGCTGAGCATTATTGGCCGCCGGAACCATTTAAAATGGTGTGTAACAAGGACTATTTTCGTCGAATACAGGTGCAGAAGAGAACGCGTATACGGAACCAAATGGATGTTAGCGATACCGTTTATGCACGCAAATATGGTATATGCTCGCAAACAGGACACGACCGTCGAAAATGTCCTTCGTCTGGTTTGGGTGGCAGTGGTAATCAAGCTCGTGGTGGGTATTCTTCTAATATTCCCAACTATCAATGAGTTTATGTTGTAATAAGTAGATGTTTTGTTTATGTTGCAAGATGTATCAAATAAAATTATGTTTCCATTGTTGCTAAATCTTATTGATATTTAACATTTTTTAGTTGAGTAAATTAATGCATTTCTCCCTCCCGTTCATGTAATCAAAAATAGTATTGGATTAAAAAACGAAAAAATATGTGAATATATTTGATAAATATAGTTCAAAAATAGTTGAGTTAAAGGTAGATTTCTGATAAATATGTGAATACACATAGCGCGTTTAAATACTACGTTATGTGAATATATATAGCGCGGTTAAATACTACATTATGTGAATATATATATCACAGTTAAATACTACATTATGTGTATTTTCTTGTCGAACTGAAAAGCTGCCCGTATGAGAAAATGATGTTTTGTATCCGTAATCATCTTTAACACGCAAAGCATAGCGCGGTTAAATACTATGTTATGTGAATATAGATAGCGCAGTTAAATACTATGTTATGTGAATATATATATCGCGGTTAAATGCTACATTATGTGTATTGTCTTGTCGAACTGAAAAGCTGCCCGTCTGAGAAAAAGTTATTTTGTATCCGTAATCATCTTTAACACGCAAAGCATAGCGCAGTTAAATACTACGTTATGTGAATATATATAGCGCGATTAAATACTACGTTATGTGTGTTGTCTTGCCTATAAATAACGGGTGCATTCTAGTTATTTTCTGCGCTTAACAATAACCAATAGCAAAACTTTCCATACGAGCAAGGGTTTTTTAACGCTTTAACAAATGTCTGAACGCCTTTATGTACCAAGGTGCCAGTGCGGCAAAATATATTTGATGAATGACTGTTGGGATGATGGTGAAGTTGGACGCTGCTACTGGATGTGTGTGGACAAGTTTTATAGGGTTCCCGACGAACCTTTTTACAATTTTGAGGTATGGATTGATGAACCCTATAAGAAGGAATGCTACAAACGATCTTTGCAGTATCTTCATGATTTGACCTTAAAACAATGTGAATATGAAAAAGAATATAAACGAGAGATTGCGGAGTTGAAGGAGAAACTGAAAGAGGAAGAATTAGAAAAAATAAGATGGAAGAGAAATTTAAGTGGTTGGAGCAGCGAATAATGGGCGGCAGTGACTAAACAATGACATGTATGTGTTGAGTGTACTACTTTATCTTTATGTTTCCCGTGTCATGTATTTTCATTAGTTGTACTGAATTTAAATTATGTTAAGTTGTTATGTTTTGTGTTTGTGTTGTAGTATTAAAATAAAGAAGGAACGGGGAAATAAAAACATAATGCACATATTATGTAAACATAAAAAAATGTTGTTATTATTTACATAAAATAATATTTACATAAAATACAAAAAACAAAAATCAATATGTCCCACAACTTGTGTGCTTCAATGCAGTCACTGGCCTGAGGCGCATCCCATCCCGCCCGACTATGCTATCAAGATCATCCTCATCACGATGCCTCTTTATAGCAGGATGCGCTGCAACATGATCATCAGTGGTGCTGGCAAGATCGGTAGAAGGGGTCGTCGGTCCAGTAGAAACCTACAGAAGAATAAGTCAGCTCAGTATAGGAAAGTATATATTAAGTCACAACAATTTAAATTGTCTTACCATGGTCTCGTCAGGCTCCTGAATATAATCATCCATCGCAGCCATGTCAGCATCGCACAAATGGGCCTCCGTGACGGGCGGGGATGAAGCCTTAATAAGAAAATTAATAAAGTTATGAAAAATAAATGAGAAAAGAAAAAACAAATTTAAATTTAATACTAATAAAAACATATCTGCACCTGTAATGATGAGCCATAACTCAGCCGACGCCCACTATCCAAATCTCGGGTCGGCCGATCCTCAGCAGCGGTCGATGATCCTGGGAAGTATGCTTCCCAATCCTCTCCGGTAAGGTCCGTGCCCGTGATCAATAACGGACCTGACGGGGTCACCTGCGAAGTCCCTGGAGTGAGCTGCATCCCAAGGCTGTATGACGGCATGCTGGTGGAATACTCGTCCGGCTCATGTAGGTCACTCGGCAGATCAGCACCAACATCATCAATAGGGGCCTCAATGCCCCCTTGCTGGGGACCACCTCCTCGTCGCCCACCACGACCCCGTGCGGCAGCCCTGCCTCGTGGGACAACCTTGCCTCGTGGGGTACCCCTACCTTGAGGGGCTCCCCTCCCTCGTGTGACACCCCTACCTTACTAGTATTGCTCTGGCGTCATATAAGCAGGGTCTGTCCCAAGCGTTGATCCTCTCGAGCTCGCTGCAGTGTCCGGGCAGCCACCTCTGCAACCTGCCGGCCGTAATCGTGCAAAGCGGCCGCTCCCTCGCCGGCATGCTGCTGCATCTTCATTTCCATCTGGTAGACTATATGTAGGCCAATAGCCTGCACAACGTATAAAATATAAACTACATAACACTAAGTTACAGTTATATAATTAATAATAACATAAAACATACCAGGGTCTCGTGCCGCCCGGCGTATGGAACGTACCGACCGCCAACTTGATGAATGGGATTCCCGACAAAAAGTTGGGTAACGCGTCGGTACCAGGGCATATGGAGATGAATAGTCTCCGTATGGATTTTTGGGGGGGGGGGGAATTAGGTCAGCTCGGCCATCCCAAGTATGGACATGCGCCTCTAGCCATGCTACATATACGTCGTCCGCCCTGGAACGATCATCCCGCTGATAATGCGTGGCCTCCCATGTAATCCCTCTCGGTATATACTGCGGACGGCCAAACTGGCGCAGTACCCGCTCCGTGGCATGATTCTCCACAATATCGAGGCACATGAGCGGGACATAAGTGCTCCAACCACCTATTAAGTCGTCGATGTATGGCGTCCAGATGAACTATCAAATAACAACAGAAAACGTGAGTATGCGCAACACATGTGAAGCTATACCAAGTAAGTTTAGGTACACATTTACCTGTGCGCCCTCCAGCATATCCAACACATCCCTACAAAGGGAGAGATTATGCCGAGCCTCGTAATCTCGTACATATCCACGCCAGAGAACCCACCTCCTAGCTAGAGGTAGAAACGGAGGTGGTACATCCGGAGGTAATGGTGGTAGAGATGGCTGCAACTGCAGGAACCACTCCTAGGCCCAAACCTAACATATAAAGTTGACGTAAAGTTTAAGAATTATTTTGACTAGATAGAATTGGAAGGAATGAACAGAGTATTCGAATATGTTGTCACCTGTAGAAACGGCAAAAATCCACATACATCATGCTGGGTGCCCGTGCTCGCCCGACACAGATGCCTGTACAAGTAGGCGAGAACAACATCACCCCAGCTGTACTGGGGTAAATCATCTAGCAGCTGAAGATGATGAAGAAATCGCAAGCTGACTAGGTTCCCCGAAGTGTTTGGGAACAAGACCCCCCCAAACAGAAGGAGCAGCAACAACCTCGTATACCGGTGAATATGCACATCATCTGTCTCCCCGGTGATGTCGGGGTGAAATATCTCCAAATGCTGTCGAATAGCTATCAAACTCATGCGACTGGCCCCTGAGTGTGCAGTCTCATCCTGTGGCCTAAAACCAGTGAGCTGCTGCAGCATGTCCAAATACTGCCCACGCGTCATCTCTCTCATGGCCTGAGGCAGTGCAATGGGCAGTCCATCAACATGCATCCCATATAAAAACCTCCACGTCCTGCAGCATGATGGTGGCCTCGCCAATGGGCAGGTGAAAAGTGTGCGTCTCCGGTCTCCACCACTCTATCAGGGCCGTGATCAAAGACCATTCGAGCTGCAGCCGCCCGATCTCCAAAATCTTGTAGAAGCCCGTATCCCGCAGGCGCTGGACTACACGGGGATGGAGATCTCTGTCCTTCATAAAATCCCACATGTCGTCCACTCTCGTGGCGCAGAGAGTTTGGGCCAGTAACTCTCCCTCCCATATGTAGGCGGACCTATGATCGCCCTGTAGCACTAATAGCTCATCGGAGACAGGTCCGGGATGCATAGGCGGCACGTCCATGTCGTATACTGTAAATTAAACAACATTAATTGTATGTTTGATCTGTAAAATTAAATAATTATTTTTTATAATTATACAATATTTAATTGGACCAAGCTATTTAATTGGTCCAGGATCCAGGCTCGATTTTTAATGCCTAGTAGGACCAAGGTATCATGAGTTCTTGTGTGTGTCAATTTTATTATTTTTGTAATTTTGTATGTTTGTTTTGTAAATTAAATAATTAATTTTTATCATATTTAATTGGATAGAGTATATACCTATGGGTTCCAAGCTCGATATTTGAGGCCTAGTAGCACCAAGTTATTCTGAATTCTTGTGTGTGTCAATTTTGATATTTTCATAATTTTAATTTGTAAATTAAATAATTAATTTTTATCATATTTAATTGGACAGAGTATACACCTATGGGTTCCAGGCTCGATATTTGAGGCCCAGTAGCACCAAGCTATCCTGAATTCTTGTGTGTGTCAATTTTAATATTTTTATAATTTTGTATGTTTGTTTTGTAAATTAAATAATTAATTTTTATCATATTTAATTGGATAGAGTATATACCTATGGGTTCCAAGCTCGATATTTGAGGCCTAGTAGCACCAAGTTATTCTGAATTCTTGTGTGTGTCAATTTTGATATTTTCATAATTTTAATTTGTAAATTAAATAATTAATTTTTATCATATTTAATTGGACAGAGTATATACCTATGGGTTCCAGGCTCGATATTTGAGGCCCAGTAGCACCAAGCTATCCTGAATTCTTGTGTGTGTCAATTTTAATATTTTTATAATTTTGTATGTTTGTTTTGTAAATTAAATAATTAATTTTTATCATATTTAATTGGACAGAGTATATACCTATGGGTTACATGCTCGATATTTGAGGCCTAGTAGCACAAAGCTATCCTAAATTCTTGTATGTGTCAATTTTAATATTTTCATAATTTTGTATGTTTGTTTTATAAATTAAATAATTAATTTTTATCATATTTAATCGGACAGAGTTTGTGTTTGATCTATCAGTATAAAGGATACTTAAACTATAGGGATTCTACGCTAAAAGGCTCTACATTTTACTACGCTAAAAGGGCACTAGTCTTTAAGCAAATAAATAATCTAAACTAGATAAAAACAATAAATACATTTTAATCAAAAAACAAACACAAAACACTAATATCTTAGTCCGGATAAAAATAACACACTAGTTTAATCGCAAAAAAAATATAAAACAACATGGAAACACATTTAAAACAACTAATATGTATTATTATACGAGTTTCGACATAAACTAAATCGGAATACCTCGATTTATGTTTTTCGGAAAGTCGATGAATTGAAAATTTGAGCCCGAAACGAGGAAACCACAACAATAGAAGGCTTGGCTAGGATGTGAGACCTATAATCTTATCTTTTTGTGTGACAGGTGGGGTCCACTATAATTTGTTTAGAAGGAAATTTGGGTGGGGGCTAAGAATTTTTAATTTGGGGGAGGGGGGCGTCTGGTTTGAGTGTGGGGAAGAAGGAGGGGGACCGTTTATTTATCTATGTATAGCGCGGTATATAACCGCGCTATACATATATAGCGCGATTATATACCGCGCTATGCATCCTGTATAGCGCGGTTTAAAAGATCGTTATATATATATATATATATAAAAGAGTGCTATACTTTAACGGCCAAAACTCCGTTAAAGTATAACGCTCTTTAAAAGAGCCTATATATAAAAATGTCACTCTTTTTTTTAAACACACATTTTCGTCACAGTTGTCTAAAACAAATCACAAATGGGTTCTGGACTCTACTTGAGGGACTATTTTAAACCTACACCAAACATAAGTGACCATTTTTGTTATGTTTCTGTATCTTTTCACATAAGACCATTTTGCAACCTGGAACCGGTTTCTTCACCCAAGTCCACTTTTTTGCACTACAGCAACCACAGCCAGCTAAAACCATAAGCAAAAAGCAAAACCCAGTTTGATTCAAACAAGTCTACGCTGTGTGATTTCTCAATTGAGGTTCCTTTTCTTTCTTCTCTTTGTATTAAATCAATTTTGTCTGTATTTCACGCTACAATGAGATGCTTTCATAAACAAATGTGACGTGTTTATGTTTACAGCTACTTCCTATTTTTATGTCTTAAATCTTTGAGAACTATTCAAGAAAAAGAATCTTTGAAAACAATCCCCCCCAAAAATTGAATCTTTTTCTTTTTCGCCCAGTAGTCTGTTTCCAAAGTTTGGATTTTTATTAGAGTAGTGTTCAAATTTCTGAGATTGATGGTATTTTGCAGAAATGGGGTCCTCTGAACGTTTAAGATCTTCACTAATGGTATATAGGAATCTACTAAAAGCAGTGTTAAAGCACATAGGGAAGGAAGAACACAAGGTTCATTTCACCGACTTCATCAGGGAAGAGTTCAGGAAGAAGAGCAATCTTGAATGCCCAAAAGACCCCTCTTTTATTCAGCGGAGGATTAATCTTGCTCAAAATTATGCTTACCTTCTCAACAGTGTCCACCATCATAAGGTTAGCATCATTTCTCTAGCTATCCACAATTTTTGCCGCGCTATCTCTTTGTTTGTACTAGCCCCTCTTGTTTCTCTAAGATGCTTCTTGATTAGGATGAAATTCAGGAAGTTAATTTTGACTATGTAATAGAGTATATTAAAACAATTGTTAAAAAGTAATTAAAAGTCAGTTTTATAGACTTAACATCGTATTAAAATTCAGATTTTTTCCCAGGGCTTTGGTCTAGTGCTCTAGTGGTACACTGATGATGTTTGGGTGGTGCATGTCATGGTTTCGAACCCTGTCGAACACAAAGCCGTGATATTTAAATGGAGGAGGCTAGAGGGGCGGGCCATTATCCACTGAGTTTCGAACCGTGCGCCATTGGTTCTCGGGGATTTCTCGGTTATAAAAGAAATTAGATTTTTAATTGTTAAATGAATTTAAAATCGGAATTAGTGAAAAGTCATATGGTGGAACATTATAGGAAGTTCTTAAAATAAATAAGAGTATCTTATGAATTAGGACATAAAAATATATTTTTTAAATCTCGATTTGTTTATAATGTACTTAATTTGTTCAGTTAAGACATATAGCGGAGTGAAATGCAAGTCCCGTAGATGGTAGTAAGAACAACAATGTTACATGGAGTGCATGTCGAGCCTCTAATGTCCAATACACCTACAAAATGAGAGTCACAAAAATGTTAATGTTGAGGGGAATGTGTAATCATGGCAATATTACCGGTGATCGTATTCGATAAAGGGTGCAGATGGCACAATAAAGCATAAAATAAGAAAAGGCTGCTTTGTTATGGTCCATTGCAAGGTATGAGACTTGAGTCCCACATCGGTATTGCAATGTGCTGATGTGGGGTTTATATAGCCTTGGGCTCTCCCACCTTAATAGCTAGCTTTTGGGGTGTGGTTCTCCCTAGGTTGTATCAATGGTATCAGAGCCGCCCTCCGTGTCCACCGTGCCATGGACGGTGGTGCCGGTATTGCATTGTTCGCCCGGGGCTAGAAAAGTATAGCGCACAGCCGTCGGGGACGACGGATGCGGAGCGTGGTGGTTTGTTATGGTCCATTGCAAGGTATGAGACTTGAGTCCCACATCGGTATTGCAATGTGCTGATGTAGGATTTATATAGCCTTGGGCTCTCCCACCTTAATAGCTAGCTTTTGGGGTGTGGTTATCCCTAGGTTGTATCACGCTTGAGATTGTGCGGCACCATGATAATAAGGTGCTAAAAAGGACGAGGTAGACCTAAAATAACCTGGAGAAAGATCGTCTCAGAAGACCTGCAGTTCCTTGGAATTTACGTGAATTTATTAGGGACCTATAGAGGCAATACCAATTAGTTAGGTTAAGTTTTTTGTTTTATTTTGTCATACTTACATAAAGTCTAATGGCTAGGAGTCTCTTTTGTCTGGTTATAGACTCGAATGCCATTGTATGGATAATTGTGGGATTCAAAGAACTTCTAGGGTTCTAGTTTTGGAGAAACGTTAATTTTAAGGCAAATTATTTTTAGGTAAAAGTAGTATTGGAATGATTAAGGTCTGAATAGTCTTGAAGATTCTTATAGCTGACCCTAACTTTGTTTGGGATTGAGGCATGATTGATATTGATATAAACATATAGCTAGTAATGAGCAGTAGGTCATCAGAAAATGTTGAGCACATTGGTCATTTCTAATGAATGTTTCACAAACTTATTCGTATGATTAGAATGCGCATCAGATTGTAATCATCCTATGCTGTGTGAACTGTGAATCAAGGGAATAAAATTAAATTGTTTACCTATCTTCTTTTAATAGGGGTAAAGAAATTCATCATAAAAGTGCTGATGCAACATCATCCATCTCATCGCTAGCTATGTTAACCCACGACAGTCAAAAGCTGCATATAAGATGATTATGGATTATGAAATCTTCATCAAGATAAGTGTTGTCGAAGAGGAAGTTAATGTGCTCATGGGTGTAATATTGTGGCATGGCATCAAATACCATGAGAAAATCATCACTAGGGTCAACTTTATTAATATATTTGTCCATATAAATAATTTTTTGCTTATTGTAAAAATGACTAATGGAGAGCATGAAGCAACAGTGTTTCTATTTGTGGAAGACTTTGGTAATATAGGAGGATTATGTGATAAGCTTATAGGTAATCCGTAACTTAATTATAATTATATAGGTGTTTAATATTTAACTCAAAAAATAAAAAGAGGGAGAAGAAAAAGATTTTCCATATTTTTTTGTTAAAAATTTGAATTAAGATTTTATTGCTTCAACTTGATAATAAGGCATTCTCCATCCAACTGAGCCGAGTCATTTTGTCAAACACACAATGTCAGCGTCTTACCAACACAGGCAGCATTTTACTATGCATGATTAAAATAAAAATGCAAAATGCTGGTCTTTCAGACTCCTTTCATAGCTTTTGCTACTCTGAATGACACTCCTATGGTATTCATATTCCACTGATATGCAAAATCCTAAAGCTTATCACTTGTTAACAGTAGGTGGCTTTGAATCGAAAATGAATTGTCTTTTCTGATTGATGCAGTGTGTGTGTGTGTGTGTGTATATATATATGTTCATATCGCTGAAGATATTTTCTGATTGAGCCCTATGTATACCTTGTGGTTTTATCCTTTATTACTCGACCATAAAGTTGAAATAAATTAAAGGGAGTCATGGGGAATATTCTTTTCTCAACTTCAGCATTATTTGTGTAGTGACCTTCCCATCTCTTCTTTCATCATGGTTCTCTGGATGTTGTGTTGTTCTTGTATTAAGGAATCTGTGATATTACAATTGCGTTTTACAAATCAAGTGACTTCCTTTATTTCTGCAGGACTTGTTATTTTCTTACAACATTGCAGTAGATAGATCCGATGAGATGACAAAAGTGCTGGGCAAATCTGCTGCAAGTGTGGGGCTCCGCCTTCCTGATGTTTATCAGTCTTGAAAGTTGGTAGGTTATCACCATTTTCCTTTCCATTTTCTTGTCTATGAAATGGTTTGGTGACAAACACGTTTATGCTGTGAAATTTATGGCATATTCCTGTCTAAAGCATATCTGTGCTTGTGTGCTTCGAGGCGGATCACAGAACTATGTAGAATTGGACTATCACACCCTCTATTCTAGCTTATTTTTTTGAAATACTCTACCTAGCAGAAAACTTAAGAGTCTGGTTATAAACCAACTCCCTTCCCCTGGAAGAAAGAAAGCAGCGGCTAGCACGCTAAACTAAGATTAACCAATGTTCGAACTGG
>AWOL01S0004989.1:173720-253173 GCA_000715115.1 Nicotiana otophora | reverse complement strand
AAAACCCCCCCCCCCCCCCCCAAGAAGACTAAACTGGGGAAAAATGGCATCTATAAGAGGGTTATCTCTTTAATGAAAATAATGTTTCTGTAGCTCTTTTTCTTCTCTTTTCATTTATTATTTTCAATTTTCTTTCTGTCTTCTTGTTTTTCAGTCCAAATTCATATTGCTAAACTCCCAGCATACAATTTTTTATGTGGAAGGTTATAGGTTCCTGCCATAGCAGTTCTGAGCTTGTTTATAAAAAAATGAATTATAGTGGTCAAAAAGTTACTCTGTCATAGCATGCTGAAGCTTGGATAGTCCACACGCGTACGAAACTATGGAGTCCGGTGAAATTACTTGTCACACTTGCTGAATTTAAAGAGACGTCATTTCACCACAGGAAACTGTGTCATAGTTTCTTCCATTATCTTGCACTAGGCCATTATTCATCCCTATGCTAGCCGATAGTTAGCCAAAGGAATCAACATCTACCGAGCTTCTCCAAAACTGTCACCCAACAAGTCCAACTTTATTAGAATTATGTAAATTAATGAGAATTCCTTTTTCTGATTTATGCTGCACCCTATTTTCGATTTTGTACTGGTTCCAACTTCCTGTTGGATGTTTCCTTTAAATGTGGGTAGGTTCTGAATTCTTTTTTCTTTTTCCAATGAACCAGAGGAATAGTTTTTCCATGAGGAACCTCATTGCTGCCATGGCTAACTGAATTTAGGGCCACTGTTTGTATCTTCTGCTTACAGATAGAGGACTACTCACTACCTTTCGTCTTTACTTGAGCGGTTATATTGAATCATGAAGTGAAATCAATTTCGGATTAGGTGGGGGATGATGGTGGTTAGGAGTGTTGCTCTTGTAGGGTTGTTGATGGGGCAAAAAACTCGATGCATGTTTATTTGAATGGGAACCCCTCTCTCTAAGTAAACTAACACGAATGAGCTTTATATACATACCCTTGTGAAATGTGAATGGTTTCTTAAATAAGCTTTACGCATGGAAACAATAAGGTTTAGTCACGCACACCTCTGGCAAGCAATCATTGCTATACTGATAGCAGCGGTCCTAACTCTGTTAGCTCATGTATTGTTTAGGGGCCAGGCGCATTGGAGAAATTCTGTAAACCATATTAATTCATTCGTCATTTATTTTTCTGAATTGGTTCCGTTATACTTTTACATGTAAGAAATCTACATAGAACAGCTTCCTATACATCTCTGATACTACACATTTATTTAGTCATATAAGATGCTTGTCTGCAGCACTTTTATCACATGGAATCCATCTCTCATATAGTTTTTCTCAAATTCATTTGTTTGTTTGCAGCACTGGTATCACGTCAATGGTGGTTTTCAGATGATTCTACAAGGCTGGAAGCTGAAAATTAGCACTGGTAGCCTAGATTTGGATAAGCGAATAGACGATAGCATGTAGCATTGACATGGGGCTGAAAAACTTGCCAAAAGCAAATGAATTGAGCAATATCCCTGGATGTTCTGTCATGGGAGTGTTAATTTTTGTCTTAAACTATTTATCTTTGTGGGGAAAAAATAACTGTCCCCTAATTGCTCATAGCAGCTTATTTTGAATACAGGCTTCCATTAATAATTCATTCTGCAGATTATGCTACATTATCTCAGTCCATTTTATTTGTGGCAAGTTGGTGAAACAATCTAAACTATAGGACAAATTCTGGTCAAAAGTATTAAAGAGCTCTAATTATTAACAGCAAAGAGCCTTTACTATCAGTATTGACATTTAGATGTCACTGTTGCCTATAATACTTGAGTTTAATTTATGTATATTATTATTCTATTATGGTTCATATTCTGGGTTGAGTTTATCTTTAATTAAAGCATTTCTCGTGCCCTCCGTCCGTTGGAACTTGGAGTAGATATGTATGTCCTTTATAATAGAAATAGATGTCATCAATTATCCGGATTTTAGTTCATCTCGATACAGTAGTACACCAAAACTAAAGGAAAATAGGTTATTCATCTCCAATTCCTCTGACCAATAAATAAAACCAAAACGACTCAGTAGTAACCCATACTACAAATTTTAAGAATGTATCGATACTCGACCAAAGCACTTCTATCCAATAAATGAACCTAGAACGACATCAACATTGCTAAATGAACTTAACATCGTTTCTGTCTTTTGATATTTCTCATTTATCCTGAAAAAACCCAGCACTCTCGTCGATATAGAGGCAACTATACGTACCTTTCAATTCCCATCTGCCTTGCTTGGATCTCCTATGTTAAACTATACACATACATTTTGTGTTATTATTGGATCTCTTACGTTGGACTCTATATATATATATATACACACACACACACATACATTATGTGTTCGACCTCCAACTGTATTTATGTGGTCCTACTAATTGTGTTAAAGAAGCAAATAAAATTTTATACTATCAGTTAACATGTTATAACACATAACAGGATATATTGAACATAAATTGTAGTGGTCTTCAGTGAAAAAAAAATAAAAATTGTATAGTTGTATAATACAACAATCACCTGTTATCGCCACATCATGTTATCATGGGAAAAATGACACCGTATGCCCCAAAAAAAATATTTTTTTTATATATATATACATTTTATATTATATAAAAAAATTACACAAATTTTATACATTTTTTCGACTATGAATTTGTAAATAGTTTATAGTGTATGCTAAAAAGTTAAAAAAGCCCATTAGTCATGGCACGCAACATAAAATTCACCTATGTCACAGAGCTAAAACTCAAAGATTACTAGATTAATGTACCTGTTTCTCTGTATATATCATATAAATTAATTGCAAGGGTGTGTAATTATCCCTATGTTCAGGATAAAACGTAGTTGCAACTCCACACAAAGGTTTGCCCAATTTACATTCATAAAACGAAGTTTGGTCATATACATGACCAAGGACTACTACTGGATCACCATGGAAAATTAAAAGAATCCAACAAAAAAAGGTAGAATAAGAGAAAAAAAAAGAAAAGAAGAAAGAGGGTATTTATTGGAAAATGATACAAAGATAAAGAGGCATATATTTACAGTACCAAGTGTTACACTATCCAACCAACACATAAAGTGCGTAAATAATGCCCGGTATGTACCCCAGAATTGTCAGCAACAAACATATCCAGAACTCCACCTGCATTTTTTCCCCAAAAAAGAAATGATTATTACAAACAAAATCAACATAATCTACAACTCCGAGTAAATATTTATTAGGCATTACACAACTGCATGAATGACAAGAATTGCTGCGTTCGCAGCTCATCAATAACTAGATTTTTTCTGATTTTTAAAAGATTCAATATGCTGATCGATTCCGAATTTAATTTTGTTACATTTTCTTGATCCGTTTGAAATACTTTTTCATTATATACTTTAAGCAATCAACTTTTTAATTCATTATATACTTAAATCAACCAGCTTTTTAATCACGATAAGTGCTATTTTGATATAGAATTTCAAATTATTCCCTGCAAAGCCACATGCAATCCATAAAACATGCCTACAGGCTACAGTTATTCAATCTCATATCCTTTTCTTTCTCTTCAAATAATGTATTCTTAGTTACTTAACAATTTAATGGGGTGACCAGACACTATATATTTGTTTTTTTATCTAAACAAACCAGACCCTATAGACGTTAGGAGTTCAAGAAAAAAAAGATTTATACTACTTAAATTGTCATAAACATGTAATAAAATTTCTAGTCCCAAACATGTACTCCTAATAGATGTTTTGTAGTAGTAAGATCACGTCGACAAGAGTAAAATGAAAAAATTAAAATTAAAATTTACAAATATAAAAAGGTATTTTATTTTTAGAATATCACATGAAATACAACCATCTTTTTAGAATTAGACCAAAAACCTAGTACTAAGCATTCGGCAACAGATCTTTTTATTCTTTCTAAAGGGAGTAAAGAATGATGCTAAAAATATAAATATAAAAGGAAAAAAGGGTAGAAAAAGAACATACACCACAGCCATAACGAAGGAAGACACCAACAGGAGGAAGGATGATAGCAAGGAGGACTTCAAGAAAAGTTTCAGAACCCATTTTCTTTTTCTGTTTGTGTTTCCTTTTAGGTTTCGTGATCTGTAAAACTTGGGAAATTAAGAAGGAAGAAGAAGTAAAAGGAGTATATAATATGTGTCAGCTAATTAGGGCTTAAGCAGACCACGTGGAAGCACCTCAACACGTGGAGTCCTATGGCTACATATATGTGTCTTTCTTTGACCACCAATACTTTCCATTAAATCTACACTTTTTTGGGTGCATATCATGTTAAAATTCTAAACGTTTTCTCAAGTCATTAGCTGTTCGGCAAGTGATTCGTATTTTGTACAATGAGAATACATTAAGACAAGACATATTGATGAATTAATACAGCTGGATTTTGTAATAAATTACGAAACTTAATACATGATTTTGTTATAAAATAAAGATGGCAAAGTTAATAACCCAAAAATATAAAGTGAGACTGATATATTATTTAACTTTAAACTGATATACACAATGAACTCAAACTTCCTCTATTTATAAAAGAAAGGAAGCAGTTATGAGGCTTTTCTTGAGCTGCTTGTAAGCTATCTGCATGCGAAGACTGCCAGATTTCACCTTAGTTCGCATTTCCGAACAATAGTTCGCTTTTGCGATGCCCTCCAGTTCGCAATTGCGATGAATGCTGAGGCTGTCAGGGTTCGCAAATACGAGCCCTGGTCCACAATTGTGAGGGTTCGCAAGTGTCGCAAATGCGATATCTGCAGCTGGTTAAAGAGTTGGGAGACAAGATTTTTGAACTCATTCTCTCATGTTTTAACCCTAAACTCAGTAGGAGGCGATTTGGAGAGGAAATTTTGATGACAGGCTATAATCTCATGTTTTAGTCGCTTATTGCACTCTAATTTACTGTACTTTATTCGTTTTGAGCTTTAATCGCTAGTGTTTTGCAGTAATTGTGTGTTTTATGCCTTGTAGGAGTGATTCCGAGCTATGTAGATGTTACAGAATGAATTCGAGCTATTTGGAGCTTTGAAGTCTGAGTAAAAGCCCAAGGAATTAAGTAGGGATCGCGTTCGGGGGTCGAAAATCACGTCTGGATGTCAAAATGCACGAAAAAATCAGTTCTGTGAGAAATCCCCACAGCCGCGACGCGTGGGGCGCTGCGCCTGGATTTCTCCACTAATTCCCCACATGGCACGTCGCCCCATGCGGCACGCCTATACAAATTTTACAGAGTAATTGTCCTATTTCGCGTAGGAAAAGGTGATTCCATTTGGGCCCGAACCTACTTGGTATAAATATATAGAAAATGTTATTTTCTGGTCTTTTGACAAATTGGAGACCTAGAGAGGCTAAGGAGTAGTTGGAGAAGCAAAAGCACAAGGAGTTCATCATTCAATCCTCACTCAAGACCCGAGTTTGGATCATTTTATGTTTTCCTTTACTTTAAACATATTTGTGATGAATTACTCCATATCTATGGAGTAGTTCTCTTTAGGGTTTGATGGATTTGGTGTATTGATATTTGTTTGTGGATTATAACTCTAGTTTTATGTATTGAATCATTTTGGATGATTAACATCTACATTCACATATTCATGTAATCGAGAGAGGCATAACTTGTGATATCTTTGCATTATCTTGTTGGTTGAGTTCATTAATTCTTCTTAGTAATCGAAAGCGGCTAGTTGAATCATTGATTAAACCTAGTTAGGAGGATAATCGAGAGAGGCTCTCCTAAAGACCAATCTATTACGCATTCTTGCATATCTTCAAAGTGCTTAAATTGGTTCATATTAAGAGGTTGCGACTTAATCGAGAGAGGAGTTTCTACCAAACAATTGTACTGATAATTAAGTGAATTCGAGAGACTCACTTGAACATTAGAAATGAATTATCTAGAGTTAAATCCCAGACAATTATTTTGCACCTATCCTATCAAAACCCTATTTTCTCCCATTGATATCTTCGTTTGCTTAGTCCTTGCTTCGATTGTCATTAGTCAATTAGCTCTAGATTTTTAGTTAATTTTAGTATTAATCACATAAATCTAAATTGTTGATCATTTTGGATAGCAATTTTGCTACAAACTACGATAATACTATTTAACTCCAATCCCTGTGGATATGATATTATATTATACTATATTCGACTAGTGAGCATATTTAAGTGTGTGTTTTGCGCTCGTCAAATTTTGGCGTCGCTGCCGGGGATTGGCAATAAACAGTATTTGAAATAGTTTATAGTGCTAATTCAGATTTTTTTTTCTCTTTTTACGTTTGGTGTTCTTTGACTGTGCACAAGTTACTGGTTATATTGGTGCATGACTCGAGCTTCTGCGAAGGAAGTTCTACCATACGAGCCAGAAATTAAAAAACAACTGCAACAACTGAAGAAGGAAAGAAATCTCACCGAGACAACATAAAAGGTTGCGCAATCCTCAATCAAAGAACTTATGGTTGGAAACGGTGAAGATAATGTGGATTTGGCTACGAGAGAAGCAGCCCTACGACGAGAATAAGCTGCACGGGATGCTGAGGAAGCAGCTTTTAGAGATGCACAAATTATCTACGAAGAAAAGAAGGGTCTGTCACGACCCAAAATCTCACCACAGGTATCGTGATGGCACTTAGTCTCTAAGACTAAGTAAGCCGATTATAATAACAATTCAAGCCATTTTTTTTAATTCAATACAAGTGTCAAAACCAACAGCGAAAATATTCAAACAACCTCCCAAGACTGGTAATACTGAGTCACAAACTCTAACTGAATACATGAAATAATCTCAAGGATCGAATATACAATACCGTTTGAATAATAATTGGCAGTACAATATAATGGAAAGACTCCAAGGGACTGCGATGACCAAGCAGCTCTGCCTTGAATCCTTGCGATCAACACACTAACTCTGCTCGAGTCCAATATCTCCAGTACCTGGCTTTGCAAAAAATGTGCAGAAGTGTAGTATGAGTACACCACGGTCGGTACTCAGTAAGTATCAAGACTAACCTCGGTGGAGTAGTGACGAGATACAGTCAAAACACTCACTGGTCTAATAACATGTGCAATATAGCATACAAAATAATAGGAAACAAATAGCAATGATGGCAATAAGAATCAATCCAGGATATAAACAACAAAGCCACAAGAACACCATAAATATTGCTCAAACGAATCATGAACACAAGTACAACCAAGTAATCAAGTCCTTCAAATATAAATCTTTCACCTATAAGTTTTTCAAATAAAAAACCTTAGAATATAATCTTTTCAAATAAATATATGTCGAATATACACCCTTCAAATAAATATCTTTCGAATATAATTTTTTCAAATATAATTCTTTCAAATAAATATCCTTCAATATAATTCTTTCAAATAATATTTTTGAATATAATTCTTTCAAATAAAAGTCACTCTATGACACCTCATTTCATAATCATAAAAATACGGGTCTAAGTCCACTTTCATATTTTTATAATACGGGTCTCATCCCACTTTTATATTTTCACTGCACCTCGTGCCCATATTTTTATCACAACTGCACGGACAACTCACGTGCCAAAATATCAATATATAAGTTCCGCACAGATAACTCACGTGTCAATAATAAAATCATCATTTACTCGCGACAACTCGTGCCCACATCTCATTTCACAACTGCACGGACAACTCACATGCCAATATCGTAATCATTATATATCCACGGCACCTCGTGCCCACATTTCATATTATAACCGCACAGACAACTCACGTGCTAATAACATAATCCGTGCGGCAATAGCCAAAGACTCACAATTTCAACATGTATTAGACTGTTATCAAATTTACTGAATTAACAAAACAAGTTGCCCAAGATATAAAAAAAATCTCAAGGAAATCACAATATCACATAAAAATCACCAACACAATAATCCCACATCATCACAGATCATCCCTGACAATAGCCACCCTTATCTCTCCTATAACCACCCGTATCACTCCATATAATAGCCACCCTTATCCCTCCGCCCCGACAATATCAATAGCCATCCTTATCCTTCCGTCCTGACAATATCAATAGCCACCCTTATCGCTCCTATAGCCACCCTTATCGCTCCTATAGCCACCCTTATCACTCCTATAATAGCCTCTCTTATCGCTCCGTTTAATAACCTCCCCTATCACTCCGTTTAATAGCCTCCCTTATCACTCCGCCCAGACAATATCCCAACACACATAACAACAATGAAATTCCACCCTTATACCTGCATAATATTACCAATGGAATGCCACCCTTATATGCCGTACAACACTAACCCAAATCACACAATAATTTACATAGAAAATTATCACAACAACACCACATAATCAACTCGTAATTACAAATTGCCCGTAGGCCACAACCTTTCCAAAAATACAATGAAATCAATTAATTTCACAGAAAATAGCCCAAGGCTCCACACAATAACAAGGATGGAAAAATAGCTCAGCACATGGTAACGCCTTCTTTAATCCAAATTTCAGATAAATATACAAATGACTCCTTTTAAACTTATTTAATTAATTATCTTTAGGAAATGTGAACTCAACAAACACACGGAATTCACATAAAAATTAAAGTGCCAACCACACCAAATTATCATATAAAAATAAATTCGACAAACAAGTATTTGAGGTATGGAAAATAGAGGATTTAATAAATAACAACAATTATCCAATTTAATACATAAAAATGTCTAAGTCTTTAAACCAATAAAATCTGCACACATAAGCCCGAGTACGTACTCGTCAGCTCGTGTACACCACTTCAATCACAAAATTTCCACATAAGACTCAATGCCTAAGGGGTAATTCCCCCACTCAAGATTAGGTAAGATAGTTACCTTTACGGAGTTAGGCCGATATTCCAAAATAGCCTTCTTGTGTGAATCTTCGGATGGCTCAAATCTAGCCAAATAAATTATATAACTTCATTAAAATTCATCGGAAATAATTCCGGATAATATAACATTGACTTAAAATTTTACATTAAAAAGTCAACCCGAAAGTCAATGCGGGGCCTGCCTCTAGAAACCCGACAGAACTTTTACGAAATCCGAACAGCCATTTCGATACGAGTTCAACCATACCAAAATTACTAAATTTCAATAACAACTCGGCCCTCAAATCCTTAATCTTAATCTTAACCTTAAGGGTTTTCACAAATTTTCCAACTTAAAACACCAATTAAATGTTAAAAACAACAATGGATTCATGTAATTTAACCAAAATTGAGTTAGGAATCCTTACCCCAATGTTTCCCTTGAAATTATCCCAAAAATCACTTCTCCCGAGCTCTAAAATCGTCAAGAATGAATAAAAATAGCTAACTCCCGAATATAAGCTTCTTTCCAGGCAAGTCGCATCTGTGAAATCGACTTGCCTCATTATTTCCAGCCAAAACAAAAGGCAGTACCAGACTTCAATAAATCGGTCATAACTTTCTGTATAAATATCCAAATGATGAATGATTTACCCTTCTGAAAACTAAAATCAAAGGGCTACAACTTTTATGTTTTAATTATCTCCAAATTCCTTATAGATTGCTATAAGCTTCCAAAGTCAGCCATGTATAGCAGAAATTTCTTGCGATGCACACTGCCAGGCAAAAAGACCGTAGTACCAATCTTCAGTAAATCAATAATAACTTTCTGTACAAATGTCCAAAGGATAAATGGTTTACCTTTCTGAAAACTAGACACAAAGATCTACAACTTTAATTTTTGGATCATCTCCGAATTCATTACATATTGCGAGATATAAGCTTCCAAAGTCAGCCCTGTGCATCGGAAATTTCTTGTGATACACACTCATATAGCCAAAAACCAGCAATTAAAAATGGCATAGAAATGATCCGAAACCATTCCAAAGCTCACCCGAGCCACTCGGGACCCCGTTCGAATATACCAGCAAGCCACATAGCATAAAATGGAATTAGTCGAGGCCTCAAATCACATCAAACAACACCGAAATAACGCATCGCACCTCGAATCGAACTTATGAGTTTATGAAATTTTCCAAATTTTATATCTTGTGTCGAAACGTATCAAATCAATCCGGAATGACTTTAAATATTGCATGCAAGTCATAAATGACATAATGGAGTATTTCTAATTTTCGAAATCGAATTTCGACCTCGATATCAATAAAGTCAACTCATGGAGAAACTTTCCAAATTTTGTTTATTTTCCAACTTTCGCCAAAATGCGCCAAATTGTTCTACGGACTTCCAAATCTAAATACGAACATACACCTATGTCCGAAATCACCATACAAAGTTATTGAAATTATCAAAACTCTATTCCGGAGTCGTTTGCATAAAAAGTCAAACTCCAATCAACTCTTTTCACTTAAGCTTCAAAAATTAGAATTGTTCTTTTAATTAAATTTCGAATCTTCCGAAAACCAAACTCGACTACACACGTAAGTCATAATATATATTATGAAGCTGCTCTATGCCTTATACCGTTGAACGGGATGCCAATTCACAAAACGACAGGTCGGGTCATTACAGGGTCGTAGAATTGCTCAAAATCGACCTTTGGGTGCAGACCAGTTCAGAAATATAGTGTGGGGGTGTTGATGGTAGGCTATAATCTCGTGTTTAGTCACTTATTACACTCCAATTTACTTTACTTTATTCGTTTTGAGCTTTAATCGCTAGTGTTTTGTACTAATTGTGTATTTTATACCTTGTAGGAGTGATTCCGAGCTATGTAGATGTTACATAATGAATTCGAGCTATTTGGAGATTTGAAGTCTGAGTAAAAGCCCATGGGATTAATATGCGATCACGTTCGAGGGTCATCACATCTGGATGTCAAAAGGCACGAAAAAAAATCTGTACTATGAGAAATCCCCACAGCCGCGGCGCGTGGGGTGCCACGCTTGTGTATTTTTCTGCTGCCTGACAGATTTCAACTCTCTGGATTTCCCCAATAATTCCCCACATGGTGCGTCGCCCCATGAGGTGCGCCTGTGCAAATGTTACAGAGTAATTGTCCTATTTCGCGTAGGAAAAGGTGATTTCGTTTGGGCCTCACCTTACTTGGTATAAATACATGAAAAAATATTATTTTCTGGTCTTTTAACACATTGGAGACCTAGAGAGGCTAAGGAGGAGTTAGAGAAGCAAACGCAAAAGCAAAAGCAAAATGAGTTCATCATTCAATTCTCACTCAAGACCCGAGTTTGAATCGTTTTATGTTTTCCTTTACTTTAAACATATTTGTGATGCATTACTCCATATATATGGAGTAGTTCTCTTTAGTGTTTGATGGATTTGGTGTATTGATATTTTTTTGTGGATTATAACTCTACTTTTATGTATTGAATCATTTTGGATGATTTAATTATTGCATCTATATTCACATGTTCATGTAATTGAGAGAGGCATAACTTGTGATATCTTTGCATTATCTTGTTGCTTGAGTTCATTAATTCTTCTTAGTAATCGAAAGAGGCTAGTTGAATCATTGATTAAACCTTGTTAGGAGGATAATCGATAGAGGTTCTCTTAAAGACCAATCCATTGCGCATTCTTGCATATTTTCAAAGAGCTTAAATTGGTTCTTATTAAGAGGTTGAGACTTAATCGAGATAGGAGTTTCTACCAAATAATTGTACTGATAATTAAGTGATTTCGAGAGACTCACTTGAAAATTAGAAGTGAATTTTTTAGAGTTAAATCCCAGACAATTATCTTGCACCTATCCTATCAAAATCCTATTTTCTCCTATTGATATCTTCGTTTGCTTAGTCCTTGCTTCGATTGTCTTTAGTCAATTAGCTCTAGGTTCTTAGTTAATTTTAGTATTAATCAAATAAATCTAAATTGTTGATCATCTTGGATAGCAATCTAGCTGCAATCTACGATAATACTGTTTATTCCTATCTCTGTGGATACGATATTATGTTATACTATATTCGACTAGGGAGCATATTTAAGTGTGTATTTTGCGCTCACCAAATTTTGGCGCCGTTGCCAGGGATTGGCAGTCAACAGTGTTTGAAATAGTTTATAGTGCTATTCAAAATTTTTCTTTTATTTTTCTCTTTTTACGTTTGATGTTCTTTGACTGTGCGCAGATTACTGGTTAGATTAGTTCATGATTCGAACTTCTGCGAAGAAAGTGGCTACCATATGAGCCAGAAATTGAAAAACAACTGCGACAGCTGAAGAATGAAAGAAATCTCACCGAGACAACATAAAAGGTTGGGCATTCCCTAACCAAAGAACTTATGGCTGGAAACGATAAAGATAATATGGATTTAGCTGCGAGAGAAGTAGACCTACGACGAGAACAAGCTGCACGAAATGCTGAGGAAGTAGCTTTTAGAGATGCACATATTATCTACGAAGAAAAGATGAGTCGTAGAATTGCTCAAAATCAACCTTTGGGTGCATACTAGTTCAGAAATATAGCTCCCATGCATGGGAGACCACTTGGTGATTATGCTAGACCGGTCTACAATCAAGAATTATCAAGTGTGAGACCACCTCCAATTGCAGCAAATAATTTCGAGTTAAAACAAGGGTTGCTTCAAACCCTTCAGAATTGATGTGTCTTTAGAGGGAAGCCAAACGAAGATCCAAATACACATCTAATGGACTTCGAGGAGATTATTAACACCTTTCAATACAATGGTGTGTCACAAGATGCAGTTTAGTTAAGGACATTCCCCTTCACACTCAAAGATGATGCAAAGCAGTGGCTTCGAAGTTTACCTAATGGATCGATTCGAACATGGGATGAGATGACCAGAAAAGTTCTTGATAAATATTTTTCATTAGCTAAGACATGAAAGTTTAGAAGAGAAATCCATAGCTTCTGCCAGAAAGATACTGAGACTGTGTTTGAAGCTTGGGAGAGGTTTAAGGAAATAGTCAGAAAGTGTCAACATAGCAGAATTGAACTCTGGATGCAACTCCAGGACTTTTGGGATGGATTGACACCGGCCTCAGAGTATTGTGCAATGCAACTGGAGGTCTGTTGATGAAGAAGACTCCAGAGGAGATAGTCACAATTCTTGATGAGTTATCTGAAGTTGCAAATCAATGGCCCTCTGAGAGTGCTGAAAGAACAAGATCAACTGGTGTTCACCAGGTTGATGCTAACACATCTGTGCAGGTACAACTTGATGCTATGGCCAAAGAGAAAGGAAAACTGTCCTTAGCCTCGATATAGAGTGAGCCTCATGTAGCTTGTGATATTTGTGGAAGAGGACACCCTACTCATGAGTGTCAAGCCTCAACTGAGGAAGTGAATGCTGTGGGAAATCATAATGCAATGAGTCAGAGGCACCCCAGTTTTTCATAGAGTTCATCTGGAGGTAATGCAAATGTGTGGCAAAATAATAACTCTAGACCTCAAGGAAAAGGAGCACCAGCATACTAAAATAAGCAGAGACAGTATTTTTAGCCTCAACAACCCATTCAGTCTGGCATAGAAGATCTCATGAAGGCCTTCATTCTAAAAACTGATGAGAGGCTGGAAACTCATAGCGCAGCTATACAGGAACATGGAGCAGCTATCAAAGAAATAGGTACTGGTTTTCGAAACTTGGAAAGACAGGTTGGGCAGCTAGCCACTTTTTTATCTAAGAAGATTTTAGGAACTCTGCCAGTTGATACTGAGAGAAATCCCAAAGAAACAGTGAATGCTGTGACCTTGAAAAGCAGGCAAGTATTGAAAAATATCACTCCAATCCAGAAAGAGGTGATAATTGTAAAAGAAAGTGGGGAGCAGCTGAAGAATGATATTGATAATAAGAAGAAAGGCAAGAAGGCAACTGAGAAAAAGAAGAAGGAAGAGAATTCGAGAAGAGATGCATCTAATGAGAGCGAGCATATGCCTGCTCTACCTTTTCCTCAAAAGCTAAATAGAGAAAAGATGGATAAGCAATTTGAGTAATTTCTAGATATGCTGAAACATGTTAATGTAAATTTGCCATTCACAGAAGTGCTTTCCCAAATGCTAGCTTATGCCAAATTCCTGAAGGAGATCCTGACAAAGAGGAGGAGGATAGAAGAGACCTCAGTGGTCAAGCTCACAGAGCATTGTAGTAAAAATAAAGAGCCACTTGAATTTAAAAAGAAAGAAAAGAAATAAGTGTATGATTGTGAAAAATGTTCTTTGATAGTGGTGGCTCTTGATGTATTCGTTCTTAAAGAAGTAGGGAGTTAATGTATATTGATATAAAGATGGAGTTTTGGTTTGATATAAATATGGGGTTTTGAACAATGAAATGTATGTATTAAAGTGCTTAGGGACGTGTAGTCACTATTACATCCAAATATATCCTACCCATACCGCAGCCTACATTACAACCAATTAAAGTCCTACTTGATCCTTGACTGAATGAGCTTAATTAGTAGAGTAGTACACTACGAGCAAGCCTATGGTACATCTTTTGTGGCATATGAATATTTTTATGAGAGTGAGTGAATTATTTCTATCTTGAGTTCCTGATTGTTATTAAATTTTACTATGTGTGGAACTACTCTCTATTGTTGTGTGAGGAAACTTGATTCATGAAGGAAGGTAATGTCGTTGACCTCTGGGTTAGAGTAAGTGAGCGGGTTATAAAAATACGTGGCGCTTTTGAGTCAAATTTTGAGGCTGGGATGTTACGGTATTGTACTTGATCTGTTTTAAATATTCTTGGTGTGATGAGTTATAGGAGTTGTTGAAAAAGGTCGTGTCTATAAAAAGTGTGGTTTGATTGCTCGAGGACAAGAAATAGTTTAAGTGTGGGGGTGTTGATGGGAGGCTATAATCTCGTATTTTAGTCACTTATTGCCCTCTAATTCACTGCACTTTATTCCTGTTTGAGCTTTAATTGGTAGTGTTTTGCACTTATTGTGTGTTTTATGCCTTGTAGGAGTGATTCCAAGTGATGTAGATGTTGCAGAGCTAATTCGAGCTATTTGGAGCTTTGAAGTCTGAGTACAAACCCAAGGGATTAAGTCGGGATCGTGTTCGGGCGTTGAGGACCAAGTCTGGACGTCAAAAATTGAGATTTGATTCGTACTCTAAGAAATCCTCACTGCCGCGGCGCGTGGGGCGGTGCGTGGGGCGCTGCGCTTGTACAAATTCCTGCTCTCTGTTAGAAGTTATCTCTCTGGATTTCCCCACTAATGCCCCACATGGCATGTAGCCCCATGCGGCGCGCCTGTGAAAGTTTTATTGAGTTATTTTCCTATTTCGGCTAGAAAAAGGTGATTTGGTTTAGGCCCGACCCTACTTGGTATAAATACATGGAAAAATATTATTTACTAGACTTTTGACACATATTCGACCTAAGGAGGCTAAGTAGGAGTTGGAAGAACATGAGCACAAGGATTTCATCATTTCTTCCTCACTCAAGACCCAAGTCTGAATTGAATTTTTGTATTCCTCTACTTTAACTTTATTTGTGATAAATTTCTCCATATCTATGGAGTAGTTCTCTTTAGGGTTTGACGGATTTGGTGCATTGATGATTGTTTATGGATTATAACTCTAGTTTTAGGTATTGAAGCGTTTTTGGATGATTTAATTGTTGCATCTATATTCACTTGTTCATGTATTCGAGAGAGGCATAACTTGTGATATCTTTGCATTATATTGTTGGTTGAGTTCACAGATTCTTCTTAGTAATCGAAAGAGGTTAGTTGAATCATTGATTACACCTAGTTAGGAGAATAATCGAAAGAGGTTTTCCTAAAGACCAATCCACTACGCATTCTTGCATATCTTCATGTGCTTAAATTAGTTTAGCATGTGAGGTTAAAACTTAATCGAGAAAGGAGTTTTTGTTGAACGTTTGAACTAATAATTAAGTGAATTAGAGAGACTCATGTGAACATTAGAAGTGAATTATCTAAAGTTAGATCCCGAACAATTATCTTACACCTATCCTATCAACCCCTATTTTCTCCCACTGATAACTTCCTTGCTTATCTTTGTTTCGATTATCATTAGTCAATAGCTTTAGACTCTTAGTTAATTTTAGTTAGAAATCAAGGAAATCTCAATTGTTGATCATCTTGGATAGTATTCAAGCTAGAAACTATGAGAATATTGTTTAAATTCAATTCATATGGATACGATATTATATTATACTATATTTGATTAACTAGCAGAATTTAAGTGTGTGTTTTGCGCTCGTCAAATTTTGACACTGTTGCCGGGGATTGGCAATCAACAGTGTTTGAAATAGTTTATAATGCTAATTCAGTATTTTTTTTCTTTTTATTTAATTTTATTTTTCTCTTTTTACGGTTGGTGTTCTTTGACCGTGCGCAGGTTACATGTTAATATTGGTGCATGACTCAAACTTCTGTGAAGGAAGTGCTACCATACGAGCCAGAAATTGAAAAACATATGCGACTGCTGAGGAACGGTGCTCCTTTCAGATGGTCCGAGGAGTGTGAGGTGAGCTTTCAAAAGCTCAAGATTGCTTTAACTAAAACCTCAGTGTTGGTGTTTCCTACGAGATCGGGGTCTTACATAGTATATTGTGATGTGTCGTGTGTTGGGCTCGACGCGGTGTTGATACAAAACGGTAGCGTGATTGTCTATGAATCTCAGCAGTTAAAGGTTCATGAGAAGAATTATCCGGTACATGACTTGGAATTGGAAGCTATTGTTCATGCCTTGAAGATTTGTAGGCATTACTTGTACTGTGTTCCTTGTGAGGTCTATACCGACCATCAGAGTCTCTAGCATCTATTCAAACAGAAAGATCTTAACTTGCGGCAACAGAGATGGTTAGAGTTTCTTAAAGACTATGATATCACTATTCTGTATCATCCCGGGAAGGCCAATATGGTGGCCGATGGCTTGAGTCAAAAGGCGGAGAGCTAGGGCAGTTTAGCATATCTACCGGGAGAAGAAAGGCCACTAGCCATGGATGTTCAAGCCTTGGCCAACCGTTTTTGAGACTATTTCTAGCTAGTATTAAAGTTCATTTATGTATATTGAATGTTGGCTTGCCTAACAAGTAGTGTTAGGCGCCATCACGACTTCGGTGGGATTTGGGGTCGTGACAAGTTGGTATCAGAGCACAAGGTTCCTTAGCTCTCTCGTGCCATGATCAAGTCTCGTAGAATCTTATGTATCAGTACGGAGATGTCTGTACTTATATTCAAGAGGCTATAAGACTGTTAGGAAAACTTCTCTTTATTTCATTCTCTATCGCATGGATTTATTTATCCTTAAGTCTGAATCTTTACTCTTCTATTCTCTCATAGATGGTGGGGACACGAACATCGGATACAGCTGAGCAGGCGTCGTACCTCAGACTAGGGCCTTGAGAGGCCGGGGTCGAGGTAGAGGTAGGGGCAGAGTATGCAACGCGGCTAGAGTCCCTCCTTATGCAGTTGTTGTGGAGCCACCGACAGCTCCTGTTAAGGAGAAGGTTCAAGACTATGATGAGACGGATGTACCAGTTCAGGTTCCCCAAGGTCTATTTGTTTCCCCAGCTATTTAGAATGCTTTGGTATGTATCGTTGGGTTGTTCGAGAGTTTGGCTTAGGTCGGGACATTTCCTATTATTCCAGCTAATTCCCAGGCAGGGGTCAGTGCCGACTTCGGCTACACGTACACCAAAACAGGTAGCCCATGGTTATCATACTCGTGCAGTGTTACCAGTTGGGGGAGTTTGGCCTACTATTGCTGTGCATTCTGAGGATAGGCCCACGATGTCATCTTATGAGCTGAAGAGGTTAGATAAGTTCATGAAGTTGCATCCTCCTCACCTCAGAGGATGCCCAGGGATTCTTCAATCGTTGTTATGCGATTCTATGCAATTTGGAACTGGTCGAGTCCAATGAAGTTAATTTGACCGCCTTCCAGATGCAGGGTCCGGCCAAGAGGTGGTGGTAGATTTATGAGGTGGGTAGACTAGAAGGATCACCTCATTTTACCTGGGCTCCGTTCATCAGGGTCCTTTTGGAGCATTTCATGCCCCGCACTAGGAGAGACGAGCTGAGGAGGCAGTTTGAGTATCTTCAGCAGGGTCCAATATCAGTTATCGAGTATGAGATAAGGTTCACAAAGTTGTTTCATCATGTATTTCGATTCCCACTGAGGAGGAGAGATTGAGGAGATTCATTTTTGGTCTTCACCATGGTATTCATATTGCTATGTCTAGAGAGGTGGAGAATGGGACTTCATTTCACCAGGTTATGGAGATAGCGCGTCGTATTGAGCGCATTCACATTACGACCAAGGAGATTATGCAAGCTAGGGACAAGAGATCCCAAAGTAAGGGATTTTTAGTGGTGCCTCATCCAAAGGCCGAGGTTGATTTGGGGAAGGCCAGTCTAGCAAGCCAACTTATCATTAACTGCCTCCAGTCGAGGAGCTCCTGTGTAGTCTTTATTCAGTGCACTTCTAGCACAGAGTTCTCACCACGCTCCATATGTCCAGGGTTCATCGGTTCTAGGTTCTTCTAGTGGTTATTATGGTTCACGGGGTTTGACTCACGCCCCGCAGTTATTTTATGTCAGATTTTTCTATATGTATGGAACGTTGGTGCATGTCAGGAAATCTACCCTCGTCTTTGCAGAGGTCAAATGTAGTATGGAGGTCTGACTATGATTTCTGGCCAGTTTCTAGACCACCCACTCATCCAGATCGAGGTGGATGTCATGCAAGATGTGGTCTTCCTAGAAGGGGAGCTCGGTGTAGTGGAGGTAAGGCTACATGCTATGCACTTTCAGGGAGGACCGAGGTTGTTACTTCTGATGTAGTGATTACAGGTATTGTTTCTGTGTGCCACAAGAATGCTTCAGTATTATTTGATCCATGTTCTACTTATTTATATATGTAATCATACTTTGCTTCTTGTCTGGATATGCCACATGATTCGCTTGCTACCTATGTTCATAAATCTACACCGGTTGGGATTCTATTATGGTGGATCGAGTTTATCGGTCATGTATGGTCAACATTGGTGGTTTTAAGATAAGGGTGGGCTTTCTATTGTTAGATACAGTGGATTTTGAAGTGATATTGGGTATGGATTGGTTATCTACGTACCATGCTATTCTGGATTTTCACGCTAAGACCGTGACGTTGGCGATGCCGGGGTTGTTGAGGTTGGAGTGGAAGGGTTCTCTTGGTTGCACTCCTGGTAGAGTGATCTCATTTTTGAAGTCTCCACGAATGGTTGAGAAGGGATGTTTGGAATATTTAGCCTTTGTTAGAGATGTTAGCGTTGATATTCCTACGGTTGAGTCAGTTCCAGTAGTGAGGGTGTTTCAAGATGTGTTTCCAGCAGACTTACCGTGCATCCCACCTGATAGGAATGTTGGTTGCGATATTGACTTAGCATCGGGCATGCAACCTATCTGTATTCCTTCATATCGTATGGCTCCTGCAAAGTTGAAGGAATTGAAGTAACAATTGCAAGAGTTGCTGGATAAAGATTTAATCAGACCTAGTGTGTAACCTTGAAGTGCACTGGTGTTGTATATTAAGAAGAAGGATATCTCTGTGAGAATGTGTATTGACTATAGGCAGCTGGACAAGGTGACCATCAGGAACAAGTATCCATGGCCATGCATTGATGATTTATTTGATCAGCTTCAGGGTGCTAGATGTTCTCGAAGATTAACCTGAGATTGGGGTATCACCGGTTTAAGATTAGGGCTATGGACATCCCTAAGATTGATTTTCGAACTCGTTATCGGCAATATGAGTTTTTGGTAATGTCGTTTTGGCTGACTAATGCCCCAGTAACCTTCATGCATTTGATGAACAATGTGTTCCAATGTCACGACCCAAACCGATTGTCCGCAACGGGAACTTGGTACCTTACTCAACTGAGTACCAACATAACGTGTCTTATCATATCATATTATCATAGATAACTGAGCCGGAAAGGCTACCGTGAGATAAGTAGAATACAACAAGTAATACCAATTTATACATAAGACATACGGTTCTATAAGACCAAAATAACCACTCGTATACTGAACGTAGGCCGACAAGGCCATACAATCTTTTACGTACGTGACATATATCTACAAGCCTCTAAGAATACATAATTGTCATAAAGGTCGGGATAGAGTCCCACCATACCAAACAATACATGTATAAATCATACT
Organism: Nicotiana otophora; assembly: GCA_000715115.1. Taxonomy (NCBI): domain Eukaryota; kingdom Viridiplantae; phylum Streptophyta; class Magnoliopsida; order Solanales; family Solanaceae; genus Nicotiana; species Nicotiana otophora. The sequence continues at coordinate 233,028 of AWOL01S0004989.1, read as the reverse complement.
GACCAAACAAGCAACTCCGGAGCAAATGGAGCGCACTAACATCTTCCGCTGAGCTGATAGCCTACTTGGAGGGTTCTCGACTTGTCTATCGGGACCTGCGGGCATAAAACGCAGCGTCCCCAGGCAAAAGAGACATCGGTACAAATAATATACCGAGTATGTAAGGCATGTAGGTCAATATATACGAGACATAGATGAAACATGGAGTAAATATTTCACCTGTAAGTCTAAATAACTTTATAAATTTTGAAACATTTATAATGTTATGCACGTGCGTATCAATGTCGTGTAATGCATAGGTGTAGGTGTACATAACATCATCAAGCCTCTGAGGGCATCCCATCATATCATCTCAGCCACTATGGGAAAAATCATCAACGTATACCAGCTGATCAGGTGGTGGTGCGTATATAACGCCATAACCTTTTCCCATATCCCATATACATATAATATATGCGTATATAACGCCATAACCTTTTCCCATATCCCATATACATATAATATATGCGTATATAACGCCATAACCTTTTCCCATATCCCATATACATATAATATATGCGTATATAACGCCATAACCTTTTCCCATATCCCATATACATATAATATATGCGTATATAACGCCATAACCTTTTCCCATATCCCATATACATATAATATATGCGTATATAACGCCATAACCTTTTCCCATATCCCATATACATATAATATATGCGTATATAACGCCATAACCTTTTCCCATATCCCATATACATATAATATATGCGTATATAACGCCATAACCTTTTCCCATATCCCATATACATATAATATATGCGTATATAACGCCATAACCTTTTCCCATATCCCATATACATATAATATATGCGTATATAACGCCATAACCTTTTCCCATATCCCATATACATATAATATATGCGTATATAACGCCATCTGGTCATGGGTCAATGTACATGTATAAATGCATAAGAAGTATGTTAATAAGATTTCTCGAAATGCCATAAAAGACAATATGCCTTCCGGATAAACTTTATCAAATACATATTTTTCTGAGACCCATGAACAAAAGATATAATAATAATTCACATGGGGAAATCAAGAATATAGACACCCCTAGTATTTCTATAAATAGAGTCATTTATGAAAGTTGCGTATTTTGCTCGTTTCATTTGTATTTTTTGGATCATGCCAAAAGAAATAAGGGATAGCCTTAACATACCTAAACAGATTCTCTTTTGCGAAAACACGTAACGGAGGATCGAAGTAGGGAAAAATCCGTATGATATTCTTGAGAAAGATCGTACCGCACTTCTTTAGAATTGCAAGTCACGTTGCTATTACATAACGTAATCTCGTATGGATTTTATTTGTTGTAGCTTCATCCGTAATTTGTCATAATCTTCATCTGCATTGTTGTACTACAAAACTTTTAGTTCCACAAGTGAAGCTCCAAATAACCATGAAAGAATATTTGAAAGTGCAAAGCTCCATACAAGGTAAAGTATTTTGTTTGGTTAGCTTCTAGGGAGGCTTGCTTTACTAGGAAGACAACAATTCCCTTTTTATTTGTTACAAGGTTTTCTCGGCAGCTTCATCCATAAGCTTAGCTAGCTTATGCATTTCCCTCTTGTTTTATGTATAATAACCTCTTATCTTGGAGGTTTGTGGGCCCCCACTTTTTGGCTTAGTTGGCCAAAGACTACTCCACATTTTGCCATCTTTTATGTGATTTTAAGAGTCACATAGTTGGTCTTAGGTGGCTGCCACGTTTCTGGCTTATAAAGATTATCCAACAACTTAATTAGGCTTATCCACAAATCCTTAATTAACTTGTTAATCTCTCACTAACCATTAATCCATATAATTAAGACTTATCTCAATTTACTTAAAATNCTTAGCTAGCTTATGTATTTCACTCTTGTTTTATGTATAATAACCTCTTATCTTGGAGGTTTGTGGGCCCCCACTTTTTGGCTTAGTTGGCCAAAGACTACTCCACATTTTGCCATCTTTTATGTGATTTTAAGAGTCACATAGTTGGTCTTAGGTGGCTGCCACGTTTCTGGCTTATAAAGATTATCCAACAACTTAATTAGGCTTATCCACAAATCCTTAATTAACTTGTTAATCTCTCACTAACCATTAATCCATATAATTAAGACTTATCTCAATTTACTTAAAATACTACTAACTTTTAACACACTTTATACACCTCACTATCATGGCTATGTGGTACCTTGTATGGTATTAGTCCATAAATACCGAGTATTTTAGCTCGGGCCGTATTTTATCCCAAAATGTCAAACTTCGATGAAATTAATTTTCTTCGATTTTCTTACCCTCTCTCCTTCACGAATTTACTCATCACTTGTTTGAAATAGCATAATGCTTATAATCTCAAAAAAATCTCATTCCCGAACTTACGTCGATTAACTTACGACGAAACTTTAACGTACGAAAATGTGGGATGTAACATCTCATTTCCGAGCTTTCATTAATTTATTTATGGCTTACTTTCACGTACAAAAATATGTGGTGTAACATCATTCCCCTCTTTGGAACATTCGTCCTCGAATGTTGACTGATGCACTTATCATTCTCATAACCCATAACTCTTGCAAGTACTTTAGTGCTCCTCTTGCCATCTAGGCAATTGTTCTGTGAATGAATTCCAAAGTCCAAGGCATTCACTCATGGTCAGAATCCTTCCAATCTTGTAACTGTTGCTACCTTTTATCATGCAGCATGTACGATTCTAATCTTGTAAGTGTGCCTATGTGACTTTTCTCTCCTTTTTCCTCTAGCTTTTAGCCCATCTCTAGGCCTCACTTATACAGAGCTTGACAAGATGTCCCTCTGGGCATCTATAGGTATACTGAAGTTCTTCGCTCAGTACTTTGTCGAACTTACGAATATTGCTATATCTTGTTTCATAGATTCGTTTATCCATCTGTATGACTTTACTGTACCAAGGTAGGTCATACTATACCGTAACTCTTACTTCGATTTATCGTTACTGAGGTCTGCTACCAAACTCTAGGTTACTCTTGTTGCTCATCCTATATGTATAAATCTAAGTCCTTTAATGCTTCTTCATTACTGTTCATCTTAAGAATAATGGCCTAATCTCATCTTATACTCTGTGACTTTTGTTCATCCATTGTTGATTCACCTCAATATTGATCTACAATCTACCATTGGTAACTTGAAACTTCTTACGTAAAACATTGCCACTAGGGCTTACGTTGCATCGAGGAATATTCGAAGTGATTTTCCTGATCCACTTAGCGGCGATACTGTACTTCAATAACCGTACTTTATAGTATCCCAATGTGACTGGCTTACGTGGGTATTTTAATCCTGTACAATTCATGAAATCCCTTCAAATCATCACTCAATCGAAGGTCCAAACATCATCCTTCATTTATCACAAATATACCCTCATTTTACTACCAGGGCAACATTTCATCATTTTTAAATGCTATTAGTCTTAGACTCCTTTGAGTTCATTCAGGCTATACTGAGCTTTCTATAACTTAGAGAAACCATCAGCTCTTTTGTTTTCATGGGCTTAATCCTAAGGACTTATCCATTCTCATAACCTTCTCACTCGCCCTTTCTTATCCTTACTCCTGTCTTCCTAAAACCTTGTCGCTTTACCATACTTTAGCTTGCGACCTACACATATGTAGTTATACTACTCGTAACCTTCTTTCAACTTGCTTACACCGTAGATTTCCTTGTGTTATTTTGGAGCATCAAGAGAGACATCACATCGTCTTAAACTATTCTTTATTCTCTTAACTAGGCCTATTGGTACCTAGAAACCTTAGGCTGGAAGATATATGCCACTGATGCCGCCGCTAGCATTCCTGGATACTGAATCCCAGCGCTTTTAGCCTTCTATCTGAAGTATGGACTATTCACGATCTTCTGTATTTGAGTATCTCGTACGTTGTTCACCTTTATCTTACTTACCTTAAAATCTCACATCACATATTCTATATCTTTCATGACCTCCCTTCCACATAGGTATAATTCACATCCGCGACTTGAAGCTCTATTATAATACTTGCACCTCTGGTGCATACACATTCCGGTGGGAGCTTCATATTGACTTCTTATGAGGCTGGTACTCTTCTAACTGACTTTATCATAGACCATTATAGAATATGGATACTATACTATCTCTCTTGTACCTCTGATATTAAGAGCGATCCTGCAACGTTTTCAATCACGATTTCTATAATTGTTTTGGTCCAATAATCAGACTCCTGATTTACTTCGTTGTTGTAACTCTTTAGTTTTCTCTTCCTTATGATCAGCCTTTATGTAGGCTTAAGCTATCTTCTGATCTGTGGCTCACGGTATTAGTTATTACTTTAGCCTTCCATGGGTGCTATGGAATATCCATGATACAATCTTCTGATAATTCAATCCTTTGTCTATGCCCTAGGCTCAATTATTTCTTTTAACTTACCAGAGTCTTCTATGGCTGTATGAATGTCAACATATATGGTGCATGGATATCACTCTGAAGTCTTAAGTGCATAATCCCTTTTGTTCCCTCCGAGCTTCCTTTAAACGTAAGCTATTACTTTTCCTGATCTTTCTGCCCTACTATTGCGTGTATACTTAGCTTATCTTAGTTCCCACGCATGCCGGAATTTTTGTACAACTCACATGGTCTCGAATATTACTTTTGATTTTTCTTATCGTTCCTTAGCCATGGTAGGTTCCACTTTCTCATGGAGTGCATACAATGTTGTAGTGAGACTGTTTTTATATGACCATTTCCTCTTTAGGTCACTGTGCTTAAGTTGAAGCCTTCTTCCTTATTTACTCAGCTAGTCTTTCGTTGTAGTACTTAGGGAAGACCTTCTGACTCTTGTGAAGCTGCGAGCTTATCACATTGTATACTTGATGGAATTTTTGATGTTCTTCCTTGCCTATAATTATCCGTTGTTACTTATTTCCACACCCTTGTGCTTGTAGGGTTTCTCCTGAACTGAAGATTTGACTGTCTTCCCAGTGAGACTATCTTTTATTTCCATAACATTTATACGGTACCTTTAACTACCCCGACTCCTATTTGAATATCTCAAGTATTACAATGTCATATCTGCGAGACTGAATTCCCCATGTTGGGGTTCACTATGTTTATCTTGCATGATCTGTTCATTTGTCTGTATCCTCTTGTCTAGCCATAACTAGGTTCTTCATGAATCAACTACTAACTACTCATTGGCTCATTCTCATATCGATATTCTGCGTAATCTTTCATGGTTCATTTTCTTTATCTTAACTTATGTCCCGCACTGGCTCCTTATCTATCAATAACATCTCAGGCAGGAACCCTTACCTCCTCTCCTTGACGTCATGTTTGCATAATGTTCTGGAATCGTAACATATCTGTAGGATTTGAATAAGTGCAATCTTATCCCTTTCTCATTCTTATCACATTCTTCCTTTATTAATCCATAGTTACTAGAACCACTTAATTCTGACTTAATGCGACATCACTCCATATTCCCTCCTTTAGGGGAGTACTAGGAATTGGGGCCACGAGGATCTACCTATAGATATTTTACCTCTTCATCTTTGGCGTCTTTTCAAATCATCGATGACCCTTACTTGCCTTGCGACAATCCTTCTCTATCAAGGATAATAAAATTCCTTATTCACGAGGGTGACACTTAGTATAACTGGCACATACGATCCCTTAAGCTTAACTTTGCTCACATTGTTTGCTTTAGGGAAGCGTCTTCCTGAATGACCATTCTTTGAATTTCTCATGAATCTTCTTCTGTTGTCCACTCTATTATCGCCTTAAAAAAATCTAAAATTCTTGTGATGCTGAGTATTATCCAATCACTCAGTCCCTAATTCATGTTTAGTTTATCTTGTTCACCAGCCCATACTGATTTCTATAGTTCTGGGGTCTAAATTTTCCTTCATGTAGTCGCGTTGGAGTCACGAACTTATTTCTTGAAATGAGGATATGACTTTATGGACTATACTCTTTTGTTGTCTCAAGGCTTGTCACCTCTCATCTTTTCCTTCAATTGACTATAGACTCTGTAATACTGTTATCTTTTTGATCTACCCTTGTCATCCATGTATCCTATCTTACTCATGATGCCTCATTAACTTTTTTCTTATTTGCCGCTAACATTTATGTCTATCACTTTATTCTGAAAACTCGAACACGCCATTCTTTTGATTTTATCTCCCCCTTGCTCCATCCATCGGCTCTTCGGGTTACTTAACGTTCTTTCTCTACTAGGGACGCGAGCCACACTAAGGTAATATTTATCCCTTCCAGGCTTTCTGTGCCTATCTTCTGATTTTGATTTTTTGTTTTATGCTAATATTCATATCTAATTGTAATATTCTAGAGTGCACCATCTGGGTACCTCACAAGGAGATCTATTAGAACCTATGTAATATTCTTTGGAAATGTTAACTAACATAAACTTTCCATTTACCATTTTGGGTTACTCTAACCCCAACCGGATTCTAATATCCTGTCCTTTTCTTAAACTACACATGTTAGCCCCCCAATAGGGTATAATTGAGATGGGTGTGGACAATTCTACATACATCTATTACTGTTGAAGGTAAGTCACAATGCTTATATGTTTTTGCCGGAGTTGAAAATACCGATAAGCTTCATTAACTGGGTACCTCATACCCTTCTCATCTTGCTCCTTTTACTTATTGAAGGTTGTATCTATCTTCTGAATCTCTCATTGCCTTTCACCATAGAGGTGGATAGATATTCTTGCCTTAATGCTCCTTATCAAGAAGCTTACACGTAAGGTACACACATGTTCTGCTAAAGACCTCACATTTATCCATCATAGGAATGATGCAAACTCGAGTTCCTCTAACTCAACTCTTCCACAGCAATATCTCTTACCAACCATATTTCTTGATGTAGGTATCGTCGTATTATGAATAAGATAGAGTTTAGGAAATCGAGTTCTTACAACTGAGCTCTACCACACGATCTAGAGTAAGAATAAAGAGTGACAATCTTAAATGCCATGTAGCCTCCTGCTTATAAGTGTGGTGCACGACACACCCATAAACAAGACTCTACTAGACACGACTTGTAGACTCCCTAGGACAGAGCTGCTCTGATACCACTTTTGTCACGACCCAAACCGATGGGCCGCGACGGGCACCCGGTACCTTACTCAACCGAGTACCAACATAACATGTCTTTTCATACCAAACTATCATAGATAACTGATCCGGAAAGACTTCCGTGAGATAAGTAGAATACAACATATAATGCCAACTTATACATAAAATATACGGTCCTATAAGACCAAAATAACCACTCGTACACTGAACATAAGCCGACAAGGCCATACAATCGTTTACGTATATGACATCTGTCTACAAGCCTCTAAGAATACATAATTGGCATAAAGGTCGGGACAGAGTCCCGCCATACCAAAAAATACATGTCTAAATCATACTGACCAAACAAGCAACTCCGGAGCAAATGGAGCGCACCAACATCTTTCGCCGAGCTGATAGGCTACTTGGAGGGCTCTCGACCTGCCTATCGGGACCTGTGGGCATGAAACGCAGCGTCCCCAGGAAAAAAATACGTTAGTACAAATAATGTACCGAGTGTGTAAGGTATGTAGATCAATACATAAGAGACATAGATGAAACATAGAATAAAGATTCCACCTGTAAGTCTAAATAACTTTGTAAATTCTAAAACATTTATAATTTTATGCACGTGCATATAAATATCGTGTCATGCATAGGTGTAGGTGTACATAACATCATCAAGCCTCTGAGGGCATTCCATCATATTATCTCAGCTACTATAGGAAAAATCATCAACGTATACCAGCTGATCAGGTGGTGGTGTGTATATAACGCCATAACCTTTTCCCATATCCCATATAAATATAATATACGCGTATATAATACCATCTGGTCATGGGTCAATGTACATGTATAAATGCATAAGAAGTACGTTAATAAGATTTCGCGGAATGCCATAAAAGAGAATATGCCTTCCAGATAAACTTTATCAAATACGTATTTTTCTGAGACCCATGAGTAAAAGATATAATAATAATTCACATGGGGAAATCAAAAATATAGACACCCCTAGTATTTCTATGAATAGAGTCATTTATGAAAGTTGCGTATTTTACTCGTTTCATTTGTATTTTTTGGATCATGCCAAAAGAAATAAGGGATAGCCTTAACATACCTGAACCGATTCTCTTTTGCGAAAACACGTAACGGCGGATCGAAGTAGGAAACAATCCGTATGATATTCTTGAGAAAGATCGTACCGCACTTCTTTAGAATTGCAAGTCACGTTGCTATTACATAACGTAATCTCGTATGGATTTTATTTGTTGTAGCTTCATCCGCACTTAACGTAGGGAGTCTTGCTTTACTAGGAAGACAATAATTCCCTTTTTAGTTGTTGCAAGGTTTTCTTGGCAGATTCATCCATAAACTTAGCTAGCTTATGTATTTCACTCTTGTTTTATGTATAATAACCTCTTATCTTGGAGGTTTGTGGGCCCCCACTTTTTGGCTTAGTTGGCCAAAGACTACTCCACATTTTGCCATCTTTTATGTGATTTTAAGAGTCACATAGTTGGTCTTAGGTGGCTGCCACGTTTCTGGCTTATAAAGATTATCCAACAACTTAATTAGGCTTATCCACAAATCCTTAATTAACTTGTTAATCTCCCACTAACCATTAATCCATATAATTAATACTTATCTCAATTTACTTAAAATACTACTAGCTTTTAACACACTTTATACACCTCACTATCATGGCCATGTGGTACCTTGTATGGTATTAGTCCATAAATACCGAGTATTTTGGCACGGGCCGTATTTTATCCCAAAATGTCAAACTTCGATGAAATTAATTTTCTTCGATTTTCTTACCCTCTCTCCTTCACGAATTTACTCATCACTTGTTTGAAATAGCATAATGCTTATAATCTCAATAAAATCTCATTCCCGAACTTACGTCGATTAACTTACGACGAAACTGTAACGTACGAAAATGTGGGATGTAACATCTCATTTCTGAGCTTTCATTAATTTATTTATGGCTTACTTTCACGTGCGAAAATATGGGGTGTAACATCCAACCTTATTTGGGTTCTTTTATCATTGTGTTCATTGGTGATATATTGGTGTATTCCCGTAGTAGGGAGGAGCATGAGCATCATTTGAGGACCGTCCTTCAAAATTTGAGCTATATGCTAAGTTCTCCATGCGTGAGTTTTGGTTAGATTCAGTGGCATTCTTGGGTCATGTGGTTTCTAGTGATGGGATCAAGGTGTACCCAAATAAGATTGAGGCAGTTCAGAGTTGGCCCATACCTTCTACCGCTATAGAGATCAGGAGCCTTTTAGGTTTGGCTGGTTACTACTATCGCTTTGTAGAGGTTTGTTTATTTATCTATTTCAGCCCCATTGACTAAGTTGACTCAGAAGGACGCTATTTTCAGGAGGTCGGATGAGTGTGAGGGGAGCTTTCAGAAGCTCAAGACAACTTTGAGTAGGGCTCTAATGTTGGTTTTGCCTTAAGGATGAGGGTGATATACGGTTTATTGTAATGCTTTGTGGGTTAGCATTGGATGTGTCTTGATACATGATGGTAGGGTGATTGCCTACGCGCCGTGCCTGTTGAAGCACCTAGTATATGTGCTCAATATTTGGAGGCATTACTTATATGACATGTCCTGTGAGGTGTATGCGGATCATCAGAGTCTTCAGCATCTATTCAAGCAAAGGTTTTTGTACCTAAGGCAGCAGAGATGATTGGAGTTGTTGAAGGACTATGATATCACTATTCTTTATCATCCGGGGAAGGCCAATGTGGTAGTAGACGCCTTGAGTAGAAAGGTAGAGAGTTTGGGGAGTTTAGCATTTATTCCAGCTAGAGAGAGGCCTTTAGCTATGGATGTTCAGGCTTTGGCAAACGAGTTTATGAGATTGGATATTTCGGAGCCTAGCAGGGCCCTTGCTTGTGTTGTATCTTAGTCGACCTTGTTTGAGCGCATCAAGGATCGTCATTATGATGATCCCTATTTGCTTGTCCTTAAGGACATGGTGCAACGAGGTGGTGCTAAGGAAGTGACTATTGGTGATGATGGTGTATTGCTTGCGACTTCAGGTCCTTTTTTGTGTTCCTAAAGTGGTTGTGCTGAGAGAGTTGATTTTTGAGGAGGCTAATAGTTTGCGGTATTTTATTCACCAGGTGCTACAAAGATGTATCGTGATTTGAAGCAGCATTAATGGTGGCAGAGGATGAAGAAAGACATTATTGGATATGTTGCTCGGTGTTTGAATTGTGAGCATGTCAAGTATGAGCAACAGAGACCTGGTGGTTTGCTTCAGAGGTAGATATACCGGAGATGAAATGGGAGCGCCTCACTATGGACTTTGTGGTAGATTTGCCACAGATATTTAGGAGATTTGACGTTGTTTGGGTCATTGTGGACAGAATAACCAAGTCTGCACATTTCATTCAAGTCATGATAAAAGGACCCGTAAAAGTTCGCCAAGGATTTAAGATTTTATATTGCCAAAGTCAAGCTAAAGGGTTCAAAAGGTTGTAGTACGAATATGTGGAATGAGTAATGCATCGTGAAGTAGGTAGGAGAATTGGCAGAAAAGGCCGATTATACGGTCAATTATGCGGACAACGAATCAATTTTGCTGACCATAAAACCATCGCGGAACGAGTCAAAAACAACTTAATTTTGAGATTCGTTTTGCGTTGGGTTATGCGGACCGCATAGCCATTCCGCGGATCACGTATCCATCGCATAATCAACATGGGAAATTTTGAAGAAGACTTCGCAGTCCAATGTGCGGACTGTAGAACTGTTTCTCTAATCGGGGATCCACCTCAGAGTTGTCCAGACCCAACCAATATTTTGAGGACTATTTTACGGTCCATTAAGCAGACCATATAGCCTTTTATGTGCATTTCGCGATCGCAAATCGGCATCATAGGGTTATTTGTGGAAATTTTCTAACCCGACTCTATTTTGATATAAGGCCGTAAGGGGTTATTTTTAAAGAGGAATCAGACTATTTTGAAAAGAGGGGATCAATTTAGAGAGAGAGAGAGAGATAGAGGGTGAAATTCCAAGCCTACTACTCTTCAATTCCTTGCTCAATCTTGAAGATTCAAGAAAGATATTCACAAGGTCTTCAACTAACAGGGTAAAATTTCGCCCCTAAGCTTTCATGCAAAGTTTTGTAATGGATTTAAGCAAGATTTATTATGTTGGGGCTTATGGGATGGTGATCGAATCCCTAATCCATCAATCTCGAATTTAGGTTATGTGAAGAATGAGATACATGAGTTTTGAGTTTGGAGTAAATGGTTGGGCATGCATGTGCCAATGTAGGTGATTGAGTATCATAGAACTATGATGGATGCATTTTTTACTTGGGAATTAGTTGTGGGGTGAAGAAATCCCAATATAGAGAGTTGTAGTCAAGTATGCACACTATTTGTTTGATGAAATTTCTATATGACCTAGACTATGAACATCCTTCTAATAATGGTTCAATTTAATTTTGTTGCTATAGATTGAAGTGTTTCGAGNACAATAGCCAAAGGGCTAATGATGCTCCATAATTGGTAACCAATGAACTGCCCAATAGTAACTTGTGCCCAAACAGAGGGCGTAGGTCATCCACTAGCAATTATATCCTCTTCCCCATGTATTCTTATTAAGGAAGCACCCAAAGATGTTCGCATGCCTTCTCCACTTCCTCCACCGACAACTCAAGATCCACCTCCATCTTTCTCTCCCGTTCATAGTGCTCCTAATAATGACCCTAGGGGAGTCATGTAGTTTCTTACTCAAATTGTGGCTTCTCGAGCTTCTTGTAGTAGGCCACCTTCGACCATTCACCAAGGGGATCCTACAAGTTCTAGAATGAACAAGTTATCCAGTTAGATCCTCTGATGTTCACGGGTACTATAAGCCCCGTAAAGGTTTGCTAAGGATTTAAGATTTTATAGTGCCAAAGTCAAGCTAATGTGTTTGGAAGATTGTAGATGATTTTCAAGGCGAGCTTACGAGCTGCGGTACAAATTTGTGGACTGTGCAATACATTATGGAGTAGGTAGAAGTATTTGTAGAAAATGGTGATTCAGCGGTCAGTTATGCGGACCGCAAATTGGTTGCGCTAACTACACATCCATCGCGGACCGAGCCAGAAGCAACTTGATTTTGAGGGTCATTTAGCGGAGGGTTATGCAGACCGCATAGCCATTCTGTGGACCGCGTAACTGTCGCATAATAAGCATGGAAATTTTTATAAGGAGACTTTGCGGTCCGATCTACGGACTGCAGAACCATTCCCCAGATCGCGAATCCACCGCATGCCTGACTAGACCCAACCCATGTTTAGAGGCCCATTTCTTAGTCGATTTCAAGGACCACATAGCCTTTTCGCGGTGCATTCTGCGATCGCGGATTAGTCATTGGGGGTTATTTTTGGGAGTTTCCTAACTCAGCCCTATTTTAATAAAAAGACTTAAGGGCTTATTGTAGAGTGAGAATCTGATCATTTTGAAGAGGGGGGGGGGGGGAGAATTTAGAGAGAGGGAGGGAGAATCTCCAAGCCTTTTACTCTTCAATTCCTTGCTCATCTTGGAGATTCAAGGAAGATACCCACAAGGTCTTCAACTAACAGGGTAAAATTTATCCCTAAGTTTTCATGCAAAGTTTTGTGATGCGTTTAAGTAAGATTTTATTATGTTGGGGCTTATGAGATGGTAATCGGAAGCCATAAGCCCTTAATCTCGAATTTGGGACGTATGAGAAGAATGGGGTGTGATTCTTGAGTTGGGAGTAAGTCGTTTGTCATGCATGTACCAATGGACATGATATGAAGATTGTTGAACTATTATTGGCGAATTGTTGACTTGAGAATTGGTTGTAGGGTAAAGAAATCCCATAGTAGAGAATTGTAGTCAAGTATGCACACTATGTGTTTGATTAAATTCTTATATGACCTAGACTATGAACACCCTTCTAATAATAGTTCAATGGGATTATATTGCTATAGATTGAAGTATTTTGAGTAGCAGAACTTCATAGGATTCCTAAGGAAAGCTTAATAAAGGTATGTTGGCTAATCCCCTCCATAGAATCGGATTCCATGAACTCCTCATGATCTCCAAGTATGGTTGCCCAATGTTTCAATTCCCTTTGTGATGCTTATGTAATCAAGTCTTGTTTAAATTTCCATCCCTTAGCTCTCCTTCGAAGAAAAATTCAAATGTGATTGATTTGTCGGATATCTATGAGTTCATTCCATGTTTCAATTAATATTGCTATACTCTCCTTTTGGAAATATTTCAAATATTTTAAGCTCTTGTACACTCATGCATTGCACTTATGATTCCCCAATGTTCTAAATTCCTTTAATGTTCAATGATGACCCATGTCAAGAAAGTAAGTGCAAGCATGAATATAAAAAGTGGCTATTTACCAAAATAAGAATGATGATATTTTGTAGGTCCAAAGGGACAATGAAAAAAAAAGGCTTTCATGAAATGATTTATAAGAAACAATTGTGGGAGTAATGTTATGTAACCGAGAAGGCTTAAGTTGTAACGCCTACTCCCAAAACTACACGTGCCGGTGTAGGAGTCGATTGGGATAAGTCCTTTCGCACCATTATGAGATTATACCCCAATATTGGGATGATGTATTCTATTGCTAGCATAGACACGTCGATTCACATGGCATTATAGTGAGACAGCTTAGCCGATAAGGCCGAGAATAGATGCCATGTCGCGCACATGATAGTTATATGTCATATTATTATGTCTGTAACTAATGATATCCCAACCAAACTGATAATTATCATTTGAAGTTTTTACTTATGTTGCACCTCTTTATCATGTTTTTAACTTGACATTTTAAATACTGTTGACTCCTATTACTACTTCCATGTATCTTTTCTCTCATGATAACATTCCATTCCATGTGATGGTACTTTGCTTTATATACTTGTACAATTCCATATGTACTAATGTCCCTTTTGTTGGGGATGATGAATCTTTAATGGATGCAAGTGGTACCTCAGCAGGTGGTGTTGATTCTTGATAGGAGCGTGCCCTCTACCGCAGCGAATATTTGTGAGCCCTATTTCATATCAAGGCTTTATGTTGTATTTACTCTTGTATATCATTTTGAGGTATAGTTAGGGCCTTGTTACCGACATTTTCATACTACTCTCGTGTTTACTTATAGGCTCCGTAAGCATAATGTGGGTTATGTTAGTATGGAGGGCACTTCAAAAATGGTATTTCTGTCATTTACTCCAACTTGTAAACTATAGATTTGTAATTATTTTGTCGTATACTAGTAGAACTTCTTTAATTAATGAAAGTCGGTGGTGCACATATTATCCTCTTGAATGGCTGTCACATGTCATTTATTCTTGAATTATTCACGGGCAAGGCTGGATAACCGGTACTAAGTAGGTTTTCTTGACTGGGATAACCTGGTTGAGCGTCAGTCCTACTCCCTAAGGTTGGGGCGTGACATATGATTTCCTACCCTTCAGAGTAGTTAGCTAAGATTTACATCAGGGAGATTGTTCGCTTGTATGGTGTACCTATTTCTATCATCTCAAATCACGTCACTCAGCTTACTTAGCATTTCTAGATAGTGGTTCAGTGTGAGTTGGGCACGCATATTGATTTGAGCACCGCATTTCACCCTTAGATGGATGGGAAGTCCGAGCGGACCATTCATATTTGGAGGATATGTTGAGGGCATGCGTCATAGATTTCGAAGGCCAGTGAGATTAGTTTCTTCCATTAGCGGAGTTTGCATACAATAACAACTACTAATCGAGTATCCAAATAGCTTCGTATGAGGCCTTATATGGGAGGTGGTGTCGTTCTCGGGTTAGTTAGTTCGAGCCTGGCAAGGCTAGGCTATTGGGCATAAATTTGGTTCGTCATGCTTTGGAGTAGGTGAAATAGATTTAGGAGCGACTATGTACAACACAGTCCAAGTAGAAGAGTTATGCTGATAGAAAGATTCGAGATGTAGCTTCCATAGAGGGTGAGAAGGTTTTGCTCTGTGTTTCACTTATGAAGTGCGTGATGATATTTGGGAAGAAGAGCAAGTTGAGCCCTCGGTATATTAGTCATTTTAAGGTGTTGGAGAGAGTTTGTAAGGTGACCTACAAAATTGCTTGGCCACCCAACTTATTGGGAGTGTAGACGATATTTCATGTTTTCATGCTTCGAAATAACTATAAGGATCAGTAACTTTTGTTGGATTTCAATTCAGTGCAGTTGCATGGGAATATAGCTTACGAGGAGGAACCGGTGGCTATTTTGGATAGGTAAATTCGGAAGCGTAGGTCCAAGAAAATTGTATCTATGAAGGTTTAGTGGAGTAGTCATCCGGTCAAGGAGGCAACTTGGGAGACCAAGCATGATATGCGGAGCAAATATCCTCATATTTTATATATCCCACGTGTGATTCTAAACTCGTTCTAGGATAGACATTTATTTAAGAGGGGGAGAATGTAACGACTCGGCCAGTTGTTTTGTAAATTTTAGCCTCGTTCCCCTATTTGATGTTCCCCATATATGTATTAGTTTTTGGGTGACTTGCGGGGATGGTTTGTTTGGTTTCGGGAAGATTTTGGAATAAATTGGAAAATTTAGTTCCATGGTTGGAAGCTTAAGTTCTAGAGTTAATCGAGGTTTAAGTTTTGTATAAATGACCTCGGATTGGTTTTTTGATAGTTCCAATAGGTTAGTTTGGTAATTTTGGAATTAGACATTTGTCCAAATTTAGATTAGGAGGTTCCTAGTTTGAATTGACTTTAATTGTCGAAAGTTGGAAATTTAAATGTTTGGAAGGTTTATAGGTTTGACCGTTAGTTGACTTTGGCGTTGTTCTGGGATTTGGAATAGGTTCGTTATGTCATTTGAAATTTGTGTGCAAAATTTGAGGTCATTCCGAGTTGGTTAGATGTGGTTTGGCATGAGTTTCGAAGTTGGAAGTTTGATTAGTTTATTAAGCATGAATTAAGGTATGATTTGTGATTTTGATGTTATTTTGTGTGATTTGAGACCTTGAGTAGATCCGTGTTATATTTTGGGACAGGTTGGCGTATTTGGACAAGGTCCTAAGGGGCGGTGTATTTTAGATGGACTCCGAATCGTTTTTGGAGCTAGTTGGCAGTTCAAGTCTGGTAGTTTTGGCACCTGTTAGGTTTGGTCCGCAGATGCGAGTCCCCAGAAGCGAACGTGAGGTCTTAGAAGCGTTGTTTGATTGGACAGGCGAGTCCGCAGATGCGGAGGACATGGTCGCAGAAGCGAAGGCAGGCAAATTAAGGAGTTTTCCAGAAGCGAAGGTTTTGTCACACCTGCGGTATTGTAGAAGCGGGGCTGAGCTCCGGCAGGTTTGAAGTGCTGAAATGTAAGTGCATAAATGAAAGTGTAAAAGAGAAAATATTCCATATTTTAGCTATTTATTTAGGTAACACAACATGAAAAACTGAGTAACTGTGAATTCGATGTTGTACATGCTTGAGGAAGTATTACTTTCAGAGGCCAAAAGTTGCATTGGCTAAAAATCAATGGTTAATTCAATACATTCTATTTTCCCTAGACTCTTCTTCAAGCCTCCTACGGTCATTGCTACTAATGGAATTTTTTTGTTCAAGTATTAAAATAATCCAACTTCTTTTATTAGCTGTTGTTTTTGCATAATACCATATCACTACATACAAATCCTGCGTAAATATATTTGCCTACATATCCAAAGGAATTATAAAAATCAAACAAGAAAATAAGAGAAGAAATATCTTCCATGTCCAATCCTTTTGAGTTACAAGATCATTGAGATTATCAATAAAACTCTATGCACTTATCGTGAGCGCATTTAATCTTTATCTTTCGATTGTTTCTTTTACAAGCATGATATATCAAATTTTCTATAGCTTGCTCCACTAGCAAAGTTGTACAGGATTTTTGAAAGATGTTATTTGTGTGTGTCTTTTGACCTGTAGAAAGACAGCTAATGAGAGGATATCAATGATACTGCCCCTCAAAATATTGTGGCCTACATACTTAAACACATGTGAGTTGTGACACATAGTAATTTTATCATCAATTTGTAATTGCTTCTTATTTTGTACAAGTGAGAAAGTATATTATCGAGAGAAAGAATAAAAGTAGAATTGAGCAGAAAAGTAACATAAAATAATGCAAGCTTTGGATTGCATTTTAAATTAATCTTTTAATGGAATATATAAACTGTGAGTTCTTGAAGAACTAAAATTTTAGCAGTTTGATAGATAGATCATAAGCAGAATGACCCTACACACAATAATAAAAAATAGTAAACAACGAAAAGGGCAAACGAAAATATCAAAAGAGAATGTTAGATAGACCAAAGAAATTGAACATCAACAAATGGGCAAACCAAATTATAATAGAGCATCCTCGATAATGAACATTTCATTATAAAAAACAAGAATGAACTCAAGAGTCATAAAGACCTTGAGAAAAAGAGTACATCATCTACACTGCAAAATTGTTACAGAAGAATTTGTTGTTTGTTACATAAACACCAAAATGATCAAAATATATAAACACCAAAATGATCTAACTAGCCTAGTTTATCCACCTAATATAATGTAACGATCCAGTCGGTCATTTTGAGTATTTGTATTTCCGTTCATTTATTTGAAGTCTTGAGCAGTATCGTATGATGTATTATAACTTGTGTGAATCGCTGTTTTTGAGTTTTTCAAGTTATTCGGAATTAATTTGTAAGAATAATTCTCAACTAAGAAGCTTTAAGTTGAAAGAGTTAACCAACTTTGTCTTTTGAATATTTTACCTTGGATCGGAGTTTTGATGGTTCTGTTAGGTCCGTATGGTGATTTTGAACTTGTGTGTATTCTCGGGATTTGTATTTGGATATTTCTAGAAGGTGCTAATTGACGAAAGTTGGCAATTTGAAGGTTTGGAATGTTCATAACTTTGATCGGGAGTTGACTTTGATGATGTCGGGTTCAGATTATGATTCTTGGAATTGAAATAGCTTCATTATGTCATTTTAGACTTGTGTGCAAAATTTGAGTTCATTCCGAGTTGATTTGATAAGATTCGGTACGAGTTTTGGAAGATGAAAGATTCAAAGTTCATTAAGTTCGATTTGAGGTGTGATTTATGGTTTTGATGTTGTTATACGTGATTTTAGGTCTTGAGTAAGTCCACTTTATGTTATGAGACTTTTTGGTATGTTCGGACTGGGTCCCGAGGGGCTCTGGTGAGTTTCGGATAGGTTTGGGTTGTGTTGCACTCGTTTTTAATGTTTCGAAGTCGTTTCTTCAAGCATAAATGGTACCACATTAAACTAATGAGCTCCAATTTCTGTTTTGATTGAAGCATTAGACCCGTATCGTAATTTTGGAACCATAGCAATTGGAATCATCAAGTTTCGACTTCATATGAGGAATTTATGGTCATTTTACTAAGAATTGGGTTGCCAGACATTTCAGATTAATTACGAAATTATCATTGAATTCGTATTTAAAAATCTGCACTATTTCCAAAAATTGAAACCAACATATCTCCTTCATTATAAGGTCAAATAGAGTTATTCAAAATCCTAACATGACTGGAATTTCATAAGAAATCTATTGGAGGCATCAAAAGTGAGTTTTCGAATTGTTTGGCACAATAAACGAGGCAAAATAGTTGGGTAGAAACATATAATATTGAGAATTTGTTCATATTTTGAGTCGGGGAGCTCGAATTTGGGCGATTTTGGAGGCGATTTTCAATATGTGGATTGGGAAAAGTGTTCTATACTCTAGTTTTGGTTATATTTTATGAATCTATCTTCGTTTTTGGCATTTGATTGATGATTTCAAAGTGAAATTTGGGGGATTTTGTCTAAACTTTTATAAAGTGAATGTTTGAGTTTTGAACATTGATTCGAAGTCGGCTTTGAGTGAAACTAGTATGGTTGGACTCGTAATTGAATGGGTTATTAGATTTTGTGAGTTTTGTTGGGTTCCGAGGTACGGTTCCGGATATGGCCTTTTGGTTGACTTTGGGCTTTTGATTAAAGATTCGACCTCTATCAACTGGGTTTGTTTCCTTTGGCATTATTTGATGTTCTTGAGTTTCTTTTTTATAGTTTCGAGCCGTTTGGAGGTCGGTACGCGCATGATGGCATTTTTGGAGCATCGTTTGGCTTGATCGGTATTGAATTTGGCTTGTTCGAGGTAACTAACACTTCTAAACTTGGTGTTGACTGTATGAACCCCTGAATATACGTGATATGTGTTTGGTGTTTAGGTGACGCACATGCTAGGTGACGGACGTGTGGGCGTGCACCGTGTGAATTGCGACTCGATTGATTCTGTGGTACTGTGTAGTGACTTAATCTTGTTTCTATTCATTAAATTTCTATGTGCTAGAGTAATTGAGCTGTGATCCATGTTAGAAACCATGTCTAGGCTATATGCTTATCCTGTTGAGACCCACTGAGGTCATTTCTACTATTGAGTTATTTGCTTACATTGCAATTACATACTCAGTCATACTCATTCATTTGCATATCATATCTCTTTATTTGTTGCCATTTATTGCTACAACATATCATTATTTTTGGGCTGAATTTCATGACATTGTGAGCCCGAGAGACTGGAGAGATTGATGATCGAGTTGACGCCTGAGAGCCGGATTGTGAGTGATATTAATGGGATCAGGTTGCACGCCACATCAGATATTATTGACTCATGATGGGATCGGGTTGTACGCCACAACAGGTATTATTGATTCAAGATGGGATGGGGCTGCACGTCGCAGCAGTTATTATTGATTCATGCCATGATTGGCTTGTTATAGCGTTTGGGCTGGATCTTCCCCTCCAGAGTCTGCACGGTAAGCGCAGGTGCTATTGATTCATTTGGGCTAGATCTGCCCTGTACAGTACTGAGTGACTAAGAGTGTTGAGGGCTGGATCTGCCATGTTCAATGCTAAGTCACTGAGCGTGTTGAGTGATTGAGCGTGATGAGCGGAAAGTGTGAGACAGTGAGATTGAGTACTCTGAGAGTGTGAGTACATGAGTTCATCACTGTGATGCATTGCATTTGATATGCATACTTAACATACAGGCATAGAGATGCATTCCCTCATGTTACACGATTTTGGTGACATTCATGATTTCACATGCACACTGATATGTAGGCTTGGAGAAGTATTTTCCTCATGCTATCTGATAATGAAACATATTATTTATTGTTGAAAGGTTTTGGAAAAAATCACAGTTTTTCTGACTCACTCATATTTTGATGATTTTGGTGAAGGATTTGGGTTTTACTGTTATACGTGAAAAACATGACTATTTTTCCATAACTGTTAACGAGTTGAGCATCACATCTCCGAGTTATTTCTTTTACCACTTTTATTATATTGTTATGAACTGTTGTTGGCTATTGGTCTTGGACTTCGACCTTTGTCCCAACTCGTCACTACTTTCAACCTAAGGTTAGGTTTGTTACTTATTGAGTACATGTGGTCGGTTGTACTCATACAATATTTTTGCACCTTGCGTGCATATTTTGGAGCTGATATTGTTGTGTATGGCGGGAGTTAGAACTGAATATGTATCTGCGTTCCGATTATAGCTGCCTCTCATTCTTGGTAACTTTAGATTTATAAATCTATTTATATACATTTCGAACAGATGATGTATTTATCTCATATTAGCTTTGTAAACTCTAAATCTTAGAAGCTCATGATTCGTACTACCAATCCTTGGGATTTTTGTATAAAAATTCAATTATTTCATCATTTATTTTCTCAGTAGATCTCCTTTAGTTGGATTATTGATAAATTGGCTTACCTAGTGGGTTGGGTTAGGTGCAATCACGACTAGTTGGATTTTGGGTCGTGACATATAAGTCAATGTTATAATCCTGCTCCTAAATCACAAAAGTCCCAATTAAAAGTTCAAAAACAAATTCCTGGTTTTCAAAGAAACTTCAAAATCAAAAACATCCTTTTCGCCAAGATTCAACTCTCCATAATTAGTACAACAGGTCATTCATCACTAAATCATGATCCCCAAAATCCAATATAGCATCCAAATCCAATTTCACCTTATCACCTTCCTGATAATAGCATTCTTGATTTTCCACGCTCAGCATTTTAAATAATTCGCCAGAATCAGTCAGATTTACAAGAACCAACATTCCATCATTTTACTGTAATTGTCCCATTGTATAAACATCATAGGAGGTGCTCTCCAACATCATAGTAATCTGTTTAACGGATTATGTTTGGACATGAACCCCTTCTTGCAAGACACGATCAATGAACATATTATACTCTAGAACATCATCTGAAATATCACTACTCGTTCCTCTAATTTTTGATCCGGGATTCTTCTTAATTGCATGGATAAAACTCTTTAGCCTTATTGGACTGCAACTCCCGAAGAAGACAATTAACCAAATAATATTCCTTCATCATCCAACGACAATTCAGAGAGGAGTCTTTCTTGTGCTTGTACCTCAAGCTTCTTTTATACCCAATAATCAGTCTCTCATACTCATCAAATATTTTCTTTCCTTTATCATGCTATGTCCAACTCCCATTACAAGTTGTTCTGTTGAATCTGGAATCACTCTGTAATGATCCGACCGTTTGTTTTGTGTATTATAGACGTGTTCCCCTATTTATCGCTTTCTCAATATTCATTTATGGTTATTTGACTTGCCGGGTTGGTTGGATTAGTTTCGGGGAGGTTTCAGAGTGAATTAGAATACTTAGTCCCAAGGTCGGAAGCTAAATTTGAAAGAGTTCATTGGAGTTTTCTTTTGTGTAGATGACCCCAAAAAGGAGTTTTAATGGTCCCAATAGCTTCATATGGTAGATTTGGACTTGGGTGTATGTCCGGATATTGATTTAGAGGTCCGTAGGTTGGTTTGAGGTTTTTTGGCAAACGTTTGAAAGTTGATAGTTTAAGAGGTTTGACATAAAGTTGACTTTATTGATATCGGGTTCAGATTTTAGTTGGGAGTTGGAATAGGTCCATTGTATCATTTGGGACTAGTGTGAAAAATTTGAGATCATTCGAAGTTGATTTGATATGGTTCGATATTGATTTTAGAAGTTTGAAGCTCATTAGTTTCATTAGGCTTGAATTGGGGTACGATTCGGGATTTCGATGTTGGTTGATGTGATTTGAGGCTTTGACTAAGTTCGTATTATGTTTTAGGACCTGTTGATATATTTGGATGGGGTCCCAGGGGCCTCAGGTGTGATTCGGATCAAGTTCGACTTCATTTTGGACTTTGTTGGACTGTTGATGTTCTGTGCATCCGGTTTCCTCTTTCTTAATTACGAAGGAAGCGACACGATTGCAATGCATTGTCATTGGCAGCTGGAAATGTATTCACCATGTTCGCGTTAGTAAGATTGCGTTTGCTTAGTTTTGTGAGGCTCATGTCATCACGGACGCGATATGGTGCATGCATTCACGTAGAGTAGTGGTCAGCTGGGGCGTCAGGCTTTAAGCCTACGCAATCACGTAGGTGAGCACTCGTTCGTGAAGTGTCAGGTCCGGTAAGCATCGCGTTTGCGAGTGTGTCTTCGCATTCGTGTAGTCTATTTTGTAGGGCAGTAATTATTTGTTTTTTGCGATCGCGACATAGGTCCTACGATGGCGATGCATAACACCTTGGCAATAGATTTAAAATCTCATTTCGAATGTTAGAGTTATTATTTCATATTTTAAGTTGTAGAGCTCAGTTTTGGGTAAGTTTGGAGGGGATTTCACATGTTGGATCGGGGTTAGTGTTACTGACTTGGATTTATTCATTTATCATGATTCCATCCTTATTTTTATCATTTATTTGGTGATTTGGAGTAGAGAAATTTGGGAATTTAGTAAAAATGTTTCAAAAATAAAAATTGAGGATTTGAAGGTTGATTTGGAGCCGGAATTGGATAATTTTGGTATGATTGGACTCATTTCGAAATGAGTGTTCGGAATTTGTGAGTTTGACCGGATTTCGAGGCGGGAGCCCAGGGTTGACTGTTTGGGTTGACCTTTTGATTTTGTTAAAAATCAAAACTTTATTGTTTGAAGTTATTTCCTACGGCATTATTTGTTGATATTGAGATGCTTATGACTCTGTTCGAGTTGTTCGGAGGCCGATACGCGTGGGAAGGGCTTTGTTGGAGTTTTGATTTGCACATTTTGAGGTAGGTAACATTTCTAAACTTGGAATTGAGGGTATATATCCCCGGAAAGTGCAATATTTGTACTGTGTTGGGGTGACGTACATGCTAGGTGACAGACGTGTTGGCGTACACCATGGTAAACATGATCTGGGTTGATTTTGTACTGGTTTCTATCAAGTCGTGTTTTATCTCTGTAATTCCTTCTTGTTAGAGTAATTGAGTTCTGATTCATATTAGAAATCATGTTTAGGCTATGTGCTTATTCGGTTGAGACCTAATAAGGTTAATTCTGATGTTTTGAGTTATCTGCTTTAACTACAATTTTGTACTCAGTCATGATTTTTAATTTGCATAGCATATCTCTGTCTTTGTTATCATTCATTGTTACACTCGCTTGTTATCATTGTATGGGCTAAGTGGTACAAGATTTCTGATCCCTTGAGACTTGAGAGATTGATGACTCAGGTGGGCTTGAGAGTCGGGTTGTGAGTGTTATTGTGGATCGGGTCGCACGACGCAGCATGCATTATAGGATTTATATTAGCGCTTGGGTAGGATCCGCCCCTCCGGAGTCTAACATACCAGCAGTGAGCGCAGGCACAGTGATATGTACACGTGCATTGGTGAGGGGAATTGATGCCTGGCACCCGTACAGTGCTGAGTGACTGTGTGTATGATGAGTGGGCACTTGAGATAGACAGATTGAGTACTCTAAGAGTGCGAGTACATGGAAATATCATTGTGGAATCATATATTTGACTTGCATATTTGACATGTAGGCATAGAGATGTACCATTATTCATGCTAGCTATACTTGGCATGTTCATATCACTGTTGGTCTTTAGTTGTGAACGTGAAAGCATGTCTAAATTTCGGTACCATGACGAGCTAATTATGGAAATTTCTCTGAGTTAATTATTGTCATTGTCATTATTATACTTGTGTTGTCATTATATTGGTTCTGACTATATCTATCTAAGATTGTCACTGATTTTATCCCAAGATTAGTTCTGTTACTTATTGAGTACATGGGGATCAGTTGTACTCATACTACACTCTGCACTCCGTGTGTAGATACAGGTGCATCTGGACGTAGTGACTGCTAGATCCGTTCTAGTATCTTCGTAGAGACTTCAAGGTAGCTGCTATGACGTCTGCACACCTTGACTCTCTTTTCTTTTATTTTTCTTCAGTATTGTTCTATTACTCAGACAGTTGTACTAGAGTTTTGGCTTATGTTGATATTTAGTAGTGCTCATGTACCTATCGACACCGAAATTTGGGATGGTTGTAGTTGTATTTAAGTTATTTTATCAGATATTGATGGTATTTTTCCGTTGTTGAGTTATTTATTCATGTTTATTCCAATTTCATTGTTGTTGATGACTATTGGCTTGCCTAACAAGTGTTAGGCACCGTTGCAGCTCCGGTGGGAGTTGGGTCGTGAAAGTTGGTATCAGAACTCTAGGTTGCTTAGGTCTCACAAGTCATGAGCTGGTTTAGTAGAGTCTTGTGAATCGGTATCGAGACGTCTGTACTTATCTTCGAGAGGCTACAGAATTATTAGGACACTTCACTTTCTTGTATTCTTGTCGTGCGGATTTTCCAATACCGGAATCTGAACTTCTATACTTCTATGCTCTCACAGATGGTGAGGACACGTGTGACCGGATCAGGCGGACGGCCACTAGTACAACCAGCTAGGTCCACGAGAGGTTGGGGTGGCGGTAGAGGCCGAGTTGCTGTCACGCCCCGAACTCGTAGAGTGCGACCGACGCTCAACCGAGTGAACCCGTACGAGCAAGCCTATTAGACTTCCTACTACTCAAACTCATTCATAAATAAAGAGGAGATTTACTCCATTAATTAAATACTAAAAAGATTTTATTAACAACTCCCATTTCATTCCATTAGCAGCTCTGTTCATAATTTCTAAAATATTACAAGTTTATAGATATAATAAAAAATATGTTTTCCAAATACCAACATTTCTAGTTCAATTCCCCACATAAACACCACCCACAACCTGTCTAAGGAGTCTCTAAGTACAACAGAATACTAATATGGAAATGCCAGGGCCTTTACCTCAAAACGCAAAGTACAACATCAAATTATATCATGCCCGAAATAGAGTAAGGCTCACTAAAACCTGCTGAATAGGGAGTAACTGCTAACGAGGACCAAAGTTGCCCGTTGATGAACCACCTGCATCCATTGAAGATGTAGTGCCCCCGGCAAAATGGACGTTAGTACATATGGAATAGTACTAGTATGTAAAGCTAACTGTCCTCTTTCAAAATAGAATGCCCAGATAAGAAATGAAAACCATAGAAACAACAAGTCACAATCAACAATATCTAAATGTCCAGTTAAAACATAACAATTTTCAAAATATGAAATTAATATATATTATTGGTTGGGAGATCATTCGCACCGATATACTACTGTGTTTGTAGCACGGAGTCCGATCATGCCCGATCGGCTAGGACATCTCCCCACGAACAAAGTGGTTCGACATGTGAGGCGAAAGAAAAGTGTTACTAAGAGTAGTACCACCATGTGTGCAACATGGCGTCCGATCTCCACCTGATCAGCTAGGTCACCTTCCCACATATTCCGTGTGGGTTGACTTTTCCAATCCATAATTATTACCAGTTTCATCACAATTAAGGGAAATAATATCAACCCATCAATCTCTTCCCAAATAAGGGGAATAATCATAATCCACTCCTACATTGGCACGTGTAGTTTTAGATGTGGGTTATTACAACCTACCCTTCATCGTTTGCTAATGATACTTCCCAAAAATATTATTTTTATTTTTGTACACAAAGGTAACATAGGTACAAATGTGTTTACCTCATCATCTTTCACATTGTATGAATCTCCACTAGTATTTTCAACAAATAACAAAAACAATATTCCCTTGGCTCTTTTGGCCATTCACAAGATTCTTTATTCAAGGCACAGTGGCAGTATTTGATATTCCACACTTTCATTTCTTCCCTCTCATGTATCATTATCATAAATATCAACATATATAATATTCCGAAAATCACAACAATAAGTTCATTAGAAATGAAGAATTTAAGCACAATAGATTTCTTTCCAAGAATGAAGTAAAATGATTGGCAATCGATGCGCAAGTTAAAATCATAAACAAGTAACACATCATTTATTATTGAAATACTTTTCCCCAAAAAGGGCAATACACAATTTTCACTCACGAATATGTAAGAACGCAAAACACATGGAAAATACCCACCAAGCATAACATTAGTTAAAATAACTACATATGGGCATGACTTGAGTACATAAGCTTTTAGGCAATTCGATTTTTGAAATAATTTTGGAATAGTTGAATCAAATCTCATTTCATAATCTTTCTCACATCATCTTATTTCATTGGCACCACTAGCCACAAGTACAACTTTCATTCTTGGCACGATGTCCACACTCTATATCCCCAATTCACTTATTTTATTTTCAAGCATCTTTATAGATTATCAACAATAAGAAATTTTCAATCAAGACCTTAGGTACACATATGAGCAATTAAGAGTCTTAAGCATATCGAGTTTTTCTCACACAATTTGGCATACTAGCCTTCATTTGAAATACGACTCAAAGACATAACATGTTAATACGCACCCCATACTTTGAACATATATATTTTGACATAAGGCTCATTCAGAATAGTCAAGTTTATAAGGGATAACCCGGAACATAGGAATTAGGAACTTTAGACAACCATACTTAAAACTTACGGGAACATTATGGAATTCGATTCTAAGAGAGTAGTTTAGCCAATATACCTCTCTTTGAGCTTTCCTTAAATTAATACAACGTTACGAAAATTCTAGCAATCCCAATCTAATTTGAGACATAACAAAATTGTACACAAATTAGGAAGATATTCATGGTTTTAGCTCATTTGAGCATTTTATCAAACACTAGTTGTGCAAATTTGACTATAAGGTTCTTCTACAAGATTTCCTTTATTCTCCAACCCAATATTTACTTAATTAAGCTCAACAATCCTTCCACAAACCTTATTGGTACATGCATGTATAAATAATACTCTTACACCCAAGAATCATACTCTCAATCACCATCTTCTACCCAAGTTTGAAATTGATAACTAGGGTATGGAACCTTACCTCTTAGATGAAGAACTTGTGAGGTTTCTTGCTGGACTTCAAGGCTTGAGAAAGATTGGATGATTAGAATGTTAGGTTTCCTCCTTCTCTCTCTAAAATGCTCTTACCTCTCTCTAAAACCATTAGATAATCGCCCAAAAATAAGCCCCAAAGCCTAGAAAATGGACCCTCCGAACTCTGGTCTGGGTTGCAAAATGGACCGCACAATGGGTATACGGTCTGCACAATGGATCGCGAAACTGATGCCCAGAACTGGGCTACACTGGTCAGGTCTGCGACCGTTCTGCAGTCTGTAGACCACTTTTGCGATTCGCAAAATGATTCTGTGGTCGCAGAATTGACCGCATAATGATTCTGCGGTAATTTGGTCATAACTTCTTGTAGGAGTGTCCAAATGATAAATGGTTTGAAGTGTTAGAAACTAGACGTGAAGATATTTTAGTTTATATATTGAACATAACATAACTCCTAATAAATATGTAGATATGTTGGTCTAAAGAATGGTCTTGTGCGTACCCATTTGGAACTTTAGTCTATCATGTAATTTCCAACTTGACTTAGACTTAGGGCTCTCCTTAGACCTCACATCACTTATAATATACCTCGTACACTTATTATCATATCCAATTTTTATCCATCGTATTAATAGTCCTCGTCTGCACACAAAATAATATAATTAGCACACATCAACTTTCTTAATAATGCTTAAGTACTTCAAAATTTATCGGGGGTGCTACAGTTGCGGCTCATACTAAAACTAGAGTAGAACTTGTGGAGCCACCAGTTGCTCTAGCTGAGGAGCAGATACCAGATATTGTTGAGCTTGTGGGGACAACTCAGGCGCCAGTTGTGCCCAATTTGATTCTAGGCCTTCAGGAGGTCTACTATGTGCACGAGCCTGGCTCAAGCAGTCTCAGTTCCAGCTACACCAGCCACTTTCATAGGCTGGGGGAGGTGCCCAGTCTCCCGCTGCCCGTACTCCAGAGCAGTTAGCTCAGGGACTCCAGACACCAGGTGCATTCCCAGCTCAGCCAGTTGTTGCTGCTCGGGCCAAGGTTGGCCCACCTATGAGTGATGAGGAGTAGAAGAGACCGGAATAGTTTGGGAGGCTTAAGCCTCCAGAGTTCAGTGGAACATAGTCAGAGGATGCTCGGGATATTTTTAGATGTTTGGAGTTGGTTAGTAGTCAGGAGCGTGAGGAGCAGGAGGCCAAGAGGCCTCGTAGTTAAGGTGGTTTTAGTTGTGCCTCATCTAGAGGTTAGTCCCATCACAACAGGGGTCGTTCTTAGTCCCTTTCAAGTGGAACGTTCGGTTCATCATGGTGCATCATCTAACCATGGTTCATATAGTACTTGTCCGGTTCAATCATCTTTCAGTGCACTCCCACCTCAGAGTTCATACCGTGCTCCATCAGTTCAAGATTCGTCAGTAACAGGTTCTTCTAGTGGCTATTATAGTTCTCGAGGTCCAGTTCAGGCCCCTCCACCATCTTTAGATCACGGTTTCTACGAGTGTGGGAAGTTGGGTCATGTGAGGAGGTATTTCCCCCGTCTTATGGGAGGCTTCATTCTATAGAAAGGTTAGGCTGCTACTTTTTCACCAGTTACTACACCACCCGCTCATCTAGCTCAGGGTGGGACTCAGACAGCTCGAGGTCTCCCTAGAGGGGGAGGTCGATCAGGTGGTGGTCAGGCTCAATGCTATGCTTTTCCCACCAGCCTAGAGGCAGTTGCTTTAGACGCAGTGATCACATGTATTGTTTCAGTATGCCAAAGGGATGCTTCGGTATTATTTGACCCTGGTTCCACTTATTAATATGTTTTATCATAATTTGCTCGTTATTTGGACATGCCTCGTGATTCTTTAGTTATGCTTGTTCATGTATCTATCCCGGTGGGTGATTTTATTATTGTGGATCGTGTATATCTGTCGTGTGTGGTGACCATTGGGGGTTATGAGTCGAGAGTTGATTTTTTATTACTCAGCATGGTCGATTTTGACATTATATTGGGCATGGATTGGTTGTCGCCGTCTTATGCTATTCTAGATTGTCATGCCAAGACCGTGACGTGGGCGATGCCGGGGATGCTGAGGTTAGAGTAGAGAGCTTCCTTGGATTATGTTCCCAGCAGAGTGATTGCGTACTTGAAGGCTCAACAGATGGTTGAGAAGAGATGTTTAGCCTATTTGGCCTTTGTGAGGGATGTTAGTGCTGATACATATACCGTTAAGTCAGTTCCGGTAGTGAGAGAATTTTCATATGTATTTCTAATAGACCTTTTGGGCATGCCACCCTATAGGGACATCGATTTTGGTATTGACCTGGTGTCGTACACTCATCCCATCTTTGTTCCTGTGTATCGTATGGCACCAGCAAAGTTGAAGAAATTAAAGGAACAACTTCAGGAATTGCTTGACAAGGGATTTGTCAGGCCTAGTGTGTCACCTTAGGGTGCGTCGGTCCTATTTTTGAAGAAGAAGGATGATACTATGCGAATGTGTATTGATAACAGGCATTTGAACAAGGTTACAATTGAGAATAAGTACTCACTAATGTGCATTCTGACTTATTTGACCAGCTTCAAGGTGCTAGAGTGTTTTCAAACATTAATTTGAGGTTGAGGGAGAAGAAGCTATATGCTAAATTCTCCAAAAGTGAGTTTTGGCTTGATTCTTTGGCGTTCTTGGGGAACGTGGTGTCTAGTGAAGGGATCAAGGTAGATTCGAAGAATATTTAGGCAGTTCAGAGTTGGCCTAGACCATTTTTAGCTATTGAGATTCAGAGCTTCCTTGGTTTGGACAGATATTATTGACGTTTTGTGGATGGTTTCTAGTCCATTGCTTTATCTTTGACTAGATTGACCCAAAAGGGTGCCCCATTTATGTGGTCTAATGAGTATGAGTAGAACTTTTAGAAGCTCAAGACTGCCTTGACCACAACTCCAGTTCTAGTTTTATCGTCAACATCAGGTTCATATACAGTTTATTGTGATGCTTTGCGGGTTGGTATCGGGTGTGTCTTGATGCATGATGGTAGGGTGATTACTTATGCTTCACGCCAGTTGAAGCCCCATGAGAAGAACTATCACGTTCATGATTTAGAGTCGACAGACATTGTTCACGCATTGAAGATTTGAGGCATTATCTCCACATCGTGTCTTCTAAGGTATTTACAAATCATATGAGTCCACAACACATTTTTAAGTAGAGGGTTCTAAATTTGAGGCAACAGAGGCAGTTAGAGATGTTAAAAGACTATGATATCACCATTTTGTATTACCCCGAAAAGGCCAATGTGGTGGCCGATGCCTTGAGCAGAAAGGCGGTGAGTATGGGTATCCTTACATATATTCCAGTTGGTGAGAGACCGCTAGCATACGATGTTCAGGCCTTAGCCAATCAGTTTGTGAGGTTAGATGTTTTGGAGCCCTGCCGGTTCTAGCTTGCGTGGTTTCTTGGTCTTCTTTGTATGAGCGCATCAGAGAGCATCAATATAATAACCCCCATTTGCTTGTCCTTAAGGACACGGTGCAACACGATGATGCTAAGGAGGTTTTTATTGGAGATGATGGGGTGTTGCTGATGCAGGGTCAGATTTATGTGCCCAATGTGGATGGGTTGCCTGAGTTGGTTCTTGAGGCATCCCATTGTTCGTGGTATTCCATTCATTCGGGTTCCGCCAATATGTATCAGGATTTGAGGCAACACTATTGGTGGATAAGAATGAAGAAAGATATAGTAGAATATGTGGATCGGTGCTTGAATTGTTAGCAGGTGAAGTACGGGCATTAGAGGCTGGGCGATTTGTCAGCAGATGAAGTACGAGTATCAGAGGCCGGGCGGTTTGCTTTAGAGACATCAGACCCCCTAGTGGAAATGGGAGCGTTTTACCATGGACTTCGTTGCTAGGATCCTACAAACTTTGAAGAAATTTGATGCAGTTTGGGTGATTGTGGATTGGTTGACTAAGTTTGTATATTTCATTCCAGTTGTGACCACCTATTCTTTAGAGTGGCTAGCTCAGATCTAAATCCGCGAGATTGTTCGTCTTCATGGCGTGTCGGTGTCTATTATTTTTGATCTAGGCACACAGTTCACATCACAATTTTGGAGAGCAGTACAGTGAGAGTTGGGAACACGGGTTGACTTGAGAACATCATTCCAACCCCAGACGGACGGATAGTCCGAGCGCACCATTCAGATTTTGGAAGATATGCTACACATATGTGCTACGGATTTTGGAGGTTCTTGGGATCCATTTATACCGCTTGCAGAGTTTGCCTACAACAACAGCTACCAATCCTGTATTCATATGGCTCCTTATGAGGCCTTATATGGGAGGCGGTGTCGTTCTCTAGTTGGTTGTTTTGATCCGGGAGAAGCTAGGTTGTTGGGTACTGATTTGGTTCGGGATGCCTTAGATAAAGTCAAGTTGATCCAGGATCGTCTTCGTATAGCACAGTCTAGATAGAAGAGTTATGTTAATAGGAAGGTTCATGATGTTGCATATATGGTGGGTGAGAAGGTGTTGCTCAGATTTTCACCCATGAAGGGTGTGATGAGGTTCGGAAAGAAAGATAAGTGGAGCCCTCGATATATTGGCCCTTTTGAGGTGCTTGAGAGGATTGGGGAGGTGGCCTACAACTTGCATTGCCACCTAGTCTATCGGGTGTTCACTCATTATTTTATATTTTTATGCTCCGGAAGTATTATGATGATCTGTCATATGTTTTGGATTTTACCACGGTTCAATTAGATGGGGATTTGGCTTATGATGTGCAGCCGGTGGCCATTTTGGATCGGCATGTTCGAAAGTTGAGATAAAAGAATGTAGCTTCAGTGAAAGCTCAATGGAGAGGCCAGCCAGTCATGAAGGCTACTTGGGAGACCGAGAGGGAGATGCAGAGCAGATATCCACACCTATTTGAGACTCCAGGTGTGATTCTAGACTCGTTCGAGAACGAACGTTTATTTAAGAGGGGGAGAATGCAATGGCCGGGCTATTCGTTTTGTGTATTGTAGCCTCATTCCTCTATTTATCACTTCCTCTATGTTCATTTGTGGTTATTTGACTTGCTGGGTTGATTGGATTGGTTTCGGGGAGGTTTCGGAGTGAATAGGTACACTTAGTCCCACAGTTGGAAGCTCAAGTTGAAAGAGTTTATTAGAGTTTGACTTTTGTATAGCCCGGAAGGGGTTTT
This sequence comes from Nicotiana otophora, assembly GCA_000715115.1. Lineage (NCBI taxonomy): Eukaryota > Viridiplantae > Streptophyta > Magnoliopsida > Solanales > Solanaceae > Nicotiana > Nicotiana otophora. The sequence goes on along the minus strand of AWOL01S0004989.1, from coordinate 200,377 downwards.
TTATGGTCCCAATATCTTCGTATGAAGATTTTGGACTTAGACGTATGTCCGGATATTGATTTGGAGGTCCGTAGGTTGGTTTGAGGCTTTTTGGCGAAAGTTGGAAAGTTCAACGTTTGAAAGTTTTAGAGGTTTGACGGAGAGTTGACTTTATAGATATCAGGTTCGAATTTTGCTTCCGTGAGTTGGAATAGGTCCACTGTGTTATTTGGGACAAGTGTAAAAAAATTGAGGTCATTTGGAGTTGATTTGATATGGTTCGGCATTAATTTTAGAAGTTGGAAGTTCATTAGTTTTATTAGGCTTGAATTGGGGTGTAATTCATAATTTCAATATTGTTTGATGTGATTTGAGGCTTTGAATAAGTTCGTATTATGTTTAAGGACCTGTTGGTATGTTTGGATGAGGTCCTGGGGGCCTCGGATGTGATTCAGATCATGTTCGGCTTTATTTTGGACTTTGTTGGACTGCTAATTTTCTATGTATCTGGTTTCCTCTTTCGCGATCGGGAAGGAAGCGATGCAATCACGAAGAGTTGTTGTTGGCAGCTGGAAATTTGTGATCACGAAAGTAAGCTCGCATTCACGTAGCTTTGTAAGGCTCAGGTCATCGCGGACGCGAGATAGTGCACGTGTTCGCATAGAGGAATGGTCAGCATGGGGGTCAGACTTTAAGCCTACGCAATCACGTAGGTGTGCACTGTGTCTCCGCGTTCGCGTAGACTATTTTAGAGGGTAGTTATTATTTGTTCTTCGCGATTACGACGTAGGACTCGCGATCGCGATGCATAACACTTGGGCAGCAGATTTAAAATCCCATTGCAAGGGTTAAGAGTTATTATTTCATATTTTGAGTTGTAGAGCTCGGCTTTGGGTGATTCTGGAGGAGCTTTTCACGTCTTGGACCGGGGTAAGTGTTTTTACTCGGATTTGTTCATTTATCATGATTCCATCCTTATTTTTATCATTTATTTGGTGATTTAGAGTAGAGAAATTTGTGGATTTTGTAAAAACTTTTCAAAAATAAAAATTGAGGGTTTGAAGGTAGATTTGTAGTCGGAATTGGATGATTTTGGTATGGTTAGACTCGTATCGGAATGGTTGTTCGGAATTTATGAGTTTGACGGGGTTCTGGGGATGTGGGCCCAAGATTGACTTTTTTGGTTGACTTGTTGATTTTATTAAAGATCAAAACTTTATTGTTTGAAGTTATTTCCTATGGCATTATTTATTGATATTGAGTTGTTTATGACTTGATTTGCGTCATTTGGATGTTGATACGCATGGGAAGGACTTGTTGGAGTTTTGATTTGAGCGTTTTGAGTTAAGTAACATTTTTAAACTTGAAATTGAGGGTATTTATCCCTGAAAAATACGTTATTTGTGTTGTGTTGGTGGACGCACATGCTAGGTGATAGGCGTGTGGACGTGCACCGTGGTAAACATGATCCGAGTTGATTTTGTACTGGGTTACTATCAAGACTTGTTTTATCTATGTAATTCCTACTTGTTAGAGTTAATATAAAGCCTATAAGGCCTATATGCTTATTTGCTTGAGACTTAACGAGGTTATTTTTATTATTTTGAGTTATCTGCTTTAACTGCAATTATGTACTCATACATGATTCTGCATTTGCATATCATATCTCGATCTCTATTATCATTCACTATTACACAACATGTTTTCATTGTTTGGGTTGAGTGGTACGAGATTTGTGAGCCCTTAATATTTGAGAGATTGATGACTGAGGTGGGCCTGAGAGCCGGGTTGTGAGTGTTATTGTGGATTAGGCTGCACGCTGCAGCAGGCCTTATTGGCACATTTATTATTGTGGATCGGGTTGCACGCAGCAGTAGGCCTTATAGGCTTTATATTAACGCTTGGCAAGGATTCGGCCCTCCGGAGTCTGACACCAGTAGTGAGCACATGCACATTGATGCCAGGAACTCATATAATGTTGAGTTATTGTATGTGTGATAAGTGGGCACTTGAGATAGACAGATTGAGTACTATAGGAGTGCGGGTACCTAGAAATATCATTGTGGAATCATACATTTGACATTCATATTTGACATGTAGGCATAGAGATGTACTATTCTTCATGCTAGCTATACCTGTCATGTTCTTATCAGTATTGGTCTTTAGTTGTGAACGTGAAAGCATGTCTAAATTTCTGTACCATGACGAGCTGATTATGGAAATTTCTCTGAGTTAATTATTGTCATTGTCATTATTATACTTCTGTTGTCATTATAGTGGATCTGACTGTATCCCTCTGAGCTTTTCGTTGCTTCCAGCCCAAGGTTAGTTATATTATTTATTGAGTACATGGGGTCGGTTGTACTCATACTATACTCTGCATTCTGTGTGCAGATCCAGGTGCCTTCGGATGTGGTGACAGCTAGATCCGTGCTAGTACTTGCCTGGAGACTTCGAGGTAGCTGCTATGACGTTCGCAGATCTTGAATTTCTTTTTTTTATTCTCATTCAGTACTATTCTATTACTCAAACAGTTGTACTAGAGTTTTGGTTTATGTTGATATTTAGTAGTGCTCATGTACTTGTGGACACCGAATTTTGGGGTGGTTGTAGTTGTATTTCAGTTATTTTATTAGATATTGATGGTAATTTTCCGTTGTTAAGTTATTTGTGCATGTTTATTCCAATTTCATTGTTGTTGGTGACTATTGGTTTGCTTAGCGGGTAGTGTTAGGCGCTATTGCGGCTCCGATGGGAGTTGGGTCGTGACACGCTTGTCTTCTTCTTTTTCTTCACTTGGGTGATGAAGTAGTGGGTTTTCTAGGAACTCATATCTCCAATCAATTGTTGTGGCTCATTGTTGTAAACATCTATAAAGACAATCAATCCTTCAGTTGGTAGGCGTTTTCCAGACACAAACTTCAACAATTGCATTATCGGTTCAGTGTTAGAGGGACGAAATTGAGCATTCTTCTCCATGAGTTTGATTCTTTCTTGAAGACTTTGAAATACCAATGACATACATTACTTTCTTGACTGTAAATGACACAAAAACTCGGAAGAACAAACAAAAAGAAGCGAAAGAGCTTTTATGTATCCTTCTGAACTACTAATACTCTTATATAGAAACTTAAAGGGAATATAACATTAATTAGTATATGTTTTTGTTTCTTTGATTTATTCGGACCAAAGCTATTTTTAAAAATTTGAAAAACTTTATACTTACCAATAAACAAGAATAAAACTTGCAACTTAGCAAATATTTGAGTCCAATGGAGGTCGAAGCTTATGACCTAGATAATCTCTAATTTTCACATGGTGTCAGAGCATCGAGTTCAGTTTCGCATCACCTTCTTCTCATTGTTCTTCTCAATTTTATTATCACCCTGTTCAATTAGGGTTCATGGAATCGAAATCTAGAAATTTGGTTCCTTTAGCTAGCTGTTTACTTTGTTTTGCCTGATTAACTATATTTTTTTCAAATCCGTCTTTTGTTGATTCATCCATGGCTAGAGATGAGGAAAGTTCATCTGCGGTTGATAAGAAAACTTTTCATCCTCGTAGCCCATTGTACATGCATCCATCCAAAAGTGTTGGATCTGCACTAGTACTAGTGACATTTGATGGAATCGGCTATAGGTCATGGAGAAGAAGAATACTTCAAGTCTCTTAGTAAAAAACAAGATAGGATTTATCAATGAAAAATGCAAAAAGCCGGATCCTAATTCTAATACACTCACTCAGTGAGAAAAATGTGATGATATGGTAATATTATGGATTTTAAATTCCCTCCAAAAGGAAATAGCATATTGCTGGCAGTAAGTAAGTGATGCAAAGGAACTATGGCAAGAGTTAGACGATAGGTACAATCAAACCAATGGAGTCAAATTATATCAAATTTAGAGAGAAATTAATGATCTAACTCAAGGAGCCTTGGACTGGATATTACACGAAAATGAAGAAACTTTGGGAAGAATTAAACATACTAAATGCAAATGCCCAGTACAAATGCCAATGCACTTGTGGAGCTAAAGCGAGTATGCATAAAGCTGAATAGGATTGAAGGTTGATTCAGTTTTTGATGGGACTAAATGAAGTATACACGGTTGTTAGAGGAAGCATTTTAATGTTGAATCCATTGCCCTCTATCGAACAGGTATTTTCCATCCCGATTCAAGAGGAAAAGCAAAGAGAAGTTAGTCCACAAAATCAGATGATCCTAGAATCTACATCTCTAAATGTTAATGGGCCAGGGAACAACACCTTCAAGACAAATTAAAATCAAGGTAGTAAAGGAGAAGTTATACTCAAGGTAGCAGTGGCTATTCTTCGAGCATGCCACGTGTATTTTGTGATTACTATAAAAATTCTGGATACACCAAAGAAAAGTGTTATAAACTACATGGATTCCCATAGAACTCCAGGTTCATTAAAGGAAAGAATATGTCATTTGTTGCAAATGTACATGGAAAATCTGAAGAGATGTTATCTGGGAATTATGGTGAGAGTCGATTCAAAATCAAAGCATCCAGAATGACAATCGAGTCCAGAATCAAGGGATCCAAAACTTGACCAAGGAACAGTACAATCAATTATTGTATCTGTTGGAGAACTTCCAAGTTTAAAATACAGATGAACTTTCAAACAACATTACTGGTGGAGTTGCAAACTTTGTATGCATATTGGCTTGCTCTACTAATGCTAAAATAATTGGTAACCATTCATGTTAATGTCTCCATTCATCTGCGGACTACTGGATATTGGATTTTGGAACCTCAAACCATATGTCCTATAACAAAGCTTTGCTAACTAAGACTAGAACACCGCCCTATCCTTTTCTGGTCACCCTACCAAATGTATACAGAGTGAAGGTAAAGAAATTGGAAATGCTTCTCTCAGTCCAAAATTGACTCTAAAAACAGTATTATTTGTTCCTACTTTCAAATTCAACCTTATTTTTGTTCATTCATTAACATTGCATCTAAAATTCAATGTTAATTTCTCTGCTTACTCATGTATGTTTCAGGCCCCTTCAATGAAGAGGCCTCTGGAGATTGGTAGAGCAAGGAATGGTCTATACTTCCATTGTTCGAAGTGTCAGTTTCTTGGTTCAGCTTTTGTTCCTACTTCTAAGTGTTTGCATTATTGTTCTGTGACTAATTGTGATAAGGATGTAGTGCAAAGTATTCCATCTCATTCATCTTCAGCTGTAAATAGTTCCATTCCAATCAGTAAGTAAGTTTGTTCTAGTCTTGAATCTCATTCACCTCCAACTCTAAATAAGCTCCATTAAAACATTAATAAAGCTTGTTCTAATGTCAATTTTTTCTTGTCCTATTCATCTTCATATCTAGAAAATTGTGTTGATTACTTGTAGCATAATCGATTAAGGCATGTGTCTTTTGTAAGAATGAGGGAGATTTCCTCCATACTATCCACATTTGCACCCAAAAAGCCTTTTCTATGCATTGTCTGTCCTATGGCCAGACAGACAAGACTTGACTTCCCTCAATGAATTACAGCTTCTACCAAAGTATTTGAATTGCTATATGTAGACATATAGGGGCCTTACCACTTAGCCATACATGACAACCATAAGTATTTCCTGATCATGGTTGATAATTACCTGGACGCACTTGTTAAGATGCAAAAGCAATACACTTCAGGTCATTAAAGCCTTTGTCCAATTGATAGAGAATCAAATCATAACTACTATAAAAACTATAAGGTCTGATAATAGTTTGGAGTTTACAAGCAGTGATGCTATATTGTTTTATCTGTCAAAAGAAATCATTCATCAAAAAAGTTGTCCATACACACCATAACAAAATGGGGTAGTAGAAAGAAAGTACAAATACTTGCTTGAGATATCTAGAGCATTATTATATCAATCCAAATTGCCCCTAAGATATTGGGGAGAATGTATCTTAACTATAACCTACCTGATAAACAAGCTCCCTTCTACTGTTCTCAATAACAAATGTCCTTTTGAAATCTATTGTAAAAGAAAACCAAACTACTCACACCTAAAAAGTTTTGGTTGTTTGTGTTACTCCACTACTCTCAAAACTCATAAGGATAAATTTGAACCAAGAACTAAACCTCATATTTTTGTGGGATACCCCTTAGATACAAAGGTTTATAAAGTACTTGATTTGGCAACTTCGAAGATACACATTTCTATAGATTTTCAATTTCATGAATCTATGTTCCCTTTTGCAATTTCTTCTAACCATTCTACTTTTCCTTCTATGCTGAAGCTAGTTCGTGTTGAACCTATTTGTTTAGAGCCTATAGGTAAGACCTTGGATGAGCATGAAAGTGTATCCAGATATGTTACCAACACTCATGTATCTAGGAGGCGGGAAGAACCTGCAACTAAAAACACACCAGATAATTCTACTAACAGTGGAACATCTTCAAATGCCTTGAATTTGCCTATCGATTTTGTTAACAACCAACTACTCTAAATGCCATGAACCTATCCAACAGTCCCAATAACAACCTTTATTCTACACCTTTAGAACCTAGGAAATCCTCTATAACACTTCATCCACCTACTCATTTGAAGGAGTATGTATACTCTCTCCCAAATTTAAAACATCAGACACACACACATCTTCACTTAGTGCATTTTTTACCAATAACCGACATATTTCTTTTAATGCACTGAGTGCAAATAGTCAGCAGGTTATGAGAGACATTTCTTATGATTGTAAGCCATGCTCATATAAGGAGGCAGTCATGAACCTTGCATGCCAATCATCCATGACACTAGAGTTTGAAGCTTTGTGTAACGACCAAACCGATCATTTTGAGATTTAGCATTTTGTTCGATGGCTTAAGGTCTCAAGCAACTTAGTATTATGTATCATGGATTATGTGTGTGGCCAGGTTCACTTTTCGGATTATTCGGATTGATTTGGAAAAAAATATTCTTGTTTTAGAAGCTTAAGTGGCAAGAGATGACCGAAGTTTGACTTTTTTGTAGATGACTCCAGAATGGTATTTTGATGATTCCAATAGCTTTGTATGGTGATTTTGGACTTAGGTGTATGTCCGGATTTGGAGGTATGTAGGCTGATTTGATGCATTTTGGTGAAAGTCAAAAAGTCGAAGGTTTTGAAGGTTGAGAGGTTTGGCAGGGAGTTGACTTTATTGGTATCGGGTTCGGATTTTAATTTCGAGAGTTGGTATAGCTCCATTGCGTCATTTGGGACTTGCATGTAAAATTTGACGTCTCTCCAAGTTAATTTGATATGATTCGACACGAGTTGTAGAAGTTGAAAGTTCATAAGTTCATTAAGTTCGATTTGAGATGCGATTGGTAGTTTTGATATTATTTGATGTGATTTGAGGCATCGAGCAGATCCGCGTTATATTTTGGAACTTATTGATATGTTCGGACGGGGTCCCGAAGGGCTCATATGAGTTTCGGATAGGTTTGGGTTGTGTTGCACTCATGTTTTTATGTTTCGGTGTCGCTTCTTCAAACATAAATGGTACCATATTAAGCAGATGAGCTACAATTTATATTTTGATTGAAGCATTAGATCCTTATCCCAATTACGGATCCATAGCAAAAAGAATCGTCGAATTTGGACATCGTATGAGAAGTTATGCTCATTTAAGTGTCGGAGAAGAGAGCTGGTGCTTCGCAGATGCGAAGTTGGCTCCGCATCTGGGACCCCGCAGGTGTGAAAAATGGTCCGCAAAAGCGGAAATGACAGCTGAAAATGCGCAGGTGCGGCCTTTTGGGTGCAAAAGCGGAAATGCATGTGTATGAAAAAAATCAGACGGCGTTCTTTTGGTATTTTGAGCATATCTTGAGTTCTAAAGCTCCGATTTAGGTGATTTTTACGACGTTCTTCTCGTATTTTCATGGGGGTCAGTATCTAATCTTAATTTGTATATTGTAACATGATTCCAGTAGTTCATTTGTGAATTAATCTATATTTTGATTGGAGAATTGGGGGGGGGGGTTATCAAAAAATATTCTAAAGAGAATAATTGGGTTTTGAACGACGATTCGGAGTCGGAATTGGATAAAATTAGTATAGTTGGACTCGTAATTGAATGGGTATTCGGATTTTATAAATTTTGTCGGGTTTCGAGGTGCGATCTTGAGGTTGACTTTTTGGGTTGACTTTTAGTTTTCATTAAAGATCAAAGCTTTATTATCCTAAATTGTTTCCTATGGTTTTTATTTATGATATTACGTTATTTTGGCTAGATTTGAGCCGTTCGGAGATTGTTTCACATGAGAAGGTCATTTTAAAGTATCGATTTATCTTCTTTGAGGTAAGTATCTTGCCTAACTTTGTGAGGGGGGAACTACCCTTAGGATTCGAGTCGTTTGTACTATTTGTGTCATGTGAAAGCCGTGTATGCGAGGTGATGAGTACGTACTAGGGCTTATATGTAGAAATTGACCGGTTTAGACTCTTAGGCTTCTTTCATGTATTCATTTGGAATCGTTAGCACATGTTGTATCTTTCATTCATCATGTCTATAATCACATGCTTTATTTGAAGTTATCGTTACATATCACATTCTTTACTTGTCGAGTTTGCTCTTATATGCTTTATATGAAGTTGTTATCACTTTTATCATTATGTGATTTCTTTTATTGTGGAGTTATTCTTAGTTGAAGTTGTTATACATAATATCCCTTTTGTTGCCAGGTTATTCTCATGCATTTAGACGTAGTACTAGTTCGTGCCATATCTTTTAGTGTTAGCCTAATTCATACACTAGGAGCTGAAGTTTTCCATTTCATGGAAATACTTTCACTATTGAGTTTATCCTTAAATAATTAATTAGAATTGAGGTTATCGAAAGTCATTAATCGATTTAATTGAAGTTGTATAAAAAGGGGGTGTCATTCCTTGTTGAGTTACTTTCCCATTCCTGTTGTTGTTATTGTGATTTTATAAATACATTGTGTTTGAGCCGTGGGCTATTTTTGTGGAAATGCTAATATTGTTGGATCTTTGGAAAGGTTATGGCCTATGGGCACTTGTGTTACGAGTTGATACGTCATGTTGTTGTGATGTTAGCATTTGTGAATTGTTGTGTGGTTTTGGTTGTTGTTGTGCGGACTATAAGAGTGGCATTTCACCAATGTTGTTATGTAGAGCATAAGGGTGGCATTTCACCGTTGTTATTATGCAGAGCATAAGGGTAGTATTTCACCGTTGTTGAATGTACGGAGTGATAAGGGTGGCTATTATACGCAGTCATATGGGTGGTTATCAGAGAGATAAAAGTGGCAAGTATTATTGTTAGGGTGGAGTGATAAGGGTGGCTATTACACGGAGTGATACGAGTGACTATCTGAGAGACAAGGGTAGCAATGTCAGGGATGATGTGTGATGGTTTGGATACATTATGTTGGTAATTTTCGTGTGATGGTGTACTTTTCCTTGTGTTTTTCATACACCTTACGTGACTTGATTTGTTGTTTCGATGAGCTACTCGATGTCTTTGATATTATTTATTGACTTGGGTTGCAGTAGTATACTCGCACAAGCATACACCGTAGCATGCCACTTATACTAGCTCAGGAGTATGAAACTTGACATTTATTGATAATTCCCATGTGTTCTTGTATTATATGTTTCGATGTTAATATTGAGCATGCGACCATGCCGGGCGGATTGTGATTGTGAGCATGTGACCATGTCAGGCAGATTATAATTGTGAGCATGTGATCGTACCGGGTGGATTGTGATTGTGAGCCTGTGACCACGCCGGGCGGATTGTGAATGTGAGCATTTGATCATGCTGGGCAGATTGAGATACCGTCATGGGCTGCTTTCCAGCCATACCCCATGACCCCTTGGATGCGCCCTGTGGCGTCCTGGCAAGCCTTCCAACGCCCAGCGCCATGGTCGGCCCGTGGTCTTGGCAGCGCCAAGTGACAAGCGCGCATGTGCCTCTGTCGCCCCACCGATAGCCCTCGTCAGCGCCCATCACCTGGCAGATGCCAACAGTGCCACACGCACATATAATGTCGCGCGCACAGACCATGATGATGACAATAGTGTCGCGCGTACAGATCCCGATGCCTCGCCAGCACCCAACCGCAGGAAGATTCCAACAGCGTCACGCGTACGAACAATGCCGCGCGCGCAAACCCTGATGCCAAGTGCCAGTGCCCAGCCGCAGGCCGATGCAAATAGTGTCGCGCGCCCCAACAACATCGCGCGTGCAGACCCTGATTCTAAAGACAAAGTTGATGCCAACGGACTTGTTTATACCTTGTAGAAGACTAAGTCCTTTTCATTGTAAATATAGAGTAGTTTTACTTCATTTACTTTAAGTGTGCTTCTACAGCTTATATAGGTCATGTCATGTAACTTTGGTTTATGTTTTTAAAGCATTATTAGGGGGGATCAAGCATTCAAACATTCAAGAAAGCAAACATTTCTTTGTACTAGTGTCTCTCCCCCTTGACACCGCGCAGCCTTTTGTAATAGCTTTCATTCATTAATGCAATCAACTTTCATCTCAATTGCTCATGATATTGGTTTTTCCGTACGGCACTCACAATCTCATCTAGCGTACGGAGGGGACCTTAGTTGGCGGACAACAATCGCACTGAGATCGGTTGCTTAGCCTTACATTGCCCTTCCAAGGAATCTTAGGAAGGCGACGTGTAATAGTTGGTATCAGAGCATAGTCTCGATATCAGACGATGGAACATATTTCCATTACCACCATTTCTAACCATGGTTTATTATGGGGATTGCATCACGACCCTAGAAGAGATGGTTGACGTATTATGGCCCATTGTAGATATGGTTCCTGATATAATGACCAGCCTAGTGCAAAGGTTAGACGACCTGGACCACAAAATGCGGCAGGCCGAAGTTGACATAGCAAACATCAGTCGCGACTATGAGGGAGACCAGCAGATGGAAGCCGTAGAGGCAACCAAAATTCATGGAAACATTTAGGACCTCCAACAGGAGCTCGCCGAGGATTTAGCCCATAGAGAACTAGAGGCAGATAGGGTGACTTCCATGCAACAAACCATAGACAACTTGACAGGCCAGCTCAATGTTGCAATGCTTCCCTACAAGGCCTGCTTAGAGGAGGCGAAAACCAAATCAAGGGTGGTGTGAACCTAGCCCCCATGCCACAAAAGCTGAAAATTCCGGAGCCAAAGCCATACAATGGAGCACGGGATTCTAAAGAAGTGGAGAACTTCATCTTCGACATCGAACAATACTTCAATATCGTCGAAGAGTTGGAAGAAGACAAAAAGGTAGCAACTGCTGCCATGTTTCTTCAGGGTGATGCTAAACTCTGGTGGCGGGTGAAATACGAAGCCATCAGGGTCGGGAAAGATACTCTCAAGACATGGGCAGAATTGAAGGCAACCATACGCCTGTAGTTCTTCCCCGAAAACATGGAATATAATGCACGGAGAAAGCTGCAGGAACTCTGCCAGACCAAGTCAGTACGGTATTACGTGCGGGAATACTCCACGCTCATGCTAAATATACGGGATATGGGGGACAAAGACAATTTTTTGCATTCACGGAAGGTTTGAAACCTCATTCTCGTATGGAGATGCAAAGACAAAGGGTAGATACCCTGCCCAAGGCAATTCAAGTTGCAGAATACCTTGGCGGTTATCATATGGAAACTCAAAATGATAGGCCTCAGCTGCCTGTCCGAGGGGGATACAACGAGAGCTAACCTAGCAATGGTGGCCCTAGCAGAAATGGAGGAAATCAAAGTGCAACTAAATCTAAGAATCATTTATCAAGCAGCAGCAATCTTGCATCTGTCAACAATAATCAGGGGAGAAAGCCCCCTTCAGAATGTCGTCATTACGGTGGGCAACATTGGAACAATGAATGCCCACACACACATATCAACGCTCATCATACTATTAAAGATGAGTCAGATGACGACTCAAACGAGGCATAACAAGTAGGTGCCTTTAATACAATTATTGGCTCCATCCCTAATACATTTGCGGGAACCAATGTTGGTAGCCCTACGAAAGATGCATGCCCAATCGCCAAGAAAGGTAAAAAGAAGGCGGATGAGAGGACTCCTCCCACACAAGAGAGGAACTTAATGTTCATCGAAATGAAAGTAAATGACAGACTCATTCAGGCAATGATAGACACGGGTTCTACCCACAACTACTTAGCCTAGACTCGGGTGAAGCGCCTCAGTCTAGTTGTGCAAAAGAGTAGGGGTCGTGTCAAGGCTATCAACTCACCACCCCATCCAGTGAGTGGAATATCCAAAGAAGTGCCAATGAATCTTGTCCCATACGAAGGAAGATTCAACCTACGTGTAGCAATCATAGATGACTTCGAACGGATAGTGGGATTGGAATTCCTAAGACAAACCAACACCATACCGGTACCTTATGCCGACATGCTCCTCATGATGGGTGAAAATTGGGCCAAACCCCACATCATACCATCCATACCCATAAAGATGGCCACTGAAAACATCTCGGCCATGCAGTCAAAGAAGGGAGTCAAAAGACATGAACCTTTGGTTCCGGCTACCCTCAACAAAAAGAATCAGAAATCATATCATCGGCCTCAAACGACTGATGACGCCCCTTAGTTTGCGAAGACTTGTCAAGCATGCTAGAATGACAAGTCGGGCCGCTCGGCACAAGCGGGACTCTTGGAGCCACTATCTGTCCCAAAGAGACTTTGGGAAAGCTTTTCCCTAAATTTCATCACAGGATTACCCAAGGTCGGAGATCTCGCAACTATCTTGGTGGTGGTAGACCGGGTTTCCAAGTATTCCACCTTCATAGCATCCCCACATAACATATTAGCAGAAGATACAGCTAGACTCTTCTTCTCTCATATTGTCAAATATTGGGGCATGCCCAAAGACATCGCTAGTGGTCGCGACTCATGCTTCACTAGCAACTTTTGGACCCATCTCTTTAGGTGCCTCGGGTCAAAATTGAGTCATAACTCAAGCTTTCATCAACAATGAGACAGCCAGATAGAACAATTCAATGACATGCTAGAGGAATATCTCCGCCACTTTGCAACTGAATCACTGAAGAATTGGGTGAAGCTTCTGGATGCTGCTCAACTGTGCTTCAATTCACAAAAGAGCTCTAGTACAAATAAAATCTCTTTTGAAATTGTTACCGGACAGTAACCGCTACTTCTACAAACTGTGAATACACCAAACATGCCAAAATTTCCTCGAACTATCAGCTTCTCGAAGGAATGGGAGCGAAATTTAGAGATAGTGCAGAGCTATCTTGTCAATGCCCAAGAGAGGGCAAAGAGGTATGCCGACCAAAATCTTCGCTTTGACCAACATCAAGCAGGAGACAAAGTGATGGTAAGAATCCCAAAGTGGTACTTATTTGCAGAGAGGACCCCATGACCCTCGCCTATTGCAAACACATATCAGACCTTTATCTATTGAAATATGCATTGGGAAAGCCACATACCGGGAAAATACCCAGTATGATAGAAGATCCACCCAGTCTTCCATGTCGGCCGCTTCAAATCATTTCAGAAAGGCATGGAGTATCAGTTACAAAGGCACCTCACAAGACCAAGGGGAATAGACCTCCAAGCCCAGAACATCCTGATTAATCATCACCTTGCAGGTAAGGCTCAGAGGACGTCGCCAACTTAGGTGGGAGAGAATATCATGGGCTGCTTTCCAGCCATGCCCCATGACCCCTTGGATCCGCCCCGTGGCATCCTGGCAAGCCTCTCAATACCTAGCGCCGCGGTCGGCCCCGTGGTCTCGGCAACGCCAAGTGACAAGCGCGCATGTACCTATGTCGTCCCCACCGATAGCCCTCGCCAGCGCCCATCAACTGGCAGATGCCAACAGTGCCGCGCGCACAGACAATGCCGCATGCACAGACCATGATGATGCCAAGAGTGCCGCGCGCACAAACAGTGATATGCACACAAATCCTAATGCCTCACCAGTGCCCAACCGCAGGCAGATTCCAACAACGTCGCGTGCACAAATAATGTTGCGCACGCAAACCCCGATGCCAAGTTACAGCACCTAGCCGCAGGCAGATGCAAATAATGTTGTGCGTTCTGACTGCACCGCGTGCGCAGACCCTAATGCTAAAGACAAAGTTGATGCCAACAGACTTGTTTCTACCTTGCAGAAGACTAAGTCCTTTTCATTATAAATATAGAGTAGTTTTACTTCATTTACTTTTAGTGTGCTTCTACAACTTATATAGGTCAAGTCATGTAACTTTGGTTTATTCTTTTTAAGCATTATTAGGGGAGATCAAGCATTCAAACATTCAAGCAAGCAAACATTTCTCTATACTGGTGTCTCTCCCCCTCGACACCGCGTAGCCTTTTGTAATAGATTTCATTCATTAATGTAATCAACTTTTATTCTCAATTGCTCATTTCATTACTCTCAAATGCTAATGATATTGGTTTTTCCATACGGCACAGACAATCTCATCTAGCGTACGGACGGGACCTCAGTTAGCGGACAACAATCGCACTGATATCAGTTACTTAGCCTTACATCGCCCTTCTAAGGAATCTCAGGAAGGCGCCACGTAACAGTACATGATGGTGGGTTGAGACCTGTGACTTGTGACTATGAGATGAGGTATCACGGGGTGATTTCAATGTGAATCTTGTATTAGCACGGCTTGATTAATTGATTGTACTTTGTGTTCTTTATTTGGTTTCAGCGATACTTCTCGATGTTCTTGTTCCTTTACTGTTTATATCACATGTTGATTTTGTAGTCATTTACTGATATCAACTTCCCATTATTAGCTTTATACTTATATATAGAACAGGTTACTTTGTCTAGTGAGTGTCTTGACTTGTACCTCATCACCACTCCATCGAGGTTAGTCTTGATACTTATTGGGTACCAACCGTGGTATATTCATACTACACTTCTGCATATATTTTTGTAGATACGAGTACTTCGAAGTCTGTGGATTGTTTGATAACGGATCAAATATTGATGTGAAGACTTCAAGGTATACCTGCCATTGCGTTCACAGGCCTCAGAGTCACATTTGGATGTTATTTGTGTACAATTTATTTCTATTCCGGAACAGTTGTACTTAGAGATTTTCCAACGAACTTAGTAGAGCTTATGACTTGTACTACCGATTGTGAGATTGTTGGCTTTGTATAGAAATTTCTATTTCATATTTAATAGTTATTGCTTGAATTTTATCACTTATTTAGTAAGTGTTAGGCTTACCTAGTCTTAAATACTATGTGTCATCACGATACCCTACGGAGAAAAATTGGGATCGTGACACTTTGTATGCTAACCAAACTTGGGATTTAGTACCTTTGCCTGTAGGAAAGAATGCTATAGAATGCAAGTAGGTGTACAAAATCAAACACATGGCAGATGGGAGTGTGGAAATATTCAAAGCAAGACTTATGGTGTAGGGATATACTTAACAGGCTGGAATTGACTGTACATAAACATTCTCTCCAATAGTGAAGATGAAAATTATTAGAACCTTAAACAGTATAGTAGTGAAGAAGGACTGGGATCTTTTCTAACTAGATTCAAACAATGCATTTCTGCATGGAGATCTACATGAAGAGGTGTATATGGAGGTCCATCAAGGTCTGCAAGTGGACTCTCCTGGTCTGGTATGCAAGTTGAAAAAGTCTTTGTATGGACTAAAACAAGCCAGTAGGCAATGGTATGACAAACTAATAGAGGCACTTTGTTCTAGAGATTTTGCACACTCGACAAATGATTATTCCCTTTTTTATAAGTAAGCTGGGACTTCAACAGTATTTGTAGCAGTATATGTGGATGATGTTATCCTAATAGGGGCAAACTTGGAAGAAATAAAAAACTTAAAAGCCTTTCTGCATAACCAATTTAGAATAAAGGAACTGGAAAATTTACATTATTTTCTAGGATTGGAAGTCTTCAACAAGGCTAATGGAGTGATCAATTCCCAAAAGAAGTTTGCTACTGATTTGCTGAAGGAACATGATTGCTTGGGATATTCAGCACTTTCCTCCTCACTTTGATTTTACAATGGATGGGTATTTACTAATAGACCCTACATATTATAGAAAGCTTGTTGGTAAACTAAACTTTCTCACCAATAAAAAATTGGACATAGCATATAATGTGCAATACCTAAGTCAATTTATGCAACTACCAAGAGAACCACACCTCAAAGCTACCATGCATATTTTGTAGATACATAAAGAATGATCCAACATTGGGTATTTCCCTATCAAACAGCAGTGACTACACACTAGAAGCCTATTGTGACTCTGACTGGGCTGCATGCCCTGATTCAAGAAGATCAGTTTGTGGATACATTATGTTACTTGGCAGTAGTCTTATTAGTTGGAAATCAAAGAAACAAGACACAATCCATTATCTTCTATAGAAGCAGAACACAAATATGTGCGCAATGTGATTGAAGAGTTAGTATGGGTGATGAGATTGTTGGAGGAACTTACAGTCCTTTGTCAACATCTTATTTCAGTTTTTTGTGATAGTTTGGTTGTCATACATATGGCTAGGAATCCTATTTTTCATGAACGGACAAAACACACAGATGTCAACAGTCATTTTGTGAGGGACAAACTCCAAGATGGTCTAATCTCTCTCCATCATATATCTCCACATGATCAGCTAACTGACATCCTCACCAAGGCCCATCATATATCTCCACATGATTAGCTAGCTGACATCCTCACCAAGGCCCTAACTGGGATCAAGCACACCTATGTCCTTAGCAAGTTGGTAGTGACTTTCTCACCTCCAACTTGAGGGGGTATATTAAGACTTAGTTATAGCTGTATTTAACTCACACACCATCTGTTAGTTAGTTAGCAGTTAGTTGCCAGCTATGAACAGCTCACTTAGCTGGTTAGAGAATAGTCTAAATATTTTTCCTTTTCCTATATATATATATATATATATATATGTATCATTACATTAAATAATATACTTTACATTTTCCCAAATTACATTCTGCATTTGCAGAATATTCTCTCTCTCTCTCTCTCCGCTCCGATTTGAAGAATTTGGAGCTCGATTGAGCTCCTTCAATAGACGTTGAAGCTTACGACCTACTTAATTTCTAAATTTCACATACTATATATTTGGCCAATTTTATGTCATTTAAAAATCTTTTTAGTAAAGCAGACAATTTATTCGGGTTAGGTCAATGCATAAAATCATTTAATTTATCATATTTAAGTGATAAGAATATATATCAATTAACCATGTACAAGTAATAACTCTTATGTAAAAAAATATGTCATGCACTTATTGGTTTGATAAATATGAGTGTGCAAGTAATTAAGTAATTTTAGTATAAAATTTCTACAGTTATTTTAATAATCAATATTCAGTAGTTCATTTTAATAGGCACAATTTTTCATTTTCTTGCTTTACTTTAAGAATTTATAAATGAAGAAAGAGTATGTGACAACCTAATTTTTCCCCACATCTATATGTCCTATCATGTATCAAGAAGGGATTTTTTCTTCTTATACAATATTTGAAACTTATTTACCAAAATTGCATAATTTTGTATATGACTTGTCCTAAACAAGGATTACTTATAAATTATTTACATTCAATTATTAGTGCCTTAAATTAGGTGATTTAGTTATACCCTTTTCCTTTTTTCTCTCCTCTCCTCTTTCCCTATTCTCTCTCTTTCTCTCTATATATACAATTCATTACTAGTGCCTTAAATTAGGGGATTTAGTTACATTATTTTTTTTTTTTTATAAAAGTGAAAAAATTGAGAAAAATATTGGAGAACATTACATCATGGATAACTTAAACAATTACAGGCAATCATGATTCGTTACGAAATAAGGAACACTTAGATTTAAATCATATTTTCTTTCAAAGTTGTTATTTAATTAGTTTCGGCCACGTAAAAAAAATTTAACTTTTAGTGAAGAAAAATTCCTCTTGACCTATGTTGTACGTAAAAGCTTTTAACCTTTAATAAGAAGGAATAATTCCTCTTTCCCTATGTTGTTTTTTAGCTGCGTTTTTAAGGTAATTTCAACTGGTTTTTCATGGTTTTTGTAAGCTCTTTGGACTATTTTCGAGCAGATTTTTGCGGTTGTTGATGGGTGGTTTTGGGCTTGATTTTAAGTGTAAAAGTGTGCGATTTGTCGACAGTTTTGTTGGGTTTAAAAGTTGTTTAAGTTGATGATTTTTGTGACTGAACACGTGAGTCGAAATTAAGTAAAATATTCAATGCCTCCACCTCCGTCGATGTAGCACCAGAAACAACATCAATATAAATTGGATAGTGATAAATTGGTATGGCACAACAGAATACAAATTAAAAATAAAATTCCGTACAAATTTGATACATCTACAACAATATATAATTAAAAATAAATTTTATACAACTAATTATATAGTATAAAATATATTTACAACTTTCATATATTATTTTTACCCAGTTAAATACATCTACAATATAATACAACTTAAATACAATTTTCATATAATTTTTATACAATATGTCTGTGATGACCCAAAGTGTCATCTTTAAATTTAATAAGTAATTCTGTGTTCTAAGACCTCGAAAAGTACTATTTATCATTGCTCGACTTGCGAGCGCAGTCCGTATAATTTTCCAGAAAGTTTTTGTGTGAAAATATGGATTAAAATGTGAAATAGAGCTTTAAAACTCAATTGAGTTGACTTTGGTCAACATTTTGAGCAAACGGGCTCGGATCAGTATTTTGATAATCCCGGTAGGTTCGTATCGTGATTTGGGACTTCAACGTATGCCCAAAATTGAATTTCGAGGTCCCTATCCCGAGATATGGAATTTTGATAAAAAATTAAAAGTTTGAAAGCTTAATGATTTTTAAGAATTTACTGATGTTGGATTTATTGACACCGAGTCCATATTTTAGTTCCGAATCCCGGTATAGGTCCACTATAATATTTATGACTTGTCTGACGAATTTGGTGAGAAACGGAGTTGATTTGACGTGATTCGGATGCCCGGTTGTGAAAATATAAGTTTTAAAGTTTTCTTTACAATTTCATTCGGTTTGGGGTTCAATTCGTAGTTCTAGGTGTTATTATGACGATTTGATCGCACGAGCAAGTTAGTATGATATTTTAGTACTTAGGTGCATGTTTGGTTTGGAGCCCCAAGGGCTCGGGTTGATTTCGGGTGGTTAACAGATCATATTTGGCCTTGGTGAGATTGTTAATATCTGCCGCTGCCTTCTTCTGGTTTCCTTATATGCGATCGCATAGGTCCATCCGCGACCGCGTAAGCTTATTTGGGGCAGGGATATTTTATTCTATGCGGTCACAGAGGAAGGAATGTGATCGCGTACGTATATTAGGCTATGCTTCACGAACGCATGGATGAGGTCGCGTTCGCGTAGAAGGATTTGAGCAGTAGATGGGGGGAGGAAATTGCTCTACGCGATCGCAAGGGTCTGAATGCATTCGCGTAGGTTTGAGGGCAGTGGTTCGCGATCGCGTGAGTATTTCCGCGTTCGCGTAGGGTAAAATGTATGGGCAGTCTGCTTGTGCATTGCGATCGCGAGGCCATTTCCTCGATCGCGATTAAGAAAAATTGGGGTAGCCAAAAATTTGCTTCGCGATTGCGAAGCATTGTACGCGATCGCATAAGGTAAAATTTGTGCAAAGAGAACTTAAGTTCTGGAAAATGGGATTCGTCTCATTTTCAACCATTTTTCATTTTTGAGCTCGGGTAAGGCGATTCTTGGGCGATTTTCCCGGGAAAACGTTGGGGTAAGTGTTCCTTATCTTATATTGATTATATTACATGATTTCATACTCAGTTATATCATGAATTCGTGAATTTTTGGGAGAAAAATCAGATGTTTATAAAATCTTCCAAAAATGAAAATTTAAGATTTGAAGGTCTATTTGACATCGGAATTTGATAATTTTTATATGGTTGAACTCGTCTCGGAATGGGTGTTCGATTTTCGTAAGTTTTTCCGAGATTTGAGACATGGGCCCCACTATCAATATTTAAAGTGAATTTCGGATTTTATCCGAAAAATTAGTAAATTCATATGGAACTAATTCATATGATTCGTATTGAGTATATCGAATTGTTTGTGAATAGATTTGACGCTTTTGGAGACAAATTCAAAAGGAAAAGTTGTGGTTGAATAATTTATTGGAATTTGCAAAGCGAGGTAAGTGTCACGGTTAACCTTGACTTGAGCAAATAGAACCACTATTTTAAAAGGCGTTTCTGGGGCGAGGCGTACCAAAAACGCCCTGAGGTGATGGTGTGGGGCGAAAGTCTCAAGAGGCGTACGCCCCGCAATTTGGGGCGTATGCCCGGACATTCATGGCGTACGCACGGGCGTTCGAGACGCGTTGTTTTAGTAAGGAGTAAGCCCAGAGACCTTTTAAAATTATAACAAAATTTGTTGAATTAGTCCTTCATGTAATACCTCAAATTCTCAAAAGTCAATTTGGTAATTACTCAAAAGGTTTAAAAAGGAACTCAAAAGTATTAAATTTAAAAGTAAAGACCTTTTTTATTGATTTAAGCCCTAATTCATGGTTTTTCTAATTTTTTATCTTGTCCGCTAGTCTGCTAATATCTCCCAAAAGCAACGAATATTTAATTTTTTAAAAAAATACAAAGAGAACTACATTTTTCTTCATAGAAACAAATTCAAAGTTCAAATTGCAGGTTAATCATCCTTTTTGTTCCTGCATATAGAAAACCCTTTTCTTTTAGACTCAAATTACTTGTGCTTGTAAGTAACGTATAATAGATTGTTTTGATTAGTTTTTTGTGGGGATGGAACACACATATATATAGTTTTCTTCAATTTTTTATGCAATTTTACTGTTTATAAATATTTACTGTCATTATATTATTTTATAAAATATTAAAAATTAAATACCTATGGGACTTATGTCCCGTGCCTCGGGACTTACGCCCCACTGAGGCATATATAAAATGCCTCGCCTTACGCCCATGCCTTTTAAAACACTGAATAGAACCCTTAAATTATTTGTTATGTGAAATGCATGTGAACGACGTATAGGCGAGGTGACGAGTGTCTATACGTCGTCAAATTAATTGTTTGCATAATTATTTAAAAAATCATAAATCATTTTAAATCATGAATTAATTGTTATAATAATTGGTTATCTCTTATTCTTTGTCAAATATTAATTCTTGAATTTCTTAAACAATTGTTACATGCTATTTGATTTATGTGTCTTAATTGTTATTTGACATTTAGCATACTAAATATTAACTGCTTATTTTCTCCACGATTTTCACAATTAATTGATAATTGCCATTGTTTGCTCATATATAAATTATAATTATTGTGTGCCTTGATGCTTAATAGTTTCTCATTGGACGTGGTATTTATTGGAGTAATTTTTATTATATTTATGATATGTTTAAAGTTATATTGGGGGAACAGGTTGCACGCCGCAACGGAAATGAAAAAGAATATATATATATATATATATATATATTGGGGGATCGGGTTGCACGCCGCAACAGACTTATTAAAAAGTCCATATTGGGGGATCAGATTACACGCCGCAACAGACTTATTAAAAGTCCATATTGGGGGATCGGATTGCACGCCGCAACAAACTTATTAAAAAGTCCATATTGGGGATCGGATTGCAAGCCGCAACAGACTTATTTAAAAGTCTAAATAGACTTATTTAAAAGTCTATATATACTTGATTAAAATAAATATATAGGAAGATTGAAAATGAATATGTTGTATGAGCGGGTTGCAAGCTGCAACGGAAATTGATGGACATAATAATTGGTTTTGACTGCTGAATTGACTTCAACTGTTAAAAATGAGTTACCTGATTTATTTCTATTATTTTTGTTATTACTATTATTGCGTACAGGTTATTGTAAGTGACCTACCTTAGCCTTGTCACTACTTCGTCGAGGTTAGGCTCGGCACTTACCAGTACATGGGGTCGGTTGTACTGATACTACACTCTGCACTTTTTGTGCAGATTTCGGAGTTGGTCCTAGCGGCGTACCACAGACTTGCTCGGATTTCAGCTACCAGAGGAGACTTGAGGTATAACTGCACAACGTCCGCAGTTCTGAAGTCCCCGTCTACTTTACTTTAGTTGTGTGTTTGTTTCCAGACAGCTTTATTTTATTCAGACATTTATTTGTATTATTCTAGAACCTCATGTACTTGTGACACCAATTCTGGGATGGTATTTAGACACCATTATTTTATAGATTATTCACTACATTTCAGACTTTACTTCCGCATTTAATTCTTTGTTATTAATAAATTTAAAAATTATTTTAAAATGGATAATATTATTCTAACGTTGGCTTGCCTAGCAAGTGAAATGTTAGGCGCCATCACGGTCCGAAAGTGGGAATTTCGGGTCGTGACAATGTATTTTGTATCTGATTTGTATATATTTTGTATGTGGTGTGTTCTTCTTCCTCTCTAAAACTCCAAAAACTTCCTCACTTAATACAATTTTGATACATATCAACAACTTTACGTAAAAAGATAGTATTTATAACTTAAATACAAATTTCTTATGACAATTAATATATTATACAACTATATTTCAAATTTCATACAACATTCAAATAAAAATATATATAACTACAACATAATACAATTTACATACAACTATAATATAGGTTTAAAAGAATTTCGTAAGTATATTGTATGTCATATGTTCTTCTTCTTCTTCTTCTTCGATTTTCAATCTGAAATTCGGCCAAAATCAAGTCTAATTTTCACCAAACACCCTCAAAATTGAGATATAAACTCCAAAGAATATTCTCAATTGTTTGCAACAACACCCAATCCAAACAAATAGTAGTTTTTAAAAACCCAAATTCGAATTCAAAGCTTCAAAACTTCAAAACTTTTTAATAGCTGTCAATGGTGGAGAATTAAACACCTTCAAAATTTATTGATTAGTAATTTTAATTCGAACATCAATTGTGTAACATGAAAGAAAATTGCTAAGTTAAAACTCTATAGTAAAACGATTGAAATCCATTGATGAATTCCATCAAAACTCTATGCAACAAGAAAGCATTAAAAACACAGAACATCAAAGGAAGAAAATTTGGGGAAAAACAGAGAAGGAGATATATATATATATATATATATACATATATATATATATATATATATATATTGTCACGACCCAAAATTCCACCACATGCATCATGACGGCATCTAGTCTCTAAGACTAGGTAAACCGATTTTAATTACCTTTTGAAGCCTTTTTTTTAAACTAACAGCGGAAATAATTACAATATACAACCTCCCAAGACTGGTAGTACTGAGTTAGGAACTCTAACTGAATACATGGAATGATCACGAGTACTGAATATACAATACTATTTGATTACAAATTAACAGTACAATGAAATGAAAAGACTCCAAGGGACTGCGACGGCCAAGCAGCTCTACCTTGAACCCTTACGATCCCGCTTTAACTCTGCTCAAGTCCGATATCTCCAATACCTGGCTCTGCACAAAAATGTGCAGAAGTGTTGTATGAGTACACCACGGTCGGTACCCAGTAAGTATCAAGACTAACCTCAATGGAGTAGAAACGAGGTACAATCAAGACACTCACTAATCTAATAACTTGTGCAATATGATATACAAAATACTAGGAAACAGATAGCAATAAGGGCATGATAAAACAACCAGTGGTATGTGCATCAAGACAACAAGAATAGCATAAATATCACTCAACAATTAATAAATACATGTGCGCCCAATTAATTCAAGTTTTTTAAATAAATATCCTTCACATATAGTTCTTCCAAATAACTCTCTTTCAAATGTAGTTTTCTCAAATAATTATTTTTCAAATATAATTCTTTCAATTAAAAAGTCATCATGTGACACCTCATTTCATAATCATAAAAATACGGGTCTCAGCCCATTTTCATCTCGGCCCATTTTCATATTTTCACGGCACCTCGTGCCCATAATTAAATCATCATATTTCTCCGGCACCTCATGTCCCATTTCATACCACAATTGCGCGGACAATTCACGTGCCAAATATCCCCATTATTTACTCACGGCACCTCGTGCCCACATTTCATTTTATAATCCCGTCTGGAAATGGTCACATGCTCTCAATTTCAACATAAATCAGATTGCTATCAATTTACCAACAACAAGACAAATTGCACAAGGTATAAAAGTAAGCACAAACAAATCACAACATCACATGAAAATTATCAACACCACAACCCTACATCATGACATATCGTCCCTGACAATAGCCACCCGTATCGCTCCTATTGCCGCCCTTATCACTCCTATAGCCACCCTTATCGCTCCGCCCAGACAATATCAATAGCCATCCTTATCGCTCGTATTGTCACCCTTATCGCTCTTATAGACACCCTTATCGCTCCGCCCAGATAATGTTCCAACAAATACAACAACAGTGAAATTCCACCCTTATACCCACATAATATCAACGGTGAAATGCCACTCTTATCTCCCCAAAATAATAACTCACACAACATAATAATTTACACGGAAAACTAACACGGCAACATAATAAAAATCAACTCATATCACAATTTTTTCAATGGCCACAACCAAATTCCAAAGACACAACCAAATTAATTAATTTCATAACAAATAGCCGAGGGCTCCACACAATGTATATAACACCCCAAAATCAATCGACAGAAATAGAAATTACTTAACATAAAGCAAAGTCTTCATTTAATCCAAATTTAGATAATTATATTAGCACTTCTTTTTAAACTTGCTTAATTAATTAATTGCATAAGAAAATTCATATTGGAATTAATTTCCAAGAAATATTAAACCAACAATACTCACGAAATTTCATAAACATTTTAAGTAACAATCACATCAAATTATCATATAAAAACAAATTCAACAACAAGGATTTAGGCATGGCAAATAAGTGATTTAATAATTTTCCTAATTTACTACACAATAATGCCTAAGACTTTAATTTAATGAATTTTGCACGTATAAGCTCGAGTACGTACTCGTCACCTCGTGTACACGGCTTTTCATATTTCACAAATGACACATAAGACTCAATGCCTAAGGGGTAATTCTCCCACTCGAGGTTAAGCAAGACACTTACCTTTTTTAAGTTAGGCTGATATTCCAAAATAGCCTTCTTGCTTGAATTGACCTCCGGACAACTAAAATCTATCCAAATTAATTGTACAACATCATTAATATTCATCGGAAACAATTCTGGATAATAATACGTCGACTTAAAAATTTATTCTAAAAAGTCAACACGGGGTTCGGCCTCGGAACCCGACAACATTTTCATGAAATTCGAGCACCCATTCCGATACGAGTTCAATCATACCAATTTTATCTAATTCCAATAACAACTCGACCTCCAAATCTTTAATTTTCATTTTTGGAAGATTTTTCTTCCATTTAAATCTGAATTAAACGATGAATATAATCATAGATTCATGAAATATAATCGCTTTAGGATATAGAACACTTACCCCAACCAAGCTTGTGAAAATTCCTCCAGAATCGCCCAAATCCGAGCTCCAAAAATTCTAAAACGAAATGCCAAAAATGGCCAAGTTTCATCCTTATGTTTCTGCCCAGTTTCGCACCTGCGGATAAATTTTCGCACCTGCGCACTCGCTTTTGCGAGCGAAATCTCGCTTCTGCGAAGGCCACTGCCAATAAACACATCGCACTTGCGGAATCCTTTCCGCTTCTGCGCATTTGCATGTGCGATGCAACAAGCGCATCTGCGCAAACATCCGCTTTTGCGCCTTTCTTTCCCGCTTCTGCGGTTCCGCAGGTGCGGGATTTTCTTCGCACCTGCGACCACTGCCATGCCCTTCCATCTTCGCTTATGCGATGGCTCCCTCGTTTCTGCGTGGTCACACGTACGCCCAAAATTCCGCAAGTGCGATTCCAACAGCTGCTGCCATTTTCCAGCAGCTTCTTCCAAGTCCGAATTGTTCCGTTAACCTTCTGAAACCCACCCGAGGCCCCCTGGACCTCAAGAAATTATACCAACATGTCCCAAAATATAATAAGAACTTAGTCGAGGCTTCAAACACATCAAACAACGCCGAAATTACGAATCGCTTATCGAATCGAATTATAAGTTTTCAAATCCTCTAACTTCTATATTTAGCGACGAAACGTATCAAATCAATCCGGAATGACTTCGAATTTTTCACACAAGTCATAATTTATGAAATGGAGCTATCCTCATTTTCGGAATCGAAATCCGACCTCATTATCAAAATTTCACCCTTCGGTCGGACTTTTCCAAAATCTTCTATTTTCTAACTTTCGCCAAAATGCGTCGAATTGTCCTACGGACTTTTAAATCCGAATCCGAACATACGTCTAAGTTAGAAATCATCTTACGAAGCTATTGACATCATCAAAATTCCATTCTGACGTTGTTTGCTCAAAAGTCAACTCTCCGGTCAACTCTTTCCATTTTAAGCTTCTAAATAAGAATTGTTCTTTAAATTAAATTCCGAATCTTTCGAAAATCAAACTCGACCACGCCCACGGGTCATAATATATATTGCGAAGCTGTTCGAGACCTTAAGCCACTGAACAGGACGTAAATTCTTAAAACGACAAGTCGGGTTGTTACAGAGAGAGAGAGAG